>SSNS01000213.1:203890-284858 GCA_006937985.1 Aphyosemion australe
ACTATACCAAAAATTCACGTTTCAATAGAGCTAAGAGCTACAACTACCGTAGCTGTGAAATACACTTCTTCGTTTCCTTCTTCTTCTTCTTGCTTCTAGGTGGTTGGCAAACAACGAATTGGTGCAATACCGCCACCAACTGGTACTGACTTTGGACAAGACTGTCCCTCAACTGTACTTCTGAACAACATCCAGAACAAGTACATAAATAGTTGTTTAGTTCGTGATAATGTTACTTTCTTCACACGAGACGCACAGCACCTTAAAAACATTTTAATACGAATGGTTACATGACTGCTCAAAACTCCGGCGTGTATCGGTGAACTTATCAAGCCAACCTCTTGAGGCGAGATTCATTGGAACCAATCAAGACACAAAACGCCTTTATCACGTGTTAAGAGAGCTCCAATCAGATTGGATCTTGAATGAAAGGCGCTTCCTCGATATCATGTGATTTATGTTATGGAAGGAAAACGGATTTTGCTAGTCCTATTTTAGCTATAACACACGATGTTTGTTAGCTGAGTTAACTAGGACTTAGAGAAAAGAGGATAGCTGACGTTTCTAGTGGTTTTTGCTATGAAACTATAGCTGCAGTTGTAGTCCAGTTTTTGTGTGTGTGGTCGGTCATGTCTAGCAGATACTCTATAGTGGTGCAGGGCGAAGCCTCGGAAACAGACTCTGATGATGAAGTCTACATCACATCCCTGTCGACTCAACAAACCGCCACAGTCGGAGCCAAGGTTGTCTTCTTGGTTGTGTGATTTTAAATAATATAAAGAAAAAAGAGGGTGTTGTGCACACTGACGTCATATGTTGTTGTTTTTGTGGATGCTCTCAGGTTCCTGGGGAGGCCTCTGAGACAGACAGTGAGGACGACCCAGATCAGACAGTCAGAACCTCAGCAGCGGGCCAGGACAGTACCCAGATCCTCAGGAGAGACCTGCCTCCTCTTATTGTGGTCCGAGACCATCCTGATGTACAGTCCATAGTGGAAGACAGGCCAAGTCCTTCACACAAACCACATGGTGAGGAGTTCACATGATAAGCATTTCTGTTTTCTCCAATGAAGCAGCATTTTTAGAGATTTACTTGCATCACAAAATGTGTTTTGATCATTCAGCTGCACTAAGTTTAAGGTGGCACAGAATTTTGATAGTAAGTTTAAAAGTGAGTTCCCACTTTTTTCTTATCTCCCACCTATAACTCACCTAAAATGATGATCAGAGGTAGTCAGAAATAACAAGAAAGGAAATAAATCTGGAGGGCAAAAGTCTTTAAACAAGGATCACCGACTAAACAAATGTGCAAGGGACAGGGAAAGAAAATGAGCAGAAATCACCTCTCGTTTTGCTTCTGTTCACAGGTGAAACGCTTTTGCAGCAGAAGCTGCAGGAATCAAACAGCCGGCTGTATTCTGATGTAGGTCAAATGATGCGGCAGGTTTACGGCAGCGCCAGCAGGGAGGTACGTTCTGTTTTAACGTGTTTTATTGTTAACAGAACAATCAGACAGCATTTAATGAGTCAAACGTAAGCTGATTTGTTTCCATGTTAGATGCAGCTAAAGTAACTTTTCAAAGTTATAATCTAAATGTTTGAATTGTTTTTAAGGTACACAGTGTAACATCTCAGCTGAACGCCTCTCAGAGCGCTATCATAAATGCTTCCCACAATATCAGGTTGATCCTGGATGACCTGAAGGCCGTGTCCGAGAAGATTGACATCATCACTAGCTGTCAGATTCTACCGGATATTAACATCAGTGATCACAGTCATGTGACAGCTCCTGTGCTTTAAAGAATCCACCAGAAACACTTGGACACAACTGGAACATTAGGGTGTTTTATTATCAACAGAAAGGTTGATTTAAAATATTTCTTTAAAAGAAACAATTAAAAAAAAAAGTATTTTCTTTCATCTGTCACTTCAAATATCCTGTTATTTCCTGTAGACATGAGGATTTACAGAACAGTAGGTGAAATTAAGCTGCCTATAGAGATTTTTGTCTCACAATTGTAATATTTGTTTTGACTTTTTGAATAAACTGAATAAAGTCTGATGTGTCCAGATTTTAACAAGACCTCCTCACTTAATGGTTCATAACTCAAATTTAAGTCCTGACCCCATATTTTCTGGCTTTGTTCACAAATGTTGCTGGAATAAGTAAAGACTTGCCTCTTAAGTGTTTTTGTTTACAAATATAAATGTATTGTTTTCATAAAACAATGTACATCACTGCAATTTATGAGCAAGAAACACCCATGCAGCACAAATAAAATGCTTACAATAAAATACTTAAAGTCAAAGTGTGCATTATTTTTGCAAATCTGACAAAAATAAATTCTTGCAGATATTTTGCTAAAAAAACCATCACTTCCAAGGTTTATGAGACAAAATAAGATCAACAACATGAGTGGTGGACTAGAACTAATTACAATGAGCAAAACAACCATAAAGTTTATTGTGATGCAATAAGCCACACATCTTTTTGTGCACATTACACAGGAGTGTAAATGTACACCAACACCACTACCAGCAGGTTGAGAACGGTGCCCACAATACCCACAATGCCGAGCAGGTGGTCAGGGTCAACTTTGCACCGTGGCCCGTTGGGATAAACCGCTTGAGGATCAGGTGGCTGGAAAAGAATAGAAATTCCACACAAAGGGATCAGAATTAAGTGAAATATTACTTTTGCCCACATGATGGCGCCATTTCCACACATTCCACAATCTTACCTGGTCTCAACAAAGAAGTCTGCTCCTCCAGATGCAGAAGAAAATGTTAATTTTTGAGCATGAAAATGTTTAATACATTAAATTAAAAGAAGAACCCAACTATTTAACATAAAACTGCTCATTATGCACTTTTTTACTGTATTTATAGTTTTTTTTTTTTCTTTTTTAATTCCCTGATTTATTGCTTTTTATTTATTTATTTATAATATTTTTTTATGTTAAAACATTTGAAAATATCTAGTTTCAACAAACTTTTTTGTTCAATTTTCTAAAGACCTGATTTCAAATCTGCACCCACTGATCTTATTTCTAATGATGAATTTAGATATATTTAATTTCTATGCACATATTCTTGAAATATTTCTAAGTTTCATTATATGTATTAAAGATGGATTTAAATTAAGCCTCACAAAATTAAATATGTGATATAAGTATACAGATTTGTTTAAAGTCATGCATTCTTTCCATTCTACTTTATTTTGCTTCATTATATTCAAATTGATTATTATTATGAATTAATCACCATTTAAATTAAGAAATAATACCATCAATCACCATTTTGCTCTAAAATGTTTAGAACAACCAGCAAATAAATACTAAATACTGTTTCTAATTCGTTTGTTTACCTCTCTGGCGTTCCTCTGTCCTCTGTGGTCTCTCATCACCCCTGTAGGCTCCATTTTTCAGCCTCCAACCCTTAAAAGCAGTAATAGCTACACTTTCTACGTCAGTTTTTCAAGTCCCTAAAAACGAACCGATCAGAACTGTCACAGAGAAGATGAGTGTGAGGACTGCGTGTGCACCCCTGGTAGCTGTTGGAGCCTTCTGTGTGTTCTCTTCTCCTGAGGCTACAGAGGCTCACAGGTCTGTAATAAATGAGAGTATAAAAGGAACGTTGGTTTGTTTTATTACACGTCTAAATGCACAGAGTGTCACAGAAGGCCGAGAGGCTGCCCAGCTGCAACTTCTCTGTTAGGTCATACATACAGAGTTGGCTTGGACATTCGTGTGTGTGTGTGTGTGTGTGTGCGTGTGTCCAGTGGGGACACAGGCGGATGTGGAGGTCTCTAGTGCCAGAAGGACTCATATGTGTGTCTAATCGTAACTAAGTAGATAAGTTGTGAGCAAAATGTGTGCATGTACAGACTCTCTTTGAAAAGCTGCAGAGAAAAGGGGAAGTAACACTATTACCAGGCTGAAAATAGCTAATTTTACACATCAGACAGTTGTTATTTACGTTTTCATGCTCAAAGCAGATAAAATTAAAGGTTAGCGTTCATCGTCTGCTTTAACTTCTTTTGTTTGAGAAGTTTTGCTCCAAAGGTTCATCAATATTTCCGTTAGGTACGATATACATTTGAGGACATCCCCAGGTCTCAGGTAAAAGAAAAATATTGTAATAAAAAAGGGGGAAAATGGAAACGGGATCCAGAGAAATGCAGAATTGGTAGAAACAGCAGCATGAAAAGAAGAAGAATCAACAGAAGGTCACAGCAAAGCCAGCATGAACAGGTGAGTTTTCAGCTGCTTTTTAAAGGAGACCGCTGAGTCCACTCATCTCAGGTGCGCTCCACAACCAGTAGGCTTTGATCACTGGACCTCAGGGACCTGCTGGGGGTGTAGGGACTGAGAAGATCACCAATGTATGATGGTGCTTGTTCATGTAAGGCCCTAAAAACCAGAACCAGGATCTTGAAATGAACCCTGAAGTTAACCAGCAGCCAGTGAAGATGGAAGAGGAGCGGGGTGACGTGGGTGTGCTTCGACAATTTGGTCAGAAGCCGAGTACAGGCATCCTGAACCACCTGTAAACAGTTCAGGGAGGTTTTGCTCAGACAAGTGAAAAGCGAGTTGCAGTAGTCTAAGTGTGAGGATGAAGGTGTGGATAATGATCTCAAGTTCAGAACGGGACAGAATGGGACTCAGCTTAGCAATGTTCCTGAGATGGAAGAAGTAAGAGTGAACAAGAGAACTGACATGAGAATTCAGAATGAGAGCTGGGTCAAAGGTCACACCAAGAGTCCTGACAGAGGGTTTGGTGTGAGAAGCAAGCTGACCAAGAGAGTCTCTAACTTTGGGGACCAGCTTGTCTGGGGCACAGATGAGGATCTCAGTCTTGTCTTCATTCAAATGATGACAAGACTGAGAGTCAGACATCAGACTATTAAAAAGACTTCTAATGGCTAGTTCAATCTTAAAACAGCTTCAAACTCAAAATTGTCATAGTGGTTTGAGCATTATTATTAAATAAATTTGGCATTGCACTGTTATTTCAGCAAAAACATTAAGAAAATTATCCAAGTATTGCAGAAACACATGTGACATGGTTGGTGTTTTCCTTTAAGGCCCAGTGCACTTCCAGAGGGAGAATTGTTACACTCAACAGGCAAGTAGGACATAAAATGTTACAGTTTTATACAAAACATCTTCTTTTGTTCCAGCGACAGTGGCTCCAGGCTCGCAGATGAGGACGGGGTTCATGCTCGAGCTGGCAAACGATTGGAAGTCTAAAATAGCAACGCAGCAAACAACGCAGCAGGGTGCTGAGGAGAGAGCAGCGATGTCTGTGGAACATTGAAGAGCAGAGGGCGAGGCGGAGAGGACAGACTCTAGACCAGAATGCATTTCAGCTGTGGTCAAATCTGTGTGTGTGTGTGTGTGTGTGTGTGTGTGTGTGTGTGTGTGTGTGTGTGTGTGTGTGTGTGTGTGTGTGTGTGTGTGTGTGTGTGTGCGTGTGCGTGTGTGTGCACGCGTGCAGAGGCCAGCACCCATATTAGCCAGGTCAGTGGCTGTCTCATGGGGCGCCTGAGGACACACTGTTAGTTTACATGGCTGGGTGAACATATCTGCACATAACAGTCCAGGTTTGCCAAAGTAACTGGAAGAGCTTCACTCTGGGTGATGATCTTGTTTTCTGTTTAAGATTTAAGATGATGTGGAAACTGGAGAAATCTCAAATTTTTCAGAAAAATTAAACAGCTTCCATTGGCATCCCTCAGGGCTCTGTGTCGAGACCCCTACTTTACACCTTTTACTCATTGCTCCTCCGCCCATCGCTGTAATTGATGCAGCTGCACACTAATCATCCATAAGTAGCCTTATTCTAAGGGTTGATGTCTCTGCATGGCTTACCAGCTGCTCTTAAGAGAAAATGATCAGATACCAGTTATCAGTTAAATAACAACCTTGGAGGAGAATTACTAGTTTCTTTAGAAGTATTTGCCGAGACTCGTCTTCTATGAGGTTTTGTTAAAAAAGTGTCCTCTAGAGGGTGCTACATTTCTATCAAAAAAAGAAACCTTCATTTTACAACCCCTTTAAATAAAAATAAAAAATCTGTTTTCTTCACTTTCACAAAGTCTTATTAGAAATTTTATTAATTTTCACTTAATAAAAACTGTCATTGCATTCGTACGGTATAGGAAAGAATAACACCATGTGCTTTCAAATGAAAGGGTGCTAGTTGCTTTCCATTATCTAATCGGATGGAAAACATGTCAAATAAAGTTTAGTATTTTTGCAAATTAAAACTGAATCGTAAAGTTTATTAAAATTTTGGGTTTCTGCAGGTAAAAAAGCCTAAACTGAACAATTGTTTTTTTTTTTTGTTTTGTTTTGTTTTGTTTTTGCAAAAATGCATCTTAGTAAACCCAGCTTTTTTCAAAATCAACAACCATAATCAAACACAACAGAACATTAAAGGTAACAGTGAGTGAAAGTGAGTTGTTTAACAGCTGAGTTAATGGTAGTCAGACTTCATCTTCTGCTCTACAGCCTGAAATTGGGCACTTTTGTGCGTTACACCAGTCCAGTGATAACTTTGTGTTCCTCGTGTATCTGCTGTCAAAGAATGAAAAAGTTGAAAATTACACTTGTGGACTAAAGGAAAATGAAAAGATGAACTTTTTCCTTCTTCACAGCCTTCAAATTTTGATTCTTGCTAACCTGATTGAGTTTTTCATGGTTTACTGTTGAAGAATCACCATACAGTTCTTAAAGGTGCAATAAGTATGGATTTTACAGTGCAAATGTCACAAAAAAGTCTAATATCTCAATCATGTAGGAAGGAAATTGAAAAAGATTTCCTTTGTAGCTGCTGGCAGGTTGTCATGTTTTCTCTTTTTAAAAAGGCCAAAGAGGGACTTTGTTATTGTTTACTATCTGTCTCGCCTCCATAGCCGAGAAATCTAGACAGACCGTAGCCGAAGCAAAGTGATTTTGCCCTGCATGTTGGTCTAGTCACTCTCCATAGGAGCATCAGCAGGTCTACCATTGGCCCCATTAGTTTTGTGTTATGCCAATCACAGCACTCTATCAGTTTGGTGGGTGGGATGATGCAACAGAGCGGAACAACTAAGATGGTTCGTTTGAAACAGCTTTGGCATCACCGTTGGACTATTTAGACTTGGGCTTTTCTTTGAGTCAAGAGCAGATAGAGGTACTTAAGTCCTTTATTTAGATAAAGGATGTATTTGCGTCTTATTTGACAGAATATGGTGGACTGCCCTGTTGACTGACATAGCCGTGAGTACGCCACGTTGTTCGTTGTCCAATAGCATGTGGAGACAGTTTGAAAGACATCCGTAGATTCCGCCCCATGACTGGGTTCTGTCTATGGGTCGTGGCCAGGCTATATACTCACATAGGATGGCTTGCCAGGCTACCACCTCCATACTTCCTGATTCCAGAGCCAATCATATTTGAGCCCACAAAGTTGCAAAGTCTTCAATGCAAACACGGCATTGTAATTCGACATCAGCCAACAATGAGCAACAGCATTGTAGACAGAATGGAAGCTAGTAACGGGAGCAACCCAGAAGTTATTTCTTGTAACCTTAAGAAGCCACAGCATCCTTTGTGTCTAAAATCAGATATAGAAGGCTAGAGGCTAATGTTTAGCTAACAATGCTAATGGTGAATTAGAAAAAGAGTCGTTGGCTCTAAAAAATTTCAAGCTACTTTTTTCAACTTGATCTAACAGTGAAATCTATTTGTCTATTTTTTAACATATGACTCGTCTTCATTTGTCATCTAGAATCTTCTGGCGCTGAGCCATAGCTGGCAACAGCTGCTCAGGGCAGACTCGTTTGTTTTGATACATGGACTGCAGTACCCACATTTCACCACAAGGTGTCATTCTTACTTCATGCACCTTTAAAGATGTTCTCTTTTCATTCATAAGACAGTCGATATCCTCCCACTGGTGATCTCAGAGTTTATCCCACACAGTTTTCAAACAGTCCCTTAGACCGTTTCATTAAGGTGCAGGTCACAGCTGTTTTTCTGTGTGTGTAAAAAAGGGTTTGTAAACAGGTTGGATATAATCCAGGTTGTAATCTGATCCTCTCAGGGGAAGGTCTGGGGCGCAGTGGCACAACTGGAGTCTCTGGAGATCCGAGGGAGATATTGGATTGTCCACTTATAGATAGTTTCAACATGACCTGTGAACACATAGTTCAGCTGTTCATGTGACTGGTAAACTCTTTTTACTGGATGTGGCTTTACCTCCATTTTGGACAGGAGAAATGATCTTATATAAGAGCTTTTTAGTGCACTTTTTGTCTCCTAAGGGGACGTGTGTGGCAGACCCCTAGAAGTGGTAACAAGGGTGGCCAAGGCCATCAAGAGCATCACTCAGATCATTAACTAAACTATTAAAACTCATAATTAAACTTAAAAGAGCTCAAAACACTGATGCACTTTAGATGCACAGTTTGTACCACCCCAGGGCTGCAGGGGTAAGCCTAGGTGGACTAAGCTTTGATCTTCCAACTGTAGAACAAGGATTCTGCCACCAAATCCAATCCAATCATCCAGGGTCCATCCTTCAGCAGGATTACAAATCACTGCTGCAGAGGTTCCCACGCACAAGAAATGTGTCCGCTCAGACTACAGCCCTGACATTTCTGAACAGCTGAAAAATTGGTTGCAATTGTATCTTCGTGTTCCCTTATTCAATGACCAAACTATCATGTGAGCTCCGAGCTGTGTGAGAAATGCTCCAGCGGGAACAAATCAAACATCTCAGGAGCATTTTCAGAGGTTACAGACAGATAGATAACAGATTCAACAGAAGAATTTTTTAACATTTTTATTGATTTTTTTAGTTATACATATATACATTTATCCATTTTATGAAAGTACAGCAGATCTCAAAAGATATTTAAAATTCTTGCTCCCAGTAGTTGAATCAAACATTTTTTTAAATAATTTCATCATCAAAAAATGATTTTTGTTTGTCTAACACAGAATCTTTAATTAAAAACTGACAGAAGCAAGCCTAATTTTCTGTTGCTTCTGTCATTGTTCAAAACTCTCCATTCTCTCCTTTTCATGTCTGTTTTAGAATTACAGGTCCAGTTTAATTTGCTGGTAAATAAAAATATTTTATTGCACGTCAGGACTTTCCACAGCCTTCTCCTCTGGGTGGATTTGTGCTACAACAAATGCAAAAAAAAAGAAATATTAAAATTGGCCAAATTTCCTTTAGTGTGGTTATCTTTTATCCTTCAGGCACTTATTTTTGCCACACTTGCTTTAAAAATAAGTGTTGTCTTTCCAAAAATTGAAGGCAGCTTAAGAAAATCAGTTTCTGCTTCCTAAACACTGATAAGCGTTTTAAATCTGGACTCAGTTTCTGGTCTGAGGAGCACAGATTTGAATATTCTGTCACATGAGAAATGTCCGTGCGTGAATGGAGCCGATGAAGGGTGAGAGTTTGTTGTTCTGTTTATGTGCGCACGCTCTGTGTCTGTTTGGACAGCAGATGGTCGGGATTCACCCTCTGGGTTCTCTTCTCTGATTGGTCCACAGAACACACATAAAGCTGGTCCCCAGTGAAATCTGGAGCTGTATTTGGACTCTGCTCAAATGCACCAACCACAACACCTAGTCAGCTTATTAAAAGTGACCAAAACATTTTATTCAGCATGAGTCTGTGCAGAAATTCTCATTTGTTAAAAACACCCCTCCACTCAGCTTTAATATGCAATCTTTCATTTCATCATTATACCTAAAAGCAGGGCTGCTAAACTTCTTGGTTATTTGAAAATATATATTTTTACATTTCTTTCTATATTTATTAGGTTTTATGCTTTTATTTTGAAATCTAATCTAGCAATAAAATAAGGTGATGTTGCCCCATTTTAATTCTTTAATTCATTAAATTAGTCCTAATTAATAAAAGGGATTTGATATTATTTAGAAATTCATTTTTATTGGAAATTAAATTATTATTGTATGAGTATTTAAAATACTATCTTAGTAAGGGTCTATTTCTTCTTAAAGCCTGCATGGTGAGCGTGGCTTGTATTTTTTTAAAGTTGGAATTTCTTTTTTTTTACCAAATAACATTTTTGAGGGGTTTTAAATGGTTTAAGACTTAAATATGAAGAAAAATAACCAATTTCTGCATTTATATTTATCATCACAGCCATGACAATGACTTCAACAAGATAATATTTAAAAAACAAAGTGCAATAATTACCAAACAGACTGTAAACATGCCTTTGAGTATTGAATCTACATGAGGGGAAATAGTAAACATGTTTGCCTGCAATGAAATTCAAAAACAAGGAAATTATTTCGCTTAATAGATTTATGATGAACGTATCTTCTTCACTAATTTTGAAGCCAACAAATGAACTAACATTACAAAGCAGCTGGTCAATAATCCCATTCATTGCATACTCATCTGTACTTGTAACAATTATAAAAATATACTGTACTCACCAGAAATAGATCTGCTTAGTTTGATTCCAAATAAATGACCAAGTTCTGGTTTCTGTGTTCGATCGCAAACCAAACGGAACACTGAAAAAGAAAATTCTAAAACTAGAGCGATTTAAATCTATTTCCAGCGTAACGAGCATTTAAATGCAATAATTATCAAAATGCAAACAGTTTTTTCACAAAAGCCAGAGTATGTTATAAACTGCAGAAGGTTAAGTGAGCAGTTGGAGTTTGGAGCTGTTTTTGTGCAACAGTGTGTGAAATGAAAGCAGAGACTCGTGTGCTACTATGTCTTCTCTGGTGTTAGTTTGTTAGTGGAGAAGAGAATGGAGAGACAAAAGTGCAGATTCAGCCTGGTCCTTCCAGCTCGCCTGTCGGCTGTCTCCACTTCTCCAGCCGAGACGGAGTCCTGGAACTTTAAATCACAACGGCGTGCAGCTCTGACGGACGTGCAGTTGCAGCGCTGCAGGAAGCTCTTTGTGTCACTTCTCAGGCAGATGCTGCAGCCGTTAGGAAACACATCCAGCCCTCCTTGAACGGATGTTGCATATTGGTCCTTTTCTTTACTTGAGTCGCCCTGCAGAAGCCCTCTTTCTCTACTCATGCAGCAACGTGTCAGCTTCAGGCTTTGCTCTTCCTCACACTGCTCCGTGTCTGACTCCCACATCAAACCAGAGCAACACGACACCAGAAAACACACAGTTACTCTGCAGCACCAGAGATTTACAGAAGGATCTCTGTTGAGGTGCAGAGTTTCTGCAGGGATTAAAACACAATCACCAACATCTTCCATGTCTCTGCGTTTGTTAAGTTGGCAGCTTTTACTGTTATTTGGAACACTTGAAGCAGTAGAAACTTAAAAACACCCTATGGCACAGACAAGAAGTTCTGAATTTAATAAAAAAGCAAAGCAAACTGTGGAGCACAGTGCATCATGTAGCGTGTTTTCCTGCTGTAAAAATATTCTCCTTTTCATTTAAATGTTGTTTTTTGATCAGCTTTGGCATCTTCTCACCACTTTTACAGCATCGCTGACAGAAAATCTAAACCTAACCTGGGAATTAAATTCAGATTTCAGTATGTGCACATGTGGCTGTGCAGGGAAAGTTGAGGCTGCATCAAATGGAGGTGTATATGTAAACAAAAACAAGCAGCAGTAAGTTCAGCACGATGCCGATAAGACCCAGCAAAGCCAGGAATCTCTCCTCTGTGCTCGGATTTGGATACATCAGTTCCATTCAAGACCTTTATTGGGAGTTTGACTGACTATAAAAACTTATTAAAAATGTGACGTAGATTTATAGACACCCATTAACTCAAACACTCTGATTTATGCTTTTTTATACCAGCAATAAAAGTTTTAATTGTGTGATTTCCTTCCTCCTTGTCTCTTAATTTGTTCCAATCGTTCATTTAATCGCTTCATAAATTTGATCTGGCAGTGATAATATTCTAAAGGTCACAAGTAATAAAAATAAAATAAACGCAGACACGTTCACAAAAAGCGACACAGTGGGTGATGCAGAAGGTTTTCCTGTAGAAAGATTTCACTAGAAATAAACAATTGATGCTCCTGGCAGTCATTTAAAATCAGTTTGGAAAAATTACAAAGATACAATTTAGTACTAACGGTGCAAAAATCCACTCTAACTTTAACCTTCGGGCTGCAGAAGGAATGAGGCAGATTTGTAAAACTGCAGCTGAACAGATCCTTGATCTTAACCAAACCTCTAAAGTTCACAAATGACAAACGGCGGCAGTGTGAGGAAACCTTTCTGCCAGCATTTCTCGCAGAAGTCTTGCAGAAAACCTCAAGTGACGGAGGTGTAGATGTAGACAAATATGACCACTAAAAGATTAAGGATGGTCCCGATGATGCCCAGCACAGCTAAAATTCGCTCCTCGCGGTCGTTAGTGGAGTCATCCTCTCTTGCGTGAGCGCTGCAGACATAGTGGCCGCCGGGGATCATGGTTACCATCACAAGACCCCACCGCGAGAGGGCACGACGCCTGTGGGGATGGAAGGAAAGGCGTGGGAGGGAGAGGAGGAGAAGAAAAATAGAGATGAATTATTTTTAACTCAGACCATTTTTTTTACAAGGATATTATATTTTGTGCAAGATTAGACCCGTTTGAAACATTAAATAATAAATTAAAATCTCTCTATTTACTCATTTTTATTAGTGGTGGGACTTTAATGCATTAATTATGAAAAAATGTCATAACCTTGGCTACAAGACCGTGCAAACAAAACTAAAACTACAATCAAATGAGTGATCGGAAATCCCTCTTCATGACCCTAACCCTTGACCTTTTACCCTAACCCTAAGACTCATTATTTTTAATAAAAAAAATTGCTTTGGGGTGAAATTTTCTTGAACGACTGAAATGCGATTAATCAAGATTCATTAATTATAAAGCCTCTGATTAATTATATTAATATTTTAATCTAGTCCCACCCCTAATTTTTATATCACAATTAATTAAATAACGAGATTTTTTTTAAACCAAAATGAAATTTGCATTTGCCAACTGCAGTACATGAATCCTCCACCAGAGTGCAGCAGACACAAATAGGATTAGATGGCAGGTTTATGAAGAAAGTACTAATCCTGTTAAAGAGAAAGAGGTCTTAGAAATAAGCATATCAGACGTTATCCTGTCCCACTGTAGGGTTAACTTATCAAAAGATTCCTCATTTCTGCTGAACCTGCAGCCTGTAAAAGCCATTTATCTCGCGCCATTTGCTTTTTAATTCAATTAATTTCATTTTCTTTTTTATCTCAAAGCTCTGATAATGTGGTGTAGGTTCAACATGAAGAACGCTAATGAGGAAATTATCTGCAGCCCTCTGACACAGTTTGAGAGCACACACAGAAAAAAGGTGAGAGTAGCTTAAGTGTGCATACATAAAGGTGTGCAGGTCAGTGAGTTGGTCAAAGTGGGCTAAGACAGACTGCAGACCAAGGCAGTGGTGATCAATCTCAACTAATGTTAACATCGGGAAGAAAAATGAGAAGCTCAAGAATTACAAAAAACTGAAAGAGGAAATAGAAAAGTTGTGAAAATCCTCTGACGTTGTCTTTAGAGTCCAGAAACTAGAAGATGGCTCCAACAGATCCCAGGAACAACCTCTCTGTCCAGAGGAGTCCAGTTCTAAGAAGATACTGCAAAGAACCTTCAAGCTCTAGGCCTCTAGCTGGAGTGAAACCTCCCACGTGGAAGGAAGGGAAAGAAGAGATCCTCCCTGTCTGTCTCCTTTTGTTGACGTGTTAGGTAAACATCCAGCAGCTGTTCTGCAGCACTACAACAGGCATGTGTTTGCATGTTTGCCTAAATGTGCATTTGAGTGTGGCAAGAAACACAACATGGTCTTTGGATGTAGTTTAGTGATCCTGCAGTCTAACATAATTATTTCACTTAGAGGAACTGCACGCCACACCTCAGACATCACAGCTGGAAAGGTCAGAGCAGAGGGATGAACAACTTTACAGATCCTAAATAAGCAGAGTAAAACGAATTTGCACCAAATGAGCAGTAATGATCGCTGGTTTCATGTAAGACAGGGAACAGAATTAATGACTCGAGAAAATAAAGTTTTGGATCAGCTCTGGGGAGATGAGAAAGAAGGGAGCTTGCATCCTGCAAGGCTGGCATTTAAATAAGACAGCTTAATCAATAATTAATATTTTATGGGTTAGAAGAGAACTTTAAAGGGACACTTGGCAGTTTTGCTTGCTTTTAGCACCCCCTAGTGTCCGTTATTAATTCACTGTGATTAAAAGCGAAAAAAGTGAAACTTATCTCCTCGCTGTGCGTTTGTCTTTTTAACACCTTAATCCAGTGATCCGCAAATGGCAGCCCACGGTCCACATCTGGTCCGCCAGACCTTTCAACCTGGCCCCCAAATATTAAGTGAAAATACATGTTCTACTTTTTTCTATATCAAATTAAACAAACTGAAAACAGCATTTAATATAAAATGACTACAAACTCATAGCTCTCATTCAACAGCTTTTTATTATTTAATCTACAGCAGTTCTTAGATTTCACGACCCGCTCAGTTTGTTGCTGTCGTTGTGTCCTTGGGCAAGACACTTAACCCGCCTTGCCTGCTGGTGGTGGTCAGAGGGACTGGTGGCACCAGTGTACGGCAGGCCCCGCCTCTGTCAGTGCGCCCCAGGACAGCTGTAGCTACAATGTAGCTCATCTCCACCAGTGTGTGAATGGGTGGATGACTGATTGAGTTGTGAAGTGCCTTGGGGGGTTGAAGAACCCTAAGAAGGCGCTATACAAATACAGGCCATTTACCATTTATATAGAGATATATATAGATATCTCTCTCTCTCTATATATATATATATATATACATATATATATATATATATAGATATATAAATAAATAAATAAATAAATAAATAAATAAATAAATAAATAAATAAATAAATATATATATATATATATATATATATATATATATATATATATATATATATATATATATATATATATATATAAACATTATATTTAACATTTATTTTAGAATTTTTATTTATTTTAGAAGAGCATCTGGCCCTCACGGTGTCTGCTGGAAAAAAAATCTGGCCCTTGAACAAATTTATTTGAGGACTCCTGCCTTAATCTAACTGCTGAAATGTCTCCTCAGCCTTCATTAGTGTCTACGGGAGCGGTTCATCACTAAATGAAACAAATCAGCTGTGTTCATGATCTAAAACATGCAGGAAACATGCTGGAAGCAGACTGCAGCTCCAGGTATGTCAGCTCCTTTTTCTACATCCAGCGGGGAGCGGACTGGTACTCTGAGGTTGCAAATGTGGTATTCTGGCCACAGATGGTCGTGGGGGTCTGAGTGACATTTCAATAACCCTGTAAAGCAGGGGTTTTCAATTACAGTCCTGGAGGGCCAGTATCCAGCAAGTTTTAGTTTTAACTCTGTTTCAACACACCTGATTTCAATCAGCAGGTAATTAACTGTCTTTTACAGAGCCTGATGAGCTGCTGCACAGGCGATTCAACCACTGAATCAAGTGTGTTGGAGCAGAGAAACCACTAAAACATGCTGGATACCGACCCTCCAAGCCTGAAATTGAATACCCCTGCAGTAAAGGGTCATTTTAGCACATACTGGCTCAAGAAAATGATTTAAAGTATAAAAAAGTTACATAGTATGGCTTTAAAATTATTTTGATAAAGGGTGCCGGTGGTTATTTTAGTAATTGCTGTTAAGAAAAAACTTCAAATGCCTGACTGAAACTGGAAAATGATTCTTACTAATCTGGATAAATTCTTAATCGCCTATCTGTGAAAAGCCCAGATGTAAATAAAATGTTTTGATCACTGACGTTTAAGGTGTGTCTTTATCGCTCTTTGCGCCGTGTTTCATCTTTTTATAAAGCTCCTTTAACTGGTTTATTGTCATGTTTCATTGTGGTTCTGTTTTCTGATCCTCTTTCTGTTCTGCCTTGACGCAACCTGATCTCGGCTGTTCGTGTCTGATTTATTCTTTAGATTAATGTCAGATTGTTTCTATGTTCCCCTTTTGGGTTCCTTGTGTCACTCTTGCTTTTCTTTCACACTGTTTGTGCTTGGATTTGGTCTTTCTCCCATAACACTAAATTGTAATACCGAATAAATGATCAAAATTTACATTTACAAATTAATTTATTTGTCTGAAAAAAGGCAGTTTTATCTGAGATTCTGTTTTTGTGCAGGTTTCAGGACTCATTTAATAAAAACTGAAAATTATTATTTTTGATCTGCAGTTCAACTTCTTGGTAGGGGTCCTTGGCCCCCCCTTGCCACCCCTTGGGGGCACCAATAGATTTATGTATTATAGACCTTTTAGCCCAAATAAACTTAAAGAAATGCAAAAAAAACACTTCTTACTGCCTTTTGAAAGTTAAAGGGTAATAATATAATATATTTGAATCTGATTTAATACATATAATATATTAAGTAAGGCACCATTTTCATTTCTGACAAATACAAAAAAAAAACTTTTTTTCTTCATTTTTTCCCATCATCATCCATCCATCATTAAATTAATTTATACAAAATCTTCATCATATTTAGGGCATTTCTATTTCAAGGCTCTTTTTCCTCTCCTCACACAGTTTTTCTACAGAACATGGATCAAGACTTGTGTTATTTTCCTCTCCGGTCACAGGCTATAAGACATTGGACCTCTGCTGCATCAAATATACATCAAGAAATTATAAAAACACACTGTCGTCCTCTTGTACTCTCCTCCCTCTCTTTGCCTCTCCCTCCTTTCAAGAACACACATCATGAAGAATTGAAGCAACTCAAGCATGAAGTCAGTCCTAATTAATATTTCAAGGCATCCCGTACATTCAGGCCTGAACCACTCGTCTTCATTACTGTAATTAAGAGCAGGAGCAGTGGTGTGTGATAATTCTGCACTATTTTTTTTACCCTCATCAGCAGCTAAAATCTATAATAAAATACTCAAATCTCATTTGTCATGTTTCACATACATCAAATTGTCTAATAGAGTTAGTGAAACTTTTTAGTTTTTAAGTGTTTAAAATAAAATTTCCTATAAATTAATTTAGGGAATTTGTTTGTTATTAGCAACTAAACTAATAGTTCATCTCTTTTCAGGCAGAGAGGACGACTTCAGGACAAAATGGACGGGATGGAACAGTTAATTGTGGATTTCATGGAAGCGGCATGTCCAGTGAATATTTAAAATTCCTCTGAATACCATTTAAATATTTAATTTAGTCAGAAATTCTGCAAGAAACACCAGTTAGAGCATTTCACGGGTGCAGAAGCACCTCGTCTTAAACTGTGAAATGATGTCAATGAGCGTCATGAATAAAAGAGTCCGATTTCTGGATTATTAGTAACAGTTTGCTCAGATGTAGCTTTGTGGAGACTGTTTGAGCATGGTGCAGGTTTACATGAGAAGTCTGCCTCAGGGGTTTAGAAACAGGCTGGAATGTGTTTCTGTAATGCAGCTCATTGATAAGAGTTGGGATCATGTTAGGAGCCTGAACCGAATCCCTGCCTGCAGCTGTGTAAATAATTTAACGGATTACAGTTGTTTGATGCTTAATTAAAAAGGTTTTTGTAAATATAGTTGGAATTTATTGGACGTGTTAGAATTGCAGATTTGTGGAAAAAGTTTTATTTGAAATTGATACTTTACTCATATTTTAATACATTTGCAGTGGCCTCTAGTAGGAATGAAGTAGGAGCTCTGCACCTCAGGAAGGTGAGCCAGATCAGAGGTGAGCTGAACACGACAGGATTTGGAGTCTTATTTCCTGATATTTGGACATCTCATCTCTGATTGGCTAACAGCGACACGACTCTACCACTGACTCTGTTCTGCAACGTTGATGTTTTATCTCCACAAATAACACAAGCCTGGAGGAGTTCTGCTGTGTGGTGGAGTTGCTAATGCTAACAGTTAGCTTCTACTAGCTGAGACGTTCTCTGCTGTTTCCTGGATGCTAAACCAACAACAGCCTTCCCCGTCGTGAGTCAAGATGGGTGAGTCCATAAATGTTAAGTGACAGTGTGACGTAGATCTGTCAGGATTTTCTAATCCTAGAGTTTCACCGTCTATTTTCTATCAGAAGCTAATGCAGGAGATAGGTGTAGGAGACTATTTTCATGTTCAGCCTGCATGAAAAACTTAGTGACTGATTATTATCAGAAATAATAAAAAAAAAAATTCTCAGTACCACTTTAAGGAACTAATTATATAACTGTTGCATATGTTACACAGGAATGTTTTTATTGTAAATTTGTGGAAATGTAGAAATTGAACTTGGCTGCAACTGTCTGCCAACAGGATGGAGACACAAAATTTTGAGAAAAAAAATGGAAATTTATGCACAATCTATGCAGGATATATACTGTATATATATGTATATATATATATATATATATATATATATATATATATATATATATATAAATAAATATATATATATATATATATATATATATATATATATATATATATATATATATATATATACTTGTTCAAAAATACAAATAAGTCAGATTTATATCAGTGTTTGGGTGAATAAAAATTATGGATGCTCAGCTATCTGATTCCCAGAATGATTAACTCTGAAAATATCTTATAACACGTTGGTATCTGAGTAGCATTGATCATACAAGCATCCCACTGCACCCCATGGGTGTGGAACTCACAGAGATTGGGTCTCCCCTGTGAGACAACAATTGTGCAGAATAGCGAGTAGCTCAGTGTTTGCAGACTGTCAACATCAAAGTTCAGCTGTGGTGAATCCTCATCCTGCCAGTAGATACAAGGCATCCATCAAACTGTTCCTGTCTGAAAGTAGACCTGGGACCAGTCTCCATGGAAACAGAGCTCCTTTGCAATCATGAAACATTGTGTGGACCATAAATTCACATTATGATCCATCTTTATAGCTGACAACAGTATTTACAAACAGTGCTTTCAAGTTGCAAGCAAAAAAAAAATGCAAATTTAAGAAATGAAGCCAAGTTTGATGTCTCTCTGTGATGCTCTCATTTAACGTGCAGCCCTCGCTGCTAAACTTGGCTTTTTCACCAGAAATCCATTAGATGTCAATGTTGGTCTAAATACAAATAAGTAAAAACTAGGGTTCTGAAACTCTGGTCCTGAGAACCTTCTGACTCCAGCTCTGTAAAATGATGTTGCAGTGTTGTTCTGTTTAAAATACACATTTAAAGCTACAATGGCAAATTTGGAAAACAAATTAGTTTAGCTAACATCGTATAGCTATAAATATATTGTAGAGATAAAATAATAACAATAATAATTAAGTGGTTCTTTTGCATTTGTCTAAAACAATAACACGTTTCAGACCAACCATTGGACCATCTGGTTGTCGGTCTTGCCCTGGGTCCTCCATTCATTACACACTCGTGTGTTTAGCAACAGAACACTGGTGTGAGACGTCCTCCACTCAATAATATCAGAGAAGGAGAAACAGACGGCTGCTACCGCTTCAACTTTAGGACAAACTATCAAAAAGAAAAACACCATTTGAAGTCACAGACAACAAAAGACGTTTGGATCTAGAAAACGGTGACTGGTGTTTAGCGCTCTCTTGTTTCCTCTTGAAATGCGGGTGTCCGGGTTCGGCAGAAGCATCTCAGGGAAGATACTCGAGGGGGGGGGGTCCTGTGACTGTGTTAGCATTCAAAACCTAGCTTGCTCTGTAAACTCGCTAAAGCAGCTTCAAATTTATGTTTATGATTTTTATGATTTTTTAAAAGAATGAAATAAATAAAATAGTGAAATAAATTCATTTTGATTTTTCTTTTTGTACATTATTGTTACTATTCATCCTATTAAAACCTTTCCATTTTAAAATTACAAAAAATCTCTTATGCACAATCACGTGCAATATCACAATTTCACGCGTGATTTGTAGAGTATGTGTTGTGAATGAATCAGCCATAACCACATAATATTTTAGATTTTTTTAAGTATAATGGACTAAGTAATGGCTATGTTGGTGTTTGTTTGTGTTTCATGGGTAGCTGTATGTCCAGTAAATGCTTTCTTGAAGTTTTAAATAAAGTTCGACCAGTGGTTAATTAGATATTTGGTTACTAGACTAGGTTGATTTACAAAAAACTTTTTTTGCATGATCTGTTGCACTTGGAATGACAACTATAAATGACATTTAAATGTAAATGTAAATTTTTATACAACAAATTTTAGCTCAGTGTCTGTTAGACTGAGTTATTTATTAATCTAACAACTGTCGTAGTCATTCTGAGGTTAACATGCAGACTGAACATGAAAATAGTCTTCTACCCCTATTTCCTGCATTAGCTGCCAATAGAAAATAGATGGGAAACGCTCAGATTAGAAAAGTCAGTCAATTGCCAATTATAAAATTAGCATTCATGGACTCACCCATCTAGGTTGGAAGGCTGTTGTTGGTTTAGCATCCAGGAAACAGCAGAGAACGTCTCAGCTAGAAGAAGCTAACTGTTAGCATTAGCAACTCCACAACATGACAGAACTCTTTCAGGCTTTTTGTGGAGATAAAACATCAACGTTGCAAAGTAAACCGTGTCAGTGGTAGAGTCGCATTCCTGTTAGCCAATCAGAGTTGAGATGTCAAAATATCAGGAAATACGTCTGCTGCTCTCCTCTGCTCTTGCTAACTTCTACATCCTGAAACAAGAGCACCAGAGCTTTGTTTCCCACAGAGATTGACTCACAAGGCATTCATTTATACAGACCACTGCAAATGTGTTAAAAAAAACTAGTAAACTTGGTCTTTTACTATAAAATGATGCTTTGAGGTTATAGAGAGAGGTGCGCCAATAATGCATAAAGTCAGTTGTAAAGAGATGTTATTTAGTCATCTAGAGACAAACTGGTCATAAATGTGTTTACAAGCACAAAAATATCCTCTATGAGCCATGCACCCCTCACCTTCCTCTGCAAAGACGCAACATTTTTGGTTCTTCTCCCACACACACACACGCACACACACACACACACACACACACACTCAACTGATTTACATCATGATGGTGTGGGAGCCAGATTCTTATGACACTAGAATGTTCCACAGCCTCATTACGAGCTCGGCTGGCCAGCGCTGCTCAAATTTTAAGGCCAGCGGCCATCAACCAACTGTCACTTCGCCTCAGCTGCAGCCCTGCTTTCCCCATGTGTGTTTTTTTATAGTTTGTGTGTGACTCTGTGTGTCAAGAGCAGAGACGGGAACACAGGAAGAGAGACGGTGCATCTGTTTGCTAAAGGAACACGGAAACAAGAAAGGCAGCAGCACAGATTTTAGGACATTGACTCAACAACACATTTACACTCTGGCACAAACGTAAACGCTCCACAGATTCTCTGAGGGGTGAAAACACAACAACCTTAAAAATCTCAAATCCGTTCCCGTCAGAGCGCTGTACTCTGACGGCAGCGTTGTATTGGTAAGCGTGGTTTAGGCTTTGTTATGCTCCAAGGCGGGTTGTCATGTGACCCACGGACACCATTATCATGTGACCTAGATTTAACAGTTTGAATCACTGGGTGGAAGCACAATGTGTCACACTCGACCTCAGCAGCATGTGGATTTTGTCCAATCACATGACCTGCATGCATCCAAGAACCCTGAAGCCATCCCCGTACCCCTGAAGGCTAACTGGCTTTTGGACCAAACCTCCAGAGGGATCATGGTGCACACCGGCTCGGACACAGAGAAGTAGGAATAAGGTGTACTCACCACACATTGCACCAGGGTGGCAGCCAAGGACTCCTTTGTTTCTTCTCTTTATCCGAGCATGGTTTCCGTGTTGTCTTCTCTTTTGTCCTACCTGTTTCTCTCACCTTCTTCTCCTCCTCCTCCTCCTCCCCCTCCCTTTCCCCCCCTTTACCACTGCTGTTCAGGTCCAGCTCTGACACTGGGGGGAGAATCCAGGCGACACACAGTGAAAATACACCCAGACAGAATTTGCTTCAAAAGCCAAATGCAAATCGATACTCACATGAGCACACGAGGAAACATAGCTGACATCTTCGACGGTACTCGCACCCCCTCGCTGCCCCACATAAACCCACAGCTGGTCTATCCACAGCTGGATGGAGATTGGGGCTTTGTGTCGTACCATGCAGATGATTTGAGATAACAGTGATTCACGGCACTTCCTAACGAGTTTAACGACTGAAGGTTTCTCAAAAAGTCCCCAGCAGGCCAATGAGGGGTGTTGGTTCAACCTCACCTGGCAGTGACTAGAACAGAAGAACACATAAATCTGTATTAAGAAAGTGTCTCCTTTTATCTTTACGTTCCACGTAAAGGTCCAGATCTTCTCCCTGTAGTCATCCCGAATGTCCAAAAATCCTCCAGAAAACCAAACCTGGCTACTTTTCAGGTCTGGTGGTGATTGGAGGCGACATCCCTCCAGTCTGACGCAGGTTGTCTGTTCAGCTGTAAAAATCCTTTAGAATAGAAAATCAGCTGTTCTTTCCAGAACGGCCGTCAGCATCAATATTTAAAAGGATCCTTTTGGCTTATTTCTGTCACAGTTAAGGTTTCCACATCCCCGTTGCTGATTGTTCATTCGTGTCTCTTTCGGCTTAATGTTTCTCAGACCCCTCGTTTTTTGGGTGGTGGTTTCTTTCTACCTTTTTGTCTGCTCTCTTTTCCTCTCATGGTCTCCTTTGGTCAACCTTCTTGAAGCTTCCCCTCCCATTTGTGCAGACTTCAGTCATGCTCGCTCCCTTGTAGCAAAAGGCAGGACTTGTGGAAGAGCTTGAGAAATTGTTCGTTAAGTCGGCCTCTGTGACCTTTGCAGCTCCACGTCCACAGCCCGCCCTGCAGCAAACCTTCATTCAACCTTCCCTCATCCAGCTTCAGTCATTCCAAACGTTTAACTTTCCAAACTCACCCCCTTTCCTCTCCCTATAGCAAGCTGATTCACTCGGACTCTTCCCTCGCCGCCCGAGTGGCAGCCACCTTCCTCATCTTGTCCTTCATCTGTCCACTGACGGCTCAGTTCTGGCCAAGTCCACTCTGGATTATCTCCATATTCTCCTCAGTGTTCCTCTGGCTCTCTCTCTGCTGCTCCTCTTGCATGCAAAATACAGTGTCTCCTCTCTCTGCTGTGCTCTGAGTCATACTGCTCCCTCTCTCCTCCCCTTTCCCTTCCAGAAGCTTGCAAATGTTCCACTCTTTTATTTTTTTGGGACCCTCGTCTATCCGACAACCCGTCAGGATTCGTTCAGCATTTCTTTCTATCCAGCCTTTGAATCCTGCTGAGACAAACAGAAGGGTTGCCGGTGGAAAGACAGTGAAGCAGAAAGACGAAGCAGAAAGAGTCACTTTCTACCCAACAGATAAAAGAGTTTGCTTCATCTTTGCATCTGAGGTAAATGTCTCAAATTGAATGTAGGTGACTTCCTCTCCTTAAAGCCAAATGTTGGTTCTTCAATCTGCAGGAAAAAAAACTATACACACACATTCACACACAACCTGAGAGGGAAACAGGGAAGCTGGACTAAAAGGACGTGCCTGAATAAAAAAAAGATGCCCTCAGGAAGTGAAGAAGTGACAGCAAAGGAGATCCTAATGGAGAGAGGAAGCAGGGAGAAAGATGATGGGAAAGGGGGCGGAGGAGCAGCGGGCTTGCATGTGGGTGGAATGGAGAGAAGATTGTGGGATGGAGTTAAGAGAGCTAGCAGGGTAATGAGGGAAGGGGAAGACAGAGGCACGTGGCCATACGGAGGGGATAGATGGTGGCTGGATGGAAGGAGAGGAAGACGAGCATATGCATGAGTTTACGGATGGATGAGTGGTTCGGCAGGTTGGCTGTTCTCTTCTCTCCTGCAGCTGTCACTGAAGAAGAGGCCTCAGTCATTTTTGTTTAAAACTAGAAGTATCTGGGTTGTAATTTCACCATTCTCTCTCTGACAAGGAACTGCTCCTCCTTTTCATTTGTTACCTCTCTCCTCTTTCTCTCTCTGTGTGTCTGCTGCAGCCTCAGCCTGTGCTATCACTGAAATGCAGCATCCCCATTCCCTCCCTCCCTCCACCTCCTCTCCGTCTCTCCCAATGTGTTTCCCTCATTTCCCTCCCTTCCTTACCCTCCATGTTCCTTTTCTCTACATATTTGTCCTCCTCTACCTCTCTCCCTCCATTTCAAATGTTCATTCTCCTCTTCCTTTGTCCCTCCCTCACTCTTGGTCTTTTCTTTCCCCTCATATTCCACCAGCACCTCCTTCAATGCTTGTTTTGTGTGTGTGTGCGTGTGTGTGTGTGTGTGTGTGTGTGTGCACCCCTCCCCTAACTGAGAGAAGCTTCGAGAACATGGTGGACAGACTCTGAGAGGAAAACTCCAAACACCATTCATAACACTACAGCATGCATCATCCACACACAAAAACATTCATATCTTTCCACACATGGATGCAACCTGAGTGCCGACTCGATCCACCCATCTGGAGGGCAGAAATAGAACATCCTGCTCTAAAATGTAGGGTTGGGAATATTTACCTGATCTATAAACCAGCCTCTGGAAGCACAGAAAACTATGTGAAAGCAGAAGTTTCACACATCTATATTTCCAGTGCTTCAGTGCCAGGATTGAATGACACTGGTCTAGTTGTCTGGTGAGCTCCTCTAGTCCATGAAGAATATATTATTGACAGATTTTGCACAATCTAATAGAGGAATCCACTGGAGCAAATGTGAGAAAAGCTCACTGACATTAGTCCATCAATATGCACACTGCACATGGTCGACTTTGTTAAGTGGTTTATTTCTGGAGATCCTGTTTCATTTCTACAGTTTTTCTTTTCACTCTTGACTAAATGCAAATGATTTATATATCAATTTGTGCTCCAGAGGACTTGAATTAAATGAATTGTATCTTAAAAATTTGCAAAGCGTTGCTGATTGTGGTGACTCTGTTTGCTGGAGTTATTTGTGTAGATGCCCCGTGAGCCTGTGTGCATATGAGTGTAAACCCGTGTGTGTGTGTGTGTGTGTGTGTGTGTGTGTGTGTGTGTGTGTCCATCCAGCTGGTCTAAGCTGTCCTTTTGGCTCCCAGCATCACCCAGCCCCACCATCTGCACGGTCAGCCAGATGAAAAAGATGCACGTCCACATGAACGTCTGACTGAAGACATTTCATTAGAATAAAGATAACAGATGAACATTGTTCTATTATTTAGATATATTATATTATATTATATTTAAATATTTCAGAATTTCAGTTCACTTCTGAATGATTAACACACATGTGGTGTTGATTACTAAGTTGACACTATGATTGTGTGTTTGGATTACTTGGACATGATGTAAGTGTGACTGATGGGAAACGTGACATGAAGACTCAGAATACATAAATGAGAGTATGTTGGGATCGATTTGAGGGGTGAGTGTATAACATTGATGACTGGGTGATACTAGACTAGATTATCATGAGCAGAAACAAGCAACTTTTTTGTGTCAAACTTCTGATCTGGTTGTTTTTTTCTTTTTGTCAGGATCAGCGCCCCTCCAGCCCGTGTTCTGTCCATGGCTTCCCTCGTTTCCATTGTAACCTTCACAGCTGGTTGTAATCACAATCACCTGCCCCTTGTTTCCACTCACCACCTCTGTATTTAAACTCTGGTTTTTCATTCATGTTGGTGTGTTCAGTGGTGTTCTTGTAGATTTAGGTTTCCTCCAAAGCAAGTTGACCTGCCTGCTGGAGCTTCCTCAAGAAAGAAATGGAGCAGCTAACAGAAAACAGACTTAGCAATCTGCAATCTCTGCATAAACAATAATATCTGACAATTAGAAACTATTACTTGAATGCAGACACATAGAAATTTGAAACAGTTTGGCCCTCTATAATAAACTGGGTCTGAGCTGCATGAGTAAGTTGGTCTAGTGAGATTGCTACTACAGGTTGGGCACTGGTGAAATTCAATTATTAAAGGACGATATATCAGGAAAGTCACTTTTTATAGAGCTGTAAACAAATACAGCAATTTGAAACTGATTAAAGGGCAAAGATGAGATGAGTGATTTACAGAAGGTGTTTTTCTTAAAGCTCGCTTTTGAAGATTCAAAATACGTAGAATCCAGTTTAGTTGGATGGATGCAGTCGGCTCAAACACCATTACAGTATCTGATATATGGATACGACATGATTGCTACTTTTTTATTAATAAGGTAGTGTTTTCTTCAATATACCAACAACTCTGGCTATTTCCAGAACAATAATTAATCAACTAAGACACAAAGGAAACAAGCAGATCTAACATAATGTATGGGGATATTATCAGTTTGAATTTACATTGAAGAAATAGAGATCTTATCCAAACCCCCACCCACCCCACCGATTTATGTGATTGAGATCAGGACCAGGAGAATGAGCCAAGTTTTTATTGAACTAGGAACAACAACAAAAGTAGTATTTCAAATAAGTAAAATAAGACTTGTAAGGATACATGTCACACATTATGAAATAGAACAATTATGTCCTTGATGCTGTAGCTCTAGATGTGTAATAGAAGTTGGTTCTGCAAGAGTTAGGGAACCCTGGTCCTGGAGAGCCGCTATCCAGCACGTTTTAGAGGTTTCTCTGCTTCAACACACCTGATTTTAATCAGCAGGTGATTAACAGGCTTCTGCAGAACCTGATGAGCTGCTGAACCGGTGAATCAACTGTGTTGAAGCAGGGAAACCTCTAAGATGTGCTGGATAGCAGCTCTCCAGGACCAGGGTTCCCTAGCCCTAGCCCTTGGAGGTCCCTTTAAAAAGAAGCAACACTGGGGACCCATAGCACACAGAATGTCCTTGATCAAAAGGTATAATTAAAATGATATAATATTTCATACGTCTGACTTTTTCTACACAGATTCCATCCTGGGCTTCAGCACTCACTAAACATAATAAAATGTGTGTGTTTTTTAGATTTAACCACTTTAATGCCACGTTTTATATAAAACAAATCTGCATAGTAAAAAAAACAAAAAGCACTACTGCCTGCACAAAAAAAGAACTAGAGGAAACCTGAGTCACAAAGTCACTTCACTTTTTCCTCAGACACGTTACTAAAGGTGATATCTGGACATGGAACGGTGCCAACAGTTGAAAAAAGGGGAAAACTTTCTTGCTCAAGTGGCCAATCAAACACATTTTTCAGTAAGACTTAACAATTGCACTGAAATTAGTGCTTGAATCACATTTTGCACAATTAGCGAAAAGTAGATTTCATTTGCTTTACCAAAGGGAAAATGAAGGATTGCGTAACACCCTTCAGTAAATGACACATCAAACCTTTTTATTGCAAAGAACGTTTTATATAATAGTTTTTCCAGTCTATGTTTCTCCACAGTCCTGTTCCCTGTTCCTGTAGAGGTGATTAAATGTGGATCGATAGAGACATCCCAGGCATTCATTCTCACTCTAATAGGGATCAGGAATGCCTGTCGTCTCTAGCAGACATAGATCCGTTAGAGATAATTAATGTCAGCTAAATCACCTGCTGGTGAAGATTAGTGTCCCCTTTTGTGTCATCCTTTACCGCTCTTCCTCTCGCTGTTCTTCGCCATCGACTTCTTTGAAATTCAGTGCTTCGCTTAAATTGGCTTCCTATATTTTAATTTAGCAGTTCAATGAACTCACGTTATAGTCAGAGCTGTCATTAGACGCTCCTGTAAAATCTCTCTGACGGAGCTAAAGATAGAAGATGGATCTAAAAGTTTCAAATGAATTTGAGTTGGAGGAGTCATGTTTGTTTAGAAAGGTGCACTTCTTTTCTTCCTCTCTGTAAATCTGGGTCATTAGTTCACTGCTGTAGTCAACATGAGGCTCTGTGGCGCCTCTTTGTGTTGATGTTTTAAACTGCAGGATGGTATGTGAACCATGGATGCTGTATTTGATCAACATATGAGGATTATTTTATACACTCAGGTTTTAACGTCAGCCTGTAAGGTCTGAGGGGCATCAACAAAGACGTTCTGTTCTCTGTGGATGTGGTCAAATGCAACACCTCATGCTGAAACAGTTTTCTACAACTGCGCATCAAAGTGAATGCATGGCAAGGCCGTAGAAGAAAAAGCTTGCTGTAACTTTTCTTGGAAAAGCAAATGCCTATGATGTTACCCCAGAGGGCTGGGGGACGTTTGCAAGTGGCTGCAACAAGAAAATCCAGTTCTCATTTTGATTGTGTGCATGCAAAAAGGGGAATTAATGAAGCGGCACACAGTCACTTTCTTTTAAAATGACAAAAAAATAGAAAAACAACCAATTTTAATTCCATCCTTCAGCTTTTTGCAGTGATTTTGCTCTAATTAATAAATAGTTCTTTACGTTTTCTGATTCTTTCGTTGCTTTATTATTATTTTTTTGTCTTGCCCCATCTTGAAAGTGATGCTGACACAACTTTGATATTATAGGAGTATTTTGTTATGCATGAAACATTTACATGGCTGTTTAGGTCTTGAAACACCAAACGCAGTCTAAAAATAAACTTAACAAAACTCTAAAAATACATTTTATCCCATTACTATTAAAAAATACAAATGCATGACTGCCCCCCAGTGGCTGAAAGTATATTTTGCTTTTACTGAAGTCTGAAATTGTTAAAAGAGGAAGAAGTAATTTCCTTAAAGGTTGCATCTTAACATGCTGATAATTCAGAGTCTTTTCTGCCCTTAATTTCAGGTTCTTTTACTTAATGAAGTTTATGAATTTGCAACACTCCATAAAACCCAACAGTTCAACTAAATACTTGAATTTCTGACATTTTTGCTGCTCTTTTTAATTACGGATAGAAAATGAAATAGTTACTGTCGTTAAGATCCTACTATGTGATTTTTCTATTTAAAACAACTAATTTTATCTTTAGGGATAATTCTTCATCCCAAAACAAAAGAATTCATGTTGCCAGATGTTCTTTTCTTTTCATCGTGTGAACAGTTGCTGTTAAAAAAGCCAAATTAAAAAAGAATTAATGGCATTAAGAAGAAACACAATTTCAGAAAAACTTCAATAAACTATATTTAATATAAAATCATGCTAATAATTAGTTTACTTTCTTTGGTTTCAGCATCTCCTCCCTCTCAAAACACATTCAGTCTTATTATTATTATTATTATTATTATTATTATTATTATTATTATTATTATTAATAATTAATTTTACTTCCTGTTGCAACTGAGAAAAAGAAACCCATGTCGAGATGCACATGAGTGAAAGAGCTCAGTCTAAATCTTGTGAGGCTTAAATTATGATCATTCTTCAGCTTAAAGGTTAATATGACAAGGATAAGAAAGCAGGAACATAAAGCAAGGGTTTGCAATAAACTTTAATCACATCAGAGGCATCCTGTGCCTTTAAAACTTTCTATGTAAGAAAAGAATTGTATGCATAAACGGTTTAAATTCATTCACTGTACAAAATGTCCAGCATTTTCAAGTTAAGGGTCAACTTACATTCAAGTGTTCAAACATTATTTAAAACATTATTTAAAAAATCTGTTGAACTGATATTATTTAAAATTACAAGCTTAGTCACAGGTTCATGGATTAATAAAGATTTAGATACATTTTTTAAATATATTCCAATTTTTACAATCAGGTCCAAAGATAGTATTTGAAAAAAAAAAATCAGGTCATGCAAAGTGATACTATGCAGTTTTAGCTTGCTTGTAGCACCCCCTAGTGTCCATTAGAGAAAGCTAAAGGGAAAGTTGTCTCCTCGCTGTGCGTTCGTCTTTTTAACACCTTAATCTAACTGCTGAAATGTCTCCTCAGCCTTCATTAGTGTCTACAGGAGCGGTTCATCACTAAATCACACAAATCAGCTGTGTTCATGATCTAAAACATGCAGGAAGCAGACTGCAGCTCCAGGTAGGTCAGCTCCACTTTATTAAGTCCAACTGGGACCAGGCCGCCACTCTCAAGTTGCAAGTGCAGTATTCTGGCCACAGAGGGTGGTGGGGGTCTGAGTGACATTTCATTAACCCTGTAAAGGGTCATTTTAGCACATACTGGCTCAAGAAAATTATATAAAAATATGAAAAAGTTGCATAGCATGCCTTTGACAGAAAAAAAACTTTTGCAAAAATGACTTTAAAAAAAAAGAAAAATAAGGATGAAAAACATAAATTATAGACATTCTAATTTCACATCATCTTCACTAAACACAAATCACACCAACATCTTCCTTGTGTGTACAGTTGTGTTTCCCCACCTTTGACCTCTTGCAGTGCAGCAGTGACCTCTCGCCACCCTCACACTCCACATCATCCAGCAGGATCTTGACTCTGCCGTCGGCCGCTCCCAGAGCCGCCTTCTTCATCACCGCCAGCGCGGCCCTGAAGCCAAGCTGTCGACAAACAACCGAGCCAGCGCTGCTGGTGAAAAGGTCATCACACACCGTCCCCCACTCCCCACGGATAAAGATCTCCACCCTGCCTCGATCTGACAAACCATCAGCGCTTATTAGTCGCACTGAGCCAGCTGGCAGCCGTCTCCCTCCTCTTCCTCTACCTCTGGGCTTCTTGTTCACATGGTTGCCTTCTCCGGCATTTTCCATTTTCTTTTCATGCAGCATTTTTGGCATATTGGTGCTGTTTGGTGTTTTCTGGAGCTTCTGGTTTGAATATGGTGTCCACGCTGTTGTTAAAGCTCCAGGAGGTTTGTGATGGGGCGAAGAGATCATAGCAGTCTGGGGCCGCTTCAGAGACGTGGACTGGGTAGGGACTGGGTTTAAAGGTTGGATGGTGGTACCAGTTGGGTACTGAAGGGGTCTCCCGTGTCTATTAGATGAAGGTGAGGTGATACTTGAACTCTGAGCGGTCCTAGAGAGGGCTGCAGTCATGAGCGTTGCACGATAACCTGAGAGAGAGAGAGAATCACCCTCTTTATTTGTTTTGTGTTTAAAAAAGGTGTGAGGAGCAATGCTCAGCAAAAAAAGAAAGTGTTGGCTCAGGTTTAAGGTAGCTGTCATTGTCTTTGTAAAGAAAACTTTACACATTAGCCATCAACAGTCTGTAATTTGGGAAATTTATAGTATTTTTCCATCTCACCCTAATTAAGTTTGATCAACCTGATTCAAGGACTTCATGTTTTTAACATCAGCAGAAGGAAAATATACAGTAGGGCAAAAAGTATTTGGCTGCCACCGATTGTGCAAGTTGTCCCACTCAAGGGTGCAACATGTAAGAATGAAGTAACAGTGACATCCTGTGGGCAGATTTAGTTACTGCAGCCCATTTTCATAACACATCAGTCACTTTCTCACTCCTGTGAGTGTCATGGCTGCTGCTAGCTACGGCTCAGCACCAGAAGATTCTAGATGATGAGCGAAGACGAGTCACACACAGTATGTTGATGAGTAGATAAAAACGTCCCACTGTAATATCAAGATGTTAGCCTCTAGCCTTCTTTGTTAGAGTAAAACAAAAAGACGCTGTGGCTTTTTAGGAGTACAAGGATTAACTTCTGGGTTGCTCCTGTTACTGGCTTAGGATATGTACAAAACGCTGTTGCGTATTGCTGGCTGGTGTCAAATTACAAATGTCGGCCCTGCAGCGCTGACTCTGCAACCCCATGGGCTCACAGATTGTAAACAAAGTCCCTCTTTGGCTATTTTGAAGGGACAAAAACTGACAACCCCAAAGCCAGCTGAGAATGAAATCTGTTTCAATGTAACCTTCCTTCCAACGTGACCATACTGCATTCAATCGTCTAAATTCGTCAAACAAATCAGCTGTGCTCACTATCTAAAACATGCAGGAAGCAGACTGCAGCACCAGGCATGTCAGCTCCACTTTACAAAGTCGAACAGGGACCGGACCGGCACTCTTAAGTTGCAAGTGCGGTATTCTGGCCACAGAGGGCGGTGGGAGTCTGAGTGACATTTCATTAACCCTGTAAAGGGTCATTTTAGCACATACTGGCTCAAGAACATGATTTAAAAATATGAAAAAGTTGCATAGTATGGCTTTAATTTTTAGATTTAACCAACTGAGTTTCACACATTTCACTGATTAATGCAGTCTGGTGTTGACATCATATATGTATGTACACAAAACCCCTATTGATCTTCTCATCTTATGCCAAAAAAGTGAATAAGCATTCCCCCCAAACAGTTAAACAATTGCTTTTACTTGCGTTCTACAATTGTTATTTGCACATTTGACAGCGTTCTGTTAAAAATTGACAAAAAAGAACAGACACACAAGGAGGATTGTCCGAACTGAAGCTGATGCACAAGAAAAATTTATTCAAAATAAATAATCCTTTGTTTAAATTAGAGTAGTGCAAATACTCGACACATAAAAAGCACCGTTTGTCCTGTTAGGGACTTTTGTACCAGCAAAAACAATAAAATCCCATTAACAGGTTTACATAAGACGTAATGGCCATTCTACTTTATTTTTAACATAAAAATGAGAAAAACGTAATTCTGCCAGAGGAAATGAACCCAGAAATTAAAAATAGATTCAGAGGTTGGACAAAAAAGGCTTCTGCAATTATTTTTAATTATAAACAATTTTTTTTTTAGTTTGAAGTGTTAAATTATTACTTTAACACTTTTTCCATGCTTTTTGTTTTTTTGTACAATGCAAGGATGTTGGGCTGTGCACAACAAACCATACCATCATACACTTACCTGCATGTACATAATAAAATAAAATCAATGGTAATAATAATTGATTTAAACATAATTAATGTAATTGAAACAGAAAAATTACAAAGTTTAATTTGGAAACATGTTTTCTAAAGATTTTTTATTTTAAAACTTCATCTTATTCAACAACCTGGCTTTAATGTTGCTTATCATTTTTCCTAAATATTTGCCTCATTTGTTCCCAAATCAGGGATACTTTCAATAAAATAATTTAAATAAGTAATATTACATAATAAAATCCTACATTCAGATACTAAACTTCATGACCTAATAATTGCCCAGTCTGATTTTAATGTAGTGTAAAAAGCATTTCCTCTAACACACAACAGTAATCGTGACTCCCTAATGAAACGGCTAAGCTAAAATGAAAGTAAAAGTCAAGTGCAAAAGATTTTTTACTTTTCAAGCAGAGTAAATTAATTTTTTTTACTAAAGTATTAAATAATAGAGCAAAAGAAGAGTGCAGAAACCTGAGTAACCAGTGCTGCTGCTGCTGGAGCCCTCTCCTCGTACAAAGGTGTGTGATGGTGTGGATGTGGGCTCAGACAGGTTAGTGGCTGTGTTAACAGCTGAGCCATAACCTGGCTGATGAGTGGAGCTAGTAAGGTAAACAGGTGCACCATTAGGCCTACCAGTTGATGCAGTTGTAGCTGGATTAGCCAGGCCCGTCTGGATGGCTGATGTAGCTTTTATTGTTGCTTTAACAGGTGAATTTGTTGCAGGTGCTGTCGGTTTTCTTGCTGCTGTTGTTGGAGGAGGCCCTTTTCTTGGTGGCCTTGTTGGAATCGGTGGTTTTCTGATTATTATCGGTTTTCTTATAGTTTGTTTTTTTGTCGTTGAAGTTTTTGCTGTGGTGGTCGTGGGAACGGGGGTCGTGGTCGGTTTCTTGTTGATGACGAACTCTGCAAAACAAAGAAAAATCTAATTATTTCTGTTTTTTGACAACTCCATATGTTCATTTGTAGGGAATTTTCTTACATATTTTACATATTTTAATATTTTTTTACATTATTTTTCTAAAACTGGTTAATTATGCAAAGTTAATCTTGTGGACTAGGTGCAAAGAGAAATAAACGAAGTCTGGATTCTTATAAATTCACCGCTATGGTTTGTCTCAGGTGTAAGATTACAAAGATAAATGCTATTAGGTCTTTTGAAGTGTGTTTCTGTGAAAAGGTCAGGGTTCAAATTATGGGGGAGTTAAGGGGAGCCTGGCTCCCCTGAAAGGGTGATGGACTCCCCCTGGAAGCCCTCACCCAGGGGAGGCCCCAAAAATGATCCAGTCGGATCCACGACTCCCACCCCTCCACCCCTCTCACATGGTTGTACCGGAGGTATTCGGATGGACGACACCCCCTCACCCCTGCTCTTACGGCATTCCCACGGGGCTTCCCTGGAAGCCTGTGTGTAATTTGAGTCCTCGAAAAGTTAAGAGGCGATCTTACTTGTACCTCTTAAACTAGATTTTATTTGGATAAACAAAGATTAACAGCGAGTCCCAGTCCTTCAATTAAAAATGAACAGCAGCAAGAATGCTTAAAGACAGTGACTGCATGGATGTAAGACTTTTTTTTAAAGTTGTTATGAGGTGGCAGTAATCCACTTTGCAGCCCATCCTGCTTTGAATAAACAATGGCTCTCTGGTCCAGTCAGATGTTTCTCCAAACTGAGGCTATTCAAAGAGTTATTTACAATAAAAATATTAATGCACAACCCTTCCAAAATATTTCAAAAGCTCTGAACAAATGCTGTAATTTTATTTGATGTTACACTATATCTCTAAAACTAGATCATAACATTATAAAAATAATCCAATTCATATGGATATTTTCTTTTCTACTAATGAGCAACAGTAACTGCATTTCTTACCCTCTTTAGGTTGGAAGTGAATGAGTTTTCCTTTTACTTTAACAGGTAGAGGCTTGACGCTGCATTTTCCTGGTGGCGCTCGTCTGTGGGGTCAAAAAGGAAAAGTTGCACATCCAGTCCACAAAATTATCCAAGAATGATTTTGAGCCTTTTGGCATCAAAGTTTACGTAATTTTACGTCAGTATCTGAGCAAGTAATCAAACTAGAGTAAGAAAAGAAGCTTTTACAGGAAAAGACCACTTCACATGAGACATGATTGGGATGGATATTTTTAAGACACTTAATGCTTTGATGGAATATTGTAATTTTAATCTTTTCACAACTTACAAGGAAATCTTGAAACAGGAACAAAGTCTCGTTTAGGTGTGGGTATCTGACTCATTTGGGGGAAAAGGTTATTTTCTACACACCTCATATGTGCTGTTTTAAACAAGTGTAGTCATTTTTTATTGAAGTCTTAACTATATCCTTGGGCCTGACACAAACATTCTCACGTGTTATATGAGATTAATGTGACAACACTTAATATAACAAGTCCACATCACTAGGTATTGGAGTCACTAATGCATACAAAGTGAAATGCACCTAAATTTAAGTTACTTTAACTAGGACAAATTACTTAAAGTTTGCTTACAGTTTACTACTGCTGTACATCTCAGAAATACTAGTTCAGTAAGCAAATATCTTAGTACTTTTGTTCTAGTTTTTCTTATATAAAGTTATTTCAGTTTATTTTACTCTGTAGTTATACCTGTAACACATAAGTACCTAGTCCCATGTGCTTATATTTTTTAGTGCAATCAGTTTGCATGCTTTTTTCAAGTAAGAGGAACTAATCAGATTTTACAGTGAAGTGCAAACCATTTGCACACTCTCAAAACTTTTAATAATTTATTTGACTAAATTCACTTTTCAAAGGCGTTTCTGTCAACAGCTGTGCAGTTATGAAGAGTTGATTTATTTCACAGCAAAGATTTTTACTTGCAAGTGAGGGGAAACCACATGCATATGAATGAGGGCTGCATTCCACTTCTTGTGCTGTGCATGCTGATTGTTCTTTACAAGTTCATAACAAAGCGTCTTCTAAAGGGAACGCATACCTTGACGGATCAATAACCTTATAGATGACTCCTGATTTGGCTTTGGCACTCGGGACTCCAGTGGATAAGAAATACAATTCACCTAAAACAGGACAATGAAAAATATACAACAGAAATGGAAAATAGTACAGAAATATATGTACGGGGGAACAAGATGGACATGTAATACTTGGAGACATTTTACCTGCTTCATCCTCAGCAAATGAGATGATATATCTGTAATAACTGTTGATGAGTTTGGGAAACCTGCAGGTCCGGTCTGTCCCCATACAGATCTCATTATACACCCATTCACCTGTCGCTGCGTTCTCCTTCAGAGACATCAGACGCCTAAACTCCAACAGATAATAAATGAACACAAGCACCACAGAAGATGGCAATGCATCTCACCATAAAACTAGGGATGTTGGATATCTGCTTTTTTTACCGATATCCCTTATATTGATATTTAATGGTCTAACTCTTAATTTCCAATACTGATATAAAACCGATACCAATGTAATGACATTGGGAGAAATGAAGCACCCATTCTCCAGGTAAACAAATATCGCTGTTCCAGTGCAACTGGATGATTGGCTGCTTGGGACGTCCCTGCCTACACCCCTCTGCTTTTTCATTGGCCTGGCTGTGTGCAGTCTGTAATTGCACTGAGTGGCTGCACCTATGGGTGTAGCATAAAAGCCTGCTTGCTGCAACTTCAGGAGATCAGAGTGATTGGAGAGATCACCTGTTTGCCATTTTGATAGGACAATTTTAATGGCTGTTTTGGCCAGTTGTGCCAAACAAGCAAAAATATCTCATTACCTAAACCTCAGAACTGTCATATTTAGATATTTTGAGTTAGAAAAGTAGTTGAAGAATTTGATGTAACAGTTGTCTCATTAAAAGAGCAAAAAATTATACCTTTTTTACATTTTAATGCCAATATCGGACAATAACAATAGTAGGCCAACAATGCCAGACGTACCTACATAAAACAAATGCAAGGTGTGTGTGTGTGTGTGTGTGTGTGTGTGTGTGTGTGTGTGTGTGTGTGTGTGTGTGTGTGTGTGTGCGTGCGTGCGTGCGTGTGTTTGTGTACACTCACCCACTCATGAAATCCCCAAAAATATAAAGTCCATTAAGGTTGGGCATCTGGCAGCCTCTGTATATGTATCCTCCTGTCACTGATTTGCCCAGCTTATGGGGGTAGTCAAAGATTGGCAGGACATCATCTGCAAATGCATGTAAACAAAAAAAACACTGTACTTTATACTTGAAGAATAATATAAAAGTTAACAGTTCAGTTAAAATTATGAAGTCAAACTAATTTGTGACGTCTTGAGTAGATCAGATGAAAAAAAAAAAAACGATTGCATAGGCTGTTTAATGTCTTTCTATGTAAATAAATGTATGCTTTAAAAGCATAAAGAATGATGACTCACCTAGAGATGAGTTTTGACACAGCTTCTTATCGTAGCAACTAAAGCCTTCTTTGGCCCTCCAGCCGTAGTTTCCTCCTTTAAACAAGAGTAAATGAATTTATTCACCAAGTTAAACCACTCAGAAAACACTTTGTGGAGCTGTAAATATTATGTAAACAGTTTAGGATACACAGACTCATTATATGGTTATGAAAGGAAACATTGTACAAGCTGTAGTTTATTTTATTTTCTCATCAGAACCAATTCGTATTATTAAAGACCAAGTTCACTCATTTTTTTAACACATTTGCATTGGTTTCTAGCATAAATGAATGCCTTGTGAGTCAATCTCCATGGGAATAAAGCTCTGGCACTCCTGTGTCAGGAACTCGAAGTTAGCCAGAGCAGAGGGGAGCAGAAGACAGCAGGATTTGGAGTATTATTTCCTGAAATTTCGGACATCTCGGCTCTGATTGGCTAACAGCAACACGACTCTTCCACTGACTCTGTTTGTTCTGCAACGTTGATGTTTTATCTCCACAAATAACACAAGCCTGCAGGAGTTCTGCTGTGTGGTGGAGCTGCTAATGCTAATGGTTAGCTTTTACTAGCCGAGACATGTTTTGTTGTCTCCTGGATGGTAGATCAACAACAGCCCTCCCCATTGCAAGATGGGTGAGTCCATGAATGCTAATTTAACAATGTGACGTGAGTTGACTGGACTTTCCCCATCTATTTTCTATTGGCGGCTAATGCAGGAAATAGGGGTAGAAGACTATTTTCAGAACTTCTAGCATTGCCGCTCTAAGCTACTGATGATTTAATAAAAGATAAAAGTCAGGCTAAAAAAGACAAGTCTAATATCTTACTTCATCTTACCTTTAATAATGAGGTCTATCTCTTCAAATTTGTTCTGGCCAACGTCACCACAGAACATCCTGCCTCTGCCGGCGCCTGTAACTAGGTCACCGCGGTCAATGGAGCAACGCCACATGTTGCGGACTCCATAAGCATATATCTCTGTGTCAAAAAAGGAAAGACAAGCGGAGAAATTTAAACACAGTCTTTCATACAGAAACTGTAATAAAGGTGTCAAAGTATAAAATTCTGGAGTGTCTTTTGTTTACAAGACAAAAGATAGTCCATTCATCACATTTTTAAGGGAGGACTTTGAGCTAAATTATGGAAATTATCACGCTACCACGTGTAAATCTTCTCTTCATCAAAAAAATGAGCAGACTGAGTCAACCGAGATTTACCCGGTCGTGCTTCTGGTTCCCCTACGAATGGGTTGTCAGAGGGAATGCTGTACGGAGCCCCATCGTCGTTGTTGTCCACATCAATACGCAGAGCTTTACCAAGTAGAGTAGACCTGTTAGATAAAAAGACATCGTTCTTCAGATTCAATTCTTTCTTTCCACGAAGAAACATCAGATATTAGCTTAAAGAGCTAGGATAAGAACTCATCCTCAGTAATGCAATTTTTTTATTTCCCTGTTGTTTAACACATCATTCCATGATTTAAGTCATTTTTTTTATGAGTATGACCCTAAAAAACATCTTGTTTAAGCATTTTTTAAATATATTAAAGACAATACCATTATCAAAATGTACTTAAAATAATATTGTACTTTTAAGTCTGCCAGTTATATCTATCTATCTATCTATCTATCTATCTATCTATCTATCTATCTATCTATCTATCTATCTATCTATCTATCTATCTATCTATCTATATATATATATATATATATATATATATATATATATATATATATATATATATATATATATATATATATATATATATATATATAAATATATATATATATATATATACAGGTCCTTCTCAAAAAATTAGCATATTGTGATAAAGTTCATTATTTTCTGTAATGTACAGATAAACATTAGACTTTCATATATTTTAGATTCATTACACACAACTGAAGTAGTTCAAGCCGTTTATTGGTTTTAATATTGATGATTTTGGCATACAGCTCATGAAAACCCAAAATTCCTATCTCAAAAAATTAGCATATCATGAAAAGGTTCTCTAAACGAGCTATTAACCTAATCATCTGAATCAACTAATTAACTCTAAACACCTGCAAATGATTCCTGAGGCTTTTAAAAACTCCCAGCCTGGTTCATTACTCGAAACCGCAATCATGGGTAAGACTGCCGAACTGACTGCTGTCCAGAAGGCCATCATTGACACCCTCAAGCAAGAGGGTAAGACACAGAAAGAAATTTCTGAACGAATAGGCTGTTCCCAGAGTGCTGTATCAAGGCACCTCAGTGGGAAGTCTGTGGGAAGGAAAAAGTGTGGCAGAAAACGCTGCACAACGAGAAGAGGTGACCGGACCCTGAGGAAGATTGTGGAGAAGGACCGATTCCAGACCTTGGGGGACCTGCGGAAGCAGTGGACTGAGTCCGGAGTGAAAACATCCAGAGCCACCGTGTACAGACGTGTGCAGGAAATGGGCTACAGGTGCCGCATTCCCCAGGTCAAGCCACTTTTGAACCAGAAACAGCGGCAGAAGTGCCTGACCTGGGCTACAGTGAAGCAGCACTGGCCTGTTGCTCAGTGGTCCAAAGTACTTTTTTCGGATGAAAGCAAATTTTGCATGTCATTCGGAAATCAAGGTGCCAGTCTGGAGGAAGACTGGGCAGAGGGAAATGCCAAAATGCCTGAAGTCCAGTGTCAAGTACCCACAGTCAGTGATGGTCTGGGGTGCCATGTCAGCTGCTGGTGTTGGTCCACTGTGTTTTATCAAGGGCAGGGTCAATGCAGCTAGCTATCAGGAGATTTTGGAGCACTTCATGCTTCCATCTGCTGAAAAGCTTTATGGAGATGAAGATTTCATTTTTCAGCATGACCTGGCACCTGCTCACAGTGCCTAAACCACTGGTAAATGGTTTACTGACCATGGTATCACTGTGCTCAATTGGCCTGCCAACTCTCCTGACCTGAACCCCATAGAGAATCTGTGGGATATTGTGAAGAGAAAGTTGAGACGCAAGACCCAACACTCTGGATGAGCTTAAGGCCGCTATGGAAGCATCCTGGGCCTCCATAACACCTCAGCAGTGCCACAGGCTGATTGCCTCCATGCCACGCCGCATTGAAGCAGTCATTTCTGCAAAAGGACTCCCGACCAAGTATTGAGTGCATAACTGAACATAATTATTTGAAGGTTGACCTTTTTTGTATTAAAAACACTTTTCTTTTATTGGTTGGTTGGAATATGCAAATTTTTTGAGATAGGAATTTTGGGTTTTCATGAGCTGTATGCCACAATCATCAATATTAAACGAATAAACGGCTTGAACTACTTCAGTTGTGTGTAATGAATCTAAAATATATGAAAGTCTAATGTTTATCAGTACATTACAGAAAATAATGAACTTTATCACAAAATGCTAATTTTTTGAGAAGGACCTGTATGTATGTATGTATATATATATATAATTTATCTTTTTCACCTGTTTTGAATTGAAATACAATTTAAAATCTTTTTTTTCTTTTAGAAATTAAAAGAGCTTGAGTGTACAATAATAATGTCTATTGTTTGATTATTTTTATTTTTTAAAAAAAGCTTTCGGGGCAAATTTTCTTGAACGATTAAAATGTGATTAATCAAGATTAATTATTTACAAAGCATCTAATTAATTAAATTAAATTTTTAATCAAGTCCCACCCCTAATATTAAACTGTCACACAGATAAAAGCTTCATAATGTAAAAATGTTGTGTTCTCTCTCATACACTTAAACGCTCATGCTTGTTAAACCCTTGTTGAATTTTGTTGCAAATTTTGCATCAAACCTTAAAAAGGACAGCTGGAGTATTAGTATTAGTACTTTCATCAAATGCCTGCCATATCCATTGCTATCATTTACTTTGGTCATTTCTAGTATGGCTGATCGGTTCAAATATCTAAGTATTTTTGTCTGAAGCCTTAACCACTTTGAAATTGATCTGTGAGAATTCTAGAGCAGTTTGAAGTTTGGCAGAGAAAACATTGACATTAATATACTGACTTGTTTTGTGAATTGCCAAACTTTCCAAATGGGTCTCCAGCTCGTCCACCATCTCCTATGAAGATGTACAGATATCCGTCATGACCAAAGAGCAGTTGTCCTCCATTGTGATTAGATGCTGGCTCCACCACCTCCAGAATGGTCCTACAGCAGGAGACACATGAGGAGGATGCATGTTTTATTTGAGGCATGCATTAACATGCTGTCAGCATGGATTTGAGTTTCTACCTCTCAGAGGAATGGTCTAGCTGGTTATCATCATGAGCTGAGAGGGTGAACTCGCTGATCCGTATTCTCTCCTCCTTCTTGACCGACACGGAGTAGTACACATAAGCTTTTCTGACTGTGGCAAACCTAAACACAGAACAAATGCTCATTATAAACACACAAATTGTACTTTTCATGGAGGCAAAGTGATTTTTTCTTCTAAACATAGTACAGAAATGGCACCCTTTAGTTGTGGTGTAATCCTCACATTAACAGAAGTACAAACCTTGGATGCAGGGCAATGCAGAGGAATCCCCTCTCGTCTCCAGTCCACGGCGACGTGAGCACAGCTTGTGTGAGGTTCAGGAAAGGACGGTCAATCCTGGAGCCATTGGCCAAATACACCCACACATAACCCAGCTGCTCTGCAACAAAGAAGCGATGGCTTCCATCATCTGCGTGGATCATGGCCACGGGGTTGCGGAGACCGTTGGCGACTTCCTGCAAGCACAACTCCAGACAGCCTTTAGGATCCTCACGTACCAAGCCCAGGTTTGCATTTAGTTCTGGAGAAAATAAAAATACAGGAAATGAAAAACAAATTCTACTTTGGCACTTTGAAACAGTATTACACTGTTTTCTACTTTTTTATGTCTGTGGGATTATTTTTATTGTAAATACTGTACCTGCATTTGTCAAGACATTAGGGTAGCAGTACTGCTTGTCTTTGAGCTCTAAAAAGTCACAGAACCTCTTGTGATCATCCTCTATTGTGGCAGTGAAGTTAGCAAACTGCTGTGAGCTCCGATGGTCCTCCAGAAGGAGGCTGAGTGTGTATCGACACTGTCGCCAGTAATCAGAGCAATAATCCCTGCACAGTCCTGGCACGACCCGCATTGGTGTGTTGGCATCCTCAGCATCATACAGGTGGGCAGCATATGGGGAACACTCCTAAGATGACCAAAAATCAATTTCAGCGAATGTCAATGTGGTGTCTAATGTTTCATATGTGCTTATTTAGCTCATAAGTAGGAGATGGATTTGTGTGCGCTCCTCACTACCTTAAATCAGGCCCGGATTATATACAGCTCAGTAAAAAAGAGAATCCAAGGCAGGTCCACTCAGTTATTAAGTCACAACCACATTGTCCACACCCAAAAAGGCAAGTTGCAGGCAGAAGGAAGCACAACACCCAAACCATCATGTGGTCAGCTTGGGCAGTTTCACTGACTGTGAGACCGTCATGGGGAACAGAGCCAGAAAAAGACATCAAACAGCATATTACACAAGCGTACGTGCACCAGTATTTCTGTGACTCTAAATAAATAAGACACCAAATCTGGACGAGGATATGTCACAGATGGATGCTTGGAGCAAACCAGAGAGCAATAAGAAGGAACATTAAACTTGTATATAACTGAGGCAGAACCATGCCAGGCCAGTAGGTGGCAGTATTACTAACAGCATAGGTAGGAAGTTAGTTCAGGGGTTGCTTCCTCCTAAGGCCACATTTGAAGGCAGATTACGCCAAAGCAATGCAACAAAGGCTCTCCAAATATGACCAAGAAACATGTCCTTTCTTTCCTCGAATTTAAAGCTGTTTACTACATGGCCTACCCTATCCCAAGATGAAATGCAAGAAATTTGTGTAGTTTGTAATAATAGCAGATGAAGTGGGAGAGGTTCACAGTTTTAAACAGTAGATATATTTAAGGCAAGGACGAGAACAAATCTGAAGGCTAGACCATCCATTTCCACAGCCTCTAACTTCCAGTATTCATGATCGATGGGTAGGCTGGGACGTTTGAAGGATGCTGTCCCTTGATTTGAACGCAGCCTGTGATTCCTAACAAGAATTGAACATGGCTACCTTGGACATACAAAGCATTGATAATTACAATAATAAACTTTTTATTTTCATTTATTTTGGTTTGTATCTAAGTGTTTTTCTTTTTGTGACTCTGGTAGTTTGTCCTAAAATTTAAGTGGCAGCAACCAGATGTTTCTCCTTCTCTGATATTATTGAGCGGAGACGTGGTGAAATCAGTGTTGCTAACTGCCTTTGACAGAAAGTAGCTGAGGTTCACCCAGAAAGTCACCCATATGACGCCATACGCTAATTTGCATATTGATGACGTCATCACGTCACTTTGGCGTTAATTTCCCCCTCAACATCTAAAATTAAATATATATATATATATTATAATGTAATCACACGTTTGACTCATCTGCAGACGTTTTTTAAACCATAGCACTTTTCCTTTTTTAGGGTCTGAAGTACTTTGTTTCTCAGGAATTTTGGTTTCTGATCTTTAAGAGCATGTTAGTAGTTAGTTAGGATTAAAAGGGAGGAAAATAAAAACTATTTTATTAAATGATTAACTAGTATGATCCAAATGGCCCAGTGTGCTTTGATGTGTAAAATAAATTCTAAAAGTATAAACAAAGTGATATTAAGGCAGATTTGGTGTGGTGATCCAGACATAGCTCAGACCTCCTGCTCTCCTCATTCTCACAGACGCTTACAGCAGCTTTTTTCCCCCTCATATTTTCTCCACTTGTCCGTTATGTTTTCTCTCCATAGATCGTGATAATAACGGCGCACACAGGTGCACCGAGCAAAAGAGAGCAGGTGTTTCATGTTAAAATACTATCCCCGTGTCACTGAAGGAAACTCCAGTGAGCCACAGAGCTGCGTGTATTAGCGGGACGGTGGTTCAAACTCCCGCTGACTTTATTCGCCAAATGCAGGCAGGACCAAAGTGGCTGACTGCTGCAGGCCGGGAGACAGCGGATTCACGCCTGCTCCGCCTCTAAACAGCAGAAGCTTGAATCTGCAGCAGCAGGCGTAAATCAGCGGTCTCCAGCTCTGCAGCTGCACATTTCTCGACGGCCCGGCCGAGAAAAGTTTATGATCGGTCAGTCGATGTAACGTGATCATCCTCGTGCCACGGCTCGTGCACATGCGCAGATCATTCTGTTTCCTGACTCATGGAAGAATGGTCCGGAGCGCAAACAGTTTTTCTTGCTAATCTGCAGGGAATATCTACGAGAAAGTTCTACAGGAAGTAGCAAAGGGTCCTCAGAAAAGCTGCTAGGTTTGTCGCTAGGCGCTGTTTGGAATAAAAAGTCGTTGAGGGGGTCGAAAAGTCGTTAGAAACAGCGACGGAGTTGCTGAGTTGGCAACACTGGGTGAAATACTAAATATGCAAGTATGTAGTGAATGGAGGACCCAGGGAAGTGCAGAGGTTTGGCGAGACCGACAACCGGATGGTCCAATAGTTGCTTTCGGTCTGAAACATGTTATTGGCGGAGGTTTTTAGACAAATGCGAGAGAACAACTTTATTACTTTTTTGTGTTTTTTTATCTCTACAATATTTATAGCTCTACTTTATTAGAACATTGTTAAGAGGCATGAAAAAATGTTTTAAGCTAATTTGTTTTCCAAATTTGCCATAGCAGCTTTAATTTTGCTACAATGCTGCCTGTTGCTACAGTGTTTACATGCAAATAATGTGGAGGAATACACTGCCATTGATTTGTATCGCTAATGGCAGATAACGAATATTTACTGAACACAACAATTAGCAACTGTGACAACTTGCAAATGGAACATGGTTCATTTGGATCAGACATCTGGCAACCAGGTCATGATAAAGCTAGATGTTGAAAAAACAATGAAAACAAAGGTAAAGATCATTTTCTAGTTTCCAGAGCATGGCTAATAAAAAAAATCAATGGTGAACATCACCAAAATTCTCCCGAAAACTTAAATTTTTGATTTACACACAAACTTAAAATTGTGTTTTAAAAAGGCTTATCTTTGGAGAGTTATTGAAAATACCTTTAAACCACCAAAACAGCAATTTACACATTGTTACAGCAGAAATAGGAGAGAACGGAAGGCCTTGATTCTTGTTTTTATCCAGTTTAACATAAAGAAACAAGTTGAGCAAATCCTTTTCCTCAGAAATGAAATGTTGCAGCTAAAGAAATGTTTCACCTCAGATAGTGAGAGGGAGTATTTCATACATGAGTCAGGGTTGATCAGTGCATATGCACACACGTAGGTCTTACCAGAACTGAGGTATTATCAGAGGAAAGTACATCTGGACCTGACATCAGAATATGCTCATACAGGCAATCTTTAAAGATTTGTCCGAAACTATTATTTTAAAGCACACATGGACATAAATAGCTGCAGACAAAGATGCTTTTTGTAAAATATAATTATCAGTGCAGACAAGGATGCACTACTTTGCTAAAGCACCATAATTGTTGCAAAACGACCAAATGTCTACCACTTTTTGCAACATTTGTGGATTTTTAAACACCAATTTTGACTTGTGCAGGGACAATAAAAAGGAGAACTCCAAAATATGGTATAGGATCAGTACTTTAATGGAAAGTTCTTTGTTGTGGTAACATTAGCCATCCTCTGAGCTGCCTTTCTTTTGCTTTACAGCACAAAACAGTTTGAGATGCTGGTTGCTTCAGATAAAAGCTCCACTAACTAAAGTTTAGGTATTTATCCTATGTTAAAATTTGCTCAGACTTCAATGCAATGTCGTTTATTCAGTCAGCTGATGTTGCAAAAGCTAACCGTTGTTTTGGCGATTTAACTCTAAGTCCTCTCATCACATGGTTGCACAAATGCATGCAACTACAAACAGCTGCACTTTGACAATAGAGTGATTTGAGACTACTATAATTTAGTGTTTTCATCTGTCTTTCTAAGTCCCTAATCTGCACTGAGTGGTCCAAAAGTCTGTGTTTTATTATAGCCTGGAGAGAGACAAGAGTCATGGCAAACAGATGGCAAAGAAACGGCCCCTATCTAAGAGCGAGGATTAGGGTTTTCAAAACGGTATTATTGTTTTTTTATTGTTGTTGTCATTCAACATAAAAAAATTCATTCATTACTTATGATATTGACTATTTTCTTCATACTTGAAGTTATTTATTGCTGTCTTTATAAATCTTCCATCTTTTGCCTCTCTAACCTCCTCCCTTGGTCCATCTCCTGCAGGAGCTTGAAATATCTTTTACTTGTGGCCAGAAATGGAAATTGTCGTTTGTTTGGTTGGTCAAGCTCCAGAAGGATGACAGTGTCCTTCTTGTTTCTTTGAAAAACACAAATGAACACACACTCACACGTTGTCCACTCAGTCTCTTCCTCTTTATGTGTCAAAGTGCATCTGATATCAGTGCAGGAAGCTCCCATCATGATCCACACAAAGGGCTTGTTTGTGCCGAGCTTGCCCAGCGTACACCCCCTAACAGTAGGGTAACTTGACCACCTTCAGAGCTCCTTTTTATCCCAAACCAGCAAATTTGGAGCAGGAAACCACTGAATAGAAGTTTGTTACTCAAAAGACAAATAAAGATTATCCAGAAAGAAAAAGATGGAAAATGTGTTTTTTTCATTTATTCACAGGAGCTGTTAACTTTTTTAAAATCTGCATCAAAAATAAACATTTCCCAGCGTCACATATTTACATTGTTTTGAAGTCAGCCAACAGTCCAACTTGACTATAAGCTGTAAGTAGATACTCTGCAGCACTATTATTACACTCAAAACCAGGCCTGCTCTGCATGGAAAGCACCGTGGGCTATAATTACTACAATGATAGAACCCATATTTTAAGATTTGGTGATTTGTCACTGTCTTTACTTAGAATATGATGTATTAAACATTCAAAAACACTTCCACTTTATTGTACGGTGCTTGCCTTAAAACTGAAACAAGCCGATGCAATAAGGTGTTGATGATCTAGTCAACAGCTCATTAACTTTTGCTTGTGCAGGTTTTCCTTAAATTTGAGGGCCACGCCAAATTTGTGCTGCACCTACAATTCAATTTGCACTCACAAGCTGCACGTAGTTAGAGTGTGGGCTGCAAAGTCAGCACGTAATTATGTAATCAGTGAGAGAGGCTGACTTCAGGGCGAGTTCCAGCAATGGAGGGGCTGGACTTGAGTGCAGGAATCTGTTTAAAATTAGACTCAAAACAGGAAACAAAAACACACTGGAATTAAAATACCTTTCAGAGGAGGTAATATTCTAAATAAGAGGGTGGATGAATTTCTAATTTTAGGGAAATATTTCAGGACATTGTTGATTTGTTTGACCCCATTATTGATCTAACTAGAGCACTCAGTCATTGTCTGAACTGCTCACTCCTCAGTAGGGTCTCTGGGAGCTGGTGCCTTTCTTGGAGGACATCTTGGACAGACTGCTGGTCCAGGACAGGGATAACCATCACACACTCACTCACCCCAATTAACCTTAACGTGCATGTTTCTGGCCTGTGGGATGAATCTGGAGTACCTGGAGAAAACCCATGCAAAAACATGCTAACTCCTTGCAGAAAGACTGCAGCTGGGATTTGAACTTGCTTTTGACTTTTTTTGACTTTTCTTTCTGCAAAGCAACTGTGCTACCATGCAGCAAATAATGCATTATCCTTTTGAATTTGTTTTCGCTTTTATCTTGGGTTTAGGGCCAATTTTAGTATTTTTCCACGCTTATTCTACTTATTTAATAAATGGTTACAAGTTTTCTAAGAATGTTACATCTAGAAGCCTTCTGTTATGTTACCATTACACTGCTCATCTTTATATAGTACATTGTTCTGAGAAAAAAAGTAACACTAGAAGCTGTGTGATATTATTATTGTGTTTAAATCTCGCCTGAAGTCTCACCTTTTTTCTCTGGCCTTTGATTGAAATGGTTGGTTTTACTGTAATTTGTATAATTTTGTTGCCACTGTATTATTTTCTTCTTTAATGCATGTTTTTATTGCACATGTCACTGTTTTTTATTAGTGCTTTATAAATTGGATTGGATTATTATTATTATTATTATTATTGTCAAAATATACAAATCAGATGTAAATACAACTAAATAAATTAAATCCATGTATAATAATTTATTTGTTTGGCGCATTAGTGTGAGAAATTCCACATCAAATCCAAACATTGCATTATTTAGTACTGAACATATTAATAGTCACTGAATGAAGCCTTGGAGAGGATGGAGGTCTTCTAGAGTCACTAAAGCACAACAATCCTAAACACAATGGCAAATCCATAATGATCAAATGTGGTAAAGACCACAAATAGGTGATCACAAGAACATGCAAAACACCTCCCAATGAGCCTGAAAGAGACTTTCCTCCTACCTGACAGAGGATGCTGCGGATGTATTTGCCACAAGTTGAGAAACCCGACTGGTCAAAGTTGTCCATGATCGAGTAAAACCTGCTCGATATCTCCTCATCCTCCTGCAGATCACAGCATCCAAACTTGGTGTACTCTTTGCAGAAGACCAATGGATGCTGAGGCTCAAAGGGAGGCTTGTAGTCCAAACACTGGGGGTGACAGCACCCCCATCTGGCCTGGAGGATCAAGAGCAGGAACGGGAGCAGTGGTTCAAGGAGAAATGTTTTCTGCAAGATGTGATGGATGAGCAGAACTCTGCTCTGTAGAGTCATGATGCAAAAATATTGTTATTGATTCAGGGTGATTTTTACCCTTGGCTCAGTTAGATTACAAAAGCAGCTTTGAAGTAAAATTTGCAAATCCTCGCAGGACCTATGAAACACAGAAAACACCCAGTTAAGTTTATTTCATGACTTACTGTTTCTAATTTATTTTCGTTATATCAGCAGCCTCTTTCATGTGTGGTTTTATTCAGCTTTGTGTTTTAACAGATTCATTCATCTACATGTTTTATGTGTGGTAATGGTGATGTTTTAAACTTATAAGGTGAATAGACGGATCAAAAAATCATCTCGCGATCGCAATAACTGTTGATCACTATAGGTGCTAATTCGTGCCCGCAATAACAGATGTTCCATGTGAAAGTTAAACTTCCTAAATCATAATTTTAAAAAATAGCTTAAAAAGAATAGGATTTCTGGTCATTTATGGCTCTTTGAGGTATATTGGAATAGGCTAAAATCAGAAATTAATATCAAAAAGAAATCATTTTCTGAAAATAACAAAAAACTGAGGTTCCCAAAAATGTTATTTTCAAATCTAAATGGCTACATGATGTCACCAAAATGACAAATTTAGTGATAATTCAAGCTGCTTTTAAATCTTCCAAACTAACATTTGTTTGATTTAACAAAGAAATTTTCATTAGATGAACATCAACCTCACAGAGTTTTGAAAGTGACTCAAATAAGCAAACTGAATAAAATAAGCTGAATTTAGCAGACTGACAGCAGAAAGAAGATCAAAATAAATAAAAGTGATGGCAGTTTTTCAGAATTTTTGCATTTATGAACCAGCGTGTTTAAATATAGGGAATAGTAGGTGTGATGCAAACATATTAACATAAGTATTATTAATAACTGTAATAGTGAGATCGAAATAACGTCCATTGTGCCACAGTTGAATAGATAGAAAAAATTGTAATTGTGAGAGCTCTGAAAAACTCTTTTAGAGCAGATATTATAAAATCATCTATAGGCTTCAGGTGTAATATGATGAAAACAAACTAATTTGTTTAAATTCAAGCTGAATTTCGAATTAGTCCTTCTAAAAAGTACTCTCTCTCTCTGTGTGTGCGTGTGTGTGTGTGTGTGTGTGTGTGTGTGTGTGTGTGTGTGTGTGTGTGTGTGTGTGTGTGTGTGTGTGTGTGTGTGTTAAACACACCACCCCGCCATCACACCTGCCTGCAAGTTGACCAGAGACCTCCAGAATGCTCAGGATGGGTTACATCATTGACCCACGGACCCCTCTCATGCGTGTCCCTGGACCCGCTATACGTTCACACAGAATAAAATATACAACTGATTCACATAAAGAGAATTATTTTGATCAAGAAGACAGATGTGGTCCAGTCAAGCCCGATCTTCCTCTTGTTTACATGTGCAGAAACACCTGTGAGAGAAACCATTCAGTCATTTATCTGCATTTTTACATCAGGTCAGTTAGTCAATAAGAAAATTGTCTGAATGCACTAAAACCCAGAAGTAAAGTAGAGTTTAAAAAAAGGCACAAACCTTTAGAAGGCATTTAAAAATACAAACGTTCCTTCTTCGGTTTCTGCAAAATATTTACTTCCAGGCTGAACTGAAGTCACCTTGAGACTCTCCCTGTGTTTGCTCTGGACGTGCTCCCTCACTCAAACGGGAATAAGCCATGCAGACAGACAGCAGTGAAAAGTGTGTGAGAGGTTCTTTCATTTAGACGAGCAGCCACGCTGCAGCTTTGGCAGAGATCCCTCCCACTGCGTGTCTTTTCTCCTCCTCCTGCTCTCTTATTTCATTTGCTTTTTAACTTTTCTACAAAGACACAGGCATTCCTTCCTGTAGCATGTGGCACATTTGGCTCCCACAGTTTCCAGCACCACCCCCAACCTTTAGCATGTCCACACCTCCTCTCTGTGTCTGCTGCCTCCAGACAGACTCTCACATGGTGGATGTGTGTGTGTGTGTGTGTGTGTGCGTTCGTGTGTGTGTGTGTGGCCGGATGAATCAGGACGTGTGCTGGAAGAGGAGGCCAATGGATCCACCAGGCTGTGTTCCAAACCTGACTTTTATTCTGAAGAGCATAGCGAGCCAACATTTGCATCTAATTGTCTTCATTCACTTTTGGATCCAGAGACACTGAGAGCTGAGATATTTTAAACCAGGATGCACTCAATCATTGAACTTAAAATGTGAAAAAGCCACAAACTTCCTTTACTGTCAACTCAGCATGAGTCATGATGGCTTCATGTCAAAAGGGCAAAGTTTAAAGCCGAAACAGGAATTTTTACCACCTGAATGTGCAGCAACACAAATCTAATAACTCTAATAAAGCTGCAACATTTGTATTTTTTTGGAAATCATTTTAAAATTAATCGTTTGCTTCAACAACTAAAAGAAATTTACCAGCACTAATAACAATCACTAATTTAGATCAAACTTTATTGTTTTTTGTTAATTAATTGATTTGATTAAATACGAAATTAAAGGGATAATTTGGTCATTTTTAGTTTTTATTTCTTTTTGCATTAAGTTGTTATTTTGACTCCACAGGACTGATGAGCTAACAGCTAGTCAAACCCAGTCCAGACTATTTTTTTAATCCAGTGGTTCATGTGATGTTATTTGATAACACTGAATTATTTACAAGGACATTTATGGTGTAAATATAACTAACAGGAGCAAAACCTAGCTGTTCCTGTGCATCCAGAGTTTAAATCTGTCATTTTTTTTTATATTTCTGCAAAGTGTAATGCTAAATTCATCTCAATAAGAAGATTTTATTGCTCATCTGTTTAATTTGAACTCTTTTTTTAAAAAATGACAATCCGTAGACTCAATAAGTTCTGTGTCATGAAGTTCAGGAATTTTCAGCAGACAGTTTTAATCTTTGCTTGTAAAGTGTTCTAATCTTTGTAATGACTAAGAGTGAGTCATTCTTTACTGGAAAAGAGAGCCAAACACACACACATACACACACACACATGTGCATACACGCAAAGTGAAAGGGGCTTTGGCACAGCTCATATTTCTCTGACTTTTAGTTGGATAATAAATTGCACACTGAAAAATTTCTATCAGCATTCTTATATATTATTTATTGTGTGATTTAGCACTTATTACAATAAAGCATGCATACATTTCTTTCTATGAAGCAGCAACCTCATCCTTCCTTTAAAAGATTTTCTTTGAAGTTTGGATTGTGTAAAGTTCCCATGAGTAGTCATTGTCTTTCCCACAGAAGACGGCAAGAGGTTTGGGGATTCAGGGAGGATTTCTCATAAACAAGTTAGTCCAAAAGATTCTCAGAGAAAAGGCTCCAAAGACTTTCTTTTTGAGATCTCAACACAAACCTCAAAACACAAAGATGTCATTCTGCGTTTATCAAAACTCAGAAGCTGGTTAGACAAAAGCAACAAATTAAAACACTGAATCAAACACAGCATGTAAAAGTCTATGAAACAATCATGAGAACCCATCAGCCTACAGTAAGAATATTCCTGACTGCTGTCTGACACGATTTAGACGCTGAATAGTTATAAGCAACTCAGCCATGGCTCTGAAAGAAATATTCTTTCTATTCTAGCTCACTAGCTAGATTACAAGAGCTCATTGTCTCTTATTTCCTATTTTGGTTTAATTATTTCCAGTTGTGTTGAAATGGTTGGTGCGTCGCCCGGGGCTGCACACCATATTGCAGTTTTCAGAACTTGTAAAAACTGCTTGAAACGGAGTGTGTACCACTAGTGTATCACATTAACACAGGGTGTTAAGGGTTCACAAATGCAAATAATTGTTTAAAAAAAGTCATCTGTCAATTAAGCTTAGGGTGATATTAGGACACGTGTTTGAAGGGGCAGTGGGATGAATTAATAATGATTTCCTTGCTTCATCCTCCTCAAACATCTAAAAAAAAGCAGGAGGATCAAACATTTTCCAGAAGAGAAGTTTTGACCTTATGACATGTAGTGACTCCTCTTATTGTAATGTACCTTTTCAGCAAATCAGATAGGAGTCATCTCTAAAGTCAGCCTGGGTCCAGCATGGGAACAGTTTTAGTAAGAAGCTCTGAGTTGCTGCAACTTAAAGGTACAATAAGTAAGAATTTCACAGTGAAATTTCTCAGTCATGCTGGAAGGAAGGTTACATTGACTCATCTGACTGGGTGGTTGTCAGTTTTTCTTCTTTTAAAAAGGCCAAAGAGGGACGTAGTCTTTGTTTACAATCTGTCCCGCCTCCATGCTTCCTGGTTCCAGAGCCAATCATATTTGGTCCGTGGGGTTGCCAAGTCTGTTCCAGCAAACGCTAGCGCTAGCATTTGTAATTTGACACTAGCAGGCAAAGAACAACAGCGCTGTTAAAAAAATGTTAGCCAGCGCAAGGAGCGGCTCAGAAGTTATTTATTGTACCCCTAAGAAGCCACAGCATCTTTTTGCTTTACTCTAATATTGGGTGAAGAAGGCTAGAAGCTAATGTTGAGCTAACAATACTAACGATGATTTAAAAAAACATATTCGACTCTAAAATATCTCAATCTGCTTTTATCAGTTACCAGTAACTCAATCTAACAGTGAAACATATTTATGTACTTAATCAACTTGCTGTGTGACTTATCTTCACTTGTCTAGAATGTTATCTTCCATTGCTGATCCGTAAATAGCACCAGTTGCTCAGAGCGGACTCATTTGTTTTGACATTAGGACTGCAGTACCCACATTTGACCACAGGATGTCATTCTTATGTCATCCACCTTTAATTGCAAGGTCAGAGCATACGCATCAGAAGCTGGGGTTGGGTTTGTGAACATGTATCGTGTGTGTGTGTGTGTGTGTGTGTGTGTGTGTGTGTGTGTGTGTGTGTGTGTGTGTGTGTGTGTGTGTGTGTGTGTGTGTGTGTGTGTGTGTGTGTGTGCAAGATGCCGTTTTATTCTCAAGCCATCATAGTCCACTAAAAATAGACTTTAGTTCATACTTAAAAATGTGTCATGAATATGTAATGAGGGTTTCATTCCCAACATGTTTCATCACAGGAAAATGCTTTGAGCACATTAGTAAATATATCATTTTACCAGTGAGGAGAATCAGAATCCAGCCTTTACAGCTTTGTGTTTACATCCTTCACATGACACCTACTACTGCTCAAACTTCAAATCAAACCCATGCCCTCTGTAACTATGAACTGTTCCTCCATTCAAATTCAAACTTTAGATTGTAAAACATCTTCTTACTGATTAGACATAGCGATGTTAAAATTCAGGTGAAACACGTTTGTGTTGAAGGTGTTATTGTATTTAAATCCATACAGCGTTTTTTAAATAATACTTTATGTGCGATGGTGCGTGTGTTATAGGGGACCACTATGTCTTGGATGAGGCATTCATCTGTGTGTTTGAGGATTTTCTATCCACAGAAAGACGGCCGTGCCTGGCGGGGGTGCAGATGGAGCATCCTGGATGGCCTGAAGTGATAACACACTCATGTGACTTCAGAGGACATGACTACACTTAATTAGGGAAGCTTCTTGCATAACCATACCCCTGTACTCTAAACCTCTTAAAATGTTGACCACATTCACACACTGCTCCTGAACCACATTACCATCCTGATTTCATAAACTAGCACATTGAGTTGATGAGTATTTTGGTAAGGAATCATATTTCTGAGTGACTCTGGAGTACTTTGAAATTCCTGTGTCATTGTTTTATGTTATAAATTTATTGTCTTTGAAAGAAGAATACAGGAGTTCATGAAGAAAGTTTTTTGTGTTATCACCCGTTTCCAAGGGAACCATCAGTCTGAATATGAGCAGTAGTCGTAATGATTCAGTCATCACATTAATATTATTTCACATTTGGTAAGCATCACAATTAAGTCCTGTCATCTCAGATTTGCCACTTTGAATTATTTCATTCATTCTTGCAAAGTAAAGGAGCAATTAAGTCTTTGTGGTCATGATTAGCATCACTGATTCCACAAAATGCTTCATCTTGTCTGGTTTACTTTGGTCTTTTATCTTCTCATCTTGTTTAATTACTTTGATTAAAGTTATGGTGGTGCACTCGCTGTGGCTGCATTCACTTGAACCTGTCACAGTGTAAAATGTCTTTTCTTCTGTTTTTCTCTTTGATGTGTGTTTTCAGTTTATTCCATTTCACACACCTGCTACTCATCTGTTAATCAGCTCCCATTTGTTTTTTTATCAGTAATCATCCCTCCCAGCTTAAATACTCCTCAGTTTCTCTTCCTAGTTGTCAGTTGTTTTAAAATGCACCTCCACTTGTAAGATAGTTTCCTTTTGGACTGGTTTTTCTGAGGCAGAGGTTCTGGGGCGTCCTGAAACAATAAATGCTCCATCTGAAAGGTGCTTGGTTGCCTTTTGCTGCTGCTTGATCGGCTTGATGAAACCTATCTGAGCATTTTGGGTTTTGATGAAGATGAGGATTGTTTAGTTCAAACCAGTTGGGTTGCTGCTCTTTTTACTTTTATTTTAACATAAAACTTAATTTCCAACACATTGTCTGTCTCTGCACACTGTGTCTGTACTCATGATGGAATCTGTTTATTGGATTGCTCTTGAAGTCATAATTTCCTATTGACCCCTTAACGTGTGACATCATGCACTCAAGATCTCACCCCGCCAGCTTCTGGCTGGGGGGCAAGAAGACGGCGCATCCCCATTGACCACCGTTATTATCTATCAGTCATCAATAAATTGAGCTAAATCACAGGAAAATTAAATGTATCAGTATGGTTAACACACGCACAAGTAGATGAAAGAAGGACAGTAACGTAAAATTTTACAGGTTTCCAGCTGATAAATATGATAATATGCCAAAGGCAATGATCAGCCATGAAGAGAGTTTGTTGGAGCCAAAATCTCATGACAGAATAAAAAAGTAAACCATCTGCCCCACATGTCCAGACACAAACAAGTTATAGCCATCTAATGACTTGTTTCTTTTACATAATTACACAAATATGTTCTGTAATTGGAGCGGGCAACCTTTATTATCATTTGTTTGGTGTTTGCTGAGCTGTTCATGTATGTCAAATATATAAAAGTTATTTATTCATGTATTCATAAACTGTTTGTCCCTCCTGAGGACACCTCTAATGTTGTTTGCTTCGTGTTGCTGTTTACTGAACTCGTCTAAACGGAGCATCGGTTCTTCTCCAAAGACGAACCGCATAACAGCGATCCTTCAACAGTAACCCGCTCAACGCAGAAGAGATCTGGTTACACCTTTGATGCTTCAGCTGTGTAAAGTCCAGGTGTGTTAATAAAATAATTGTAGATATCCCCGTACTAGCGGCTAGTTCTGAGTACTGTCGTCCCCACAGCTCGTTAGCTATTTCAAACGGAAGCTTTGCGCTGAACACTTTGAGGTGTATGTTTTTGATCATCGGCACAAAGATGTGTAGGATGATCTAAAACAGTAATATTGGATGTAAACAATGACATTCAAGAGGTATGCATGAACAAATTTTAATTCAAAGTTAATTTCACATTTTTTATAATGGAGAAAAAAAACTAATATACATTTAAGCTTTAAAACATATATTCATCACAGATTATAGAAAAAATGTAGTTAAAAACTGTAAAGGAATTGTTGCAAAATTAAGTTTCCATCCTTACAAATGTATTCCTGCAAATTTTATATAACACGCAGTTGCATGGCTGCAAAGGCAAAAGTATTTTCTACACTTAAATAAAAAACTAATAAAGGAATGAAAGCAACTTTAATCATATTTGTTTGACATTGTGTTGTAATTCTCCCAACAACCACACTGTGTATGTTTACTGTCACATGGTTCTGTTTCCACGCAACGCCACGTTTTATTGTTAATTTACAGGGAATGAAAACTAATGTGCTACTTTAATGATAATTAAAAATTAAATTCAACTACACAACAGCATGCGGTTCTGCAAACACTGAAAAAGATACAGTCAGTCCAGAGAGAAGAGATATGACTTGATTTGGAGATTTCTTTTATTGCATACGTGTTCCAGTGGTTGGTTGAAGAGTTTGCCAACTCATTTTAGAAAAACGGAGGAAAAAAAAACACTTTTCATGAATGCAAGTCATTCAGATGAAGCTGAAATTTTCTGTTTTGAGGAAAAAATAAAAAAATATAAAGCCAAGTTTATTTCTAGAGCACTTTAAAATCAGCAGGCACTGACCAAAGTGCTGCACAAAAAAACCATCAAACAACAAAAATAAAACCAGCAAAATTTAAAAAGCAGTAACATTTAAAGCAGTATTATCAAATGAAAGCATAGATCACAAACACAATATTAACAAGGAAGTCTTCTAGGGTTTTATTTCCCCAAATAAGGGAAAAAAAGAAGAAATTCTGATGTACATCAGTCTTGTCTGGGTGACATTGTCCTCAGAACTTCATTTGTCTCTTGCTTATATCCTGGTGCAGGTTATTTACAAAGGGAAGAAGATGATTGTCATTGAAGGTGTAAAACAAAAAATCACCATGTCCTTAGTTGTCTTGACCAAATGCAACCTTTGCTGTTTCAGTTCCCATCCTGGTTCCACTTGACAGATTTTCCTTTACTTATGTAGTTTTGATCCTCTGCAACACTCGGTCATTTATCCCAGAAGAAGTTGTTTATCCAAACTTTTTTCTCTTGTTCTGGATCTAAATGAAATCAGTGCACGTTTGTCTCATTTAATTGTTTTAACTCCATGAGTCTTTTCTTAATGTCTGTGATGATGACCTGGAAAAGAAAAAGAAAACAAAAAAATTATAATAATAATCAAGGTGTTCTTGGGTGTAATAAAGTCAAAACCTCCATGGAAATTAAAATTTCATATTTTTCTGGAGGAGGGGTATTCATAGGTAGTTTCTGCTCATTAAGCAACAACAGACAGCTACAGTTTATAAGCTTGACCCTCCCATATTCCAGTCAGAATTGATGAAGAAGCGAAACGTCTTCAAGAAACCAAAGAAGTCCAGTTGCCTTCATTTGAACCCTTTTGGATTAGAAGCCAAAATATCATAAAATGTAGCTTCATTAAACATTTTTACACAAAATCTAGTTTATCTTGCAAAATAAAAATCAAACAAACTGTAATTTGGAAAAACAGATGAGTCTCTCAACCATAACAGCAGATATGCATTTTTATTCTGGATTTTATAACACAAGAGATGGCCTACACAGCAACTTTATCCTTGTTTTTTTTATTCTCACCTCATAGCCGAGCACTCTGAGCCTCTGAGCTGAGCAGAAGAGGCACAGTCCTGTGATTATCCAGCAGCAACATGAAGACACTTTAAAGAAAATAAAAAATCTACAGGTCTGTAAGAGGGGAGTTGAGGTTTCTTCTGTGTTTGGAGTTGCTGCTAATAATTTGGCCTGTTGACCCAACAGGGTGGGAGAGTGGTGATGAGCTGTGGTCTCCTGAGCCTCAAACAAAGATCAAGGGTTGCAGGTCTTTCTCATTATTCTGGTATTTTTAACAGATATCCAACAATAATTAGTGAAGAAAATCCTACTTGACACTAATAATGCAAACTAGACTAATATGTAGACACACACACACTGTGTTGTTCCCATATGCTCTAAAAATGTGACATTTCAGAGGTTTATTTTAAATAGGATAGTTTTTCATCAAATAATTACATTAAAATTTAAACCAAACTGATTCAAGTTTATTTCAAAAGTCCTTCTTTTCTATCCATTATTGTTTGTGTATTTTACGTCTGCTGTCAAGAATAAAAACTAGCAATAAAAAAGTGTTTTTTTATTTTAATTTCCCAATTTTCTACTTCTTTAAAAGCAATTTTTTTCCAGTTCCTGTGTTTATGGATGTTCTCATTTCCTTTCATTACTGTTTGCACTCTGCTTTGGACTCCTGCATCTGAACTTGGTATTATATTAAATGATTATCTACAGTAATCGAATCTATAATCTCCTGAACCTGAATCCCTCTCTTGGAATTTCATGCAGGTTAAAACGAGAGAACCAACATGAGGAGCTTAACGACTGATTACTCCATGAACAAACAACAGAATAATGAAGCGGCTCACAGATGCTGAATGCATGCACATGCACACATGTGCAGTAAAATGCACAGATGTTAATAAGCTGATGGTGACTGGAATGAGTTCAAACTACATGCCTCACCAAGGATTATGCTGCATGGCATGAAAACTGGATCATACAACCAACATGGGCTGTAATCATTGTTGTAGTGTTTTGGTGGTGATGTCTTAAAGAAAATATGCAAAGAAATTCCTGTATTATTTAGTTTTCCACTTCATATCAGCACTGTCTTCATCAATATTCTGATTTATTTGAATAAATCTGAAATTATATCACAGGTTAATGATGTGTTTATTTGAATAACGGAGGAAGAAACAACCCTGACCTTCTGGTGGGACCTCACTGCTGTTGTTGTTGAACTTTGACCCCTCCCCAAGGGGCTCCCCAAAAGATTGCATGGGGTCCCCACAATTTTTTTCTGTGCTGAGATTGTGAGGTTACCAAGATAGTGTTATTATAAAAATACTTTTATAAATTCCCAATAACACACCTAATAGTATGTCTGTATAAAGTTTGTAATTAATCACTATATGGGTAGGAGTTGGGGTTGGGGGTCATGGCTTCTTTTGGACACAGACAAAGGGAAAAATGTTGGGAATCACTGCAGTAGGGCACAACAGAATTTTTTTTGATAAAAAAGAAGATATAGGAAGATCCAACATGCAGGAATCAGTGATGTAATGGATATTGAATCTGTGCAGACAGAGCCGACAGAAGTTCAGAGTCTAAATCCAGCATTATCGGCATATCTGCTGCAGCGGGGTTAAAACCTTAAACCTCTGAGTTTTACGTCTAAGTGATGCAGCCTCAGATCTCATGATGGTTTCTGATTCCACTCAGCTCAAGCTATGATCAGGTCTAATCCTGACCTTTTGTTGAGCCTGGTGTAACCGTCACTGATTGGATTTATATAACAGCTGCTTGGCTTGCATAACCTACTGACCAACGGCGGGCATGATTCTACTATTCTGAGGCAAAGGCAGATTTTCAGCCTGTTATTTAAAAGAAAAAAATAAATAAAATAACAATTTAGCTGTAGGACCTGTGCTCATTAGGATAATGTTGGAGCCTCAAATAGAAATCCCTGCAACTGAGTGAGTTTTTGACCTTTAAAGGGCAAACATAAGGACATGCTCTCAGTTGTTTTCAGAGAACAAAACAAACTTTAACTGAATCGTAGTTATGTTTAATTCATTCATTCAGGGCACACACAAAATTCACCAAAAACCTTCTATTTGACTTTTTATGTCTTGATTTCAAGTTGCTTATATTTATATTTTACAGAAAATGTCTTTTTCTTCCCCCAAGGAATTATTCTAGGCTATAATTAAAAAGTGTGAATGTATTTTGGACAAATTGCACATGATGTCTTAGTGGTTTGAATTTGGTCATTTTGAATGAAAATGTTACCACTTACATCTGTTTTTGTTTTCTTTCTTTTATTGTCTGCTCATTGCTTTGCTGAAAGGAGCAAAATGCATCACTGTTGCAACGCATGTGATCAGAAACATTAGTTAAGTTCTCCTCTACTTTAGTTTTTGCTCATGCAAGCGTCCCTGGAAAGACTCCATATCGTCCAACTCAAAAACCACTAAATGTGTTGCTCAGACTAAGGCTATTTACATCGTGACTGAAGGAAAAACAAAAGATGTTGCATGTTTTCAGCTCCGCTGTGTCAGAAGGCACAGGCACAGACCACAGCCACCACCACTATGTTGCCAATGGTCGCCAGCACGGCAATCCACAGCCAAATGGTGTCGCTGGACACTTTCCCATCATCCTCTGCTTCAGAAGGTCGTGAATAGCTCGCGTTGAGGTTGGACGTTGACGTCTGCAGGGACGCGTTGCCGTTGTATGGAGAATCCATGAAGGCCCCACTCACAGACGGATAATGCTGCCAAGAAGGGTGCAAAGAGGAGGAGAGAGATGAGTTCATGCTTGCTGGTAAAAACCACTGCCAGTATCATTCTGTGCTGTGTAGTTTTGTGTTCCTGTGAAGTGAAGAAGGGCAAAAAGTCAAATTTAGGTGAAATGGTAACAACAATGGCTGGATTATAACGTTTTATGTTCAGGAGGCTACAGTCCAGCTGTGGCTGGTCTCAGGGCAGCTGTGCTCTAGCATCTCTAGAGGATTAACCCTCAGAAGGATAAACAAAGCCTGCTTCACGTACAGTATCTGATAAAAAACAAAGAATGATACAGAGAAACAAACGGTGAGGCGGATAAAAAAATCTCAGCTCATCTCAGGTATTTGCTCCTGATGGTCTTCCGCCAAACTCAAATGGAGATGAATTTACCTTCAGTTACAAATAAAAAATAATTTACTCTCAATCGGTTTCATGTCTTGCTTATGTTGCTGTGAGCTCATGCTGTTCACACAAGGAACAGAATTACCATAACGTTACTTTTCACACAAGCTCTAACATGTCTGATGACTGGATTTAGGAAAAAATCGCCTGGTTTTAATCCAGTCACCCTTCTTAGTGTTCATCCTCTCTAGTTTAGTTATCAGAACCTATCGATATCTGATCAGACCAATATCTAAATGAGCTGCAGCTGTTGGAGACTCACTGGAGAAAAATATGTTTTTAGTTATAATCATACTGAGTTGGCTATTTATTTTCATTTTATAAGCCTTTTTTTTGCTCCTCTCTGTTAGCTGCAACACCTTCCTAAAGTTGCTTCACTTTTCTCAAACTTTCTGAGTTACACGTTATTTATGATTTTAGACATATTTAGTATAAAAATAAACACGTTTTGTTCTTTCCCAGATAGAGTTTGCTCCCAAATGCTTCTCTCTTCTGTCCTCTCTCCCATCTCTACACCCAAACAACAGATGTGGCTTCAGGGCAAATTCTCACTCAGAAAATCTTCATAAGACTTAAAATGAAAAGAAAAAAAAACACAAAGTCACTTTTATCATCACTGAATATTTTAAGAGAAACCCAAATGTGAGATTTTCAGTCCAAATCATCATGTAGCACTTATCATCAAGTATTTATTTGTGGATTGGACGATTCCACCTGAAGACCTCACAGAAGAATCTCATTAAAATTAATCAGAAGAGAGTTTTTTAAACATGAAAAAGCTGTCTCACCATTTTTGTTCAGGAGTGGTTTTATTTATTTTGTTTGTGTGACTTTATATTTCTATTCCATCACATTTCAGAGGCAAATCACTGATATACAACGCGCTGTTTTTCACAAATCACCTATAGGGGGAGCTAATGAAGGACGACTGAAGCATTCTGAAGAATGTTTGTGATGTGTTGGCATGTATAAAAAACTATTAGAGGTCAACTAAAACAGCAACGATTACAATAACGCTGACTTTTTGGTTTCATTTTTAATCATCTAGGTAAGCCTCATTGAGACAGGCTGTCTGATTTTAAAGGGGAGACCTGTGAGGCCATAATGTAAATAACAGTTTGAGGAATAACACTCATTCACTCTTTCCACTTTCAATCAAACCTAGACTTTAGAAGGTGTTGTAACTTTGATCAAATAAAACTAAATGTACATCAGACCTTCTAGAGTTGAGCCTGCATCACTTAGTCAACAGGATATCAGAGTTCTTGTGTTTTACTAAAACCCTCTGTCCGTTTGGCCAGCTGTCCACTTTCATATGCTTATCTGGTCCAGGGTCATTGGGATAGCAGCACCAGCCGAGAGGTCTAAACAACCTTCTTCCCATTAACCTCCACCAGCTCTATTGGTGAGATCCCAAGGCCTTCCCCAGCCAGCATGGAGATATAATCCTTCTTGTCCTGGGTCGACCTAGGGGCCTCCTGCTGGCAGGTCATGCCTGAAACACCTCCCCTGGGATTCTTCTGACCAAATGCTCAAACCACCTCAGCTGGCTCCTCAGTGGCTCTACGACAATTCTGGATGTCAACGCTTCTCACCCTATCCTTAAAGCTTGTTCCTTCAGGAATTATCTCAAAGTTTGTGGCCATAGGTCAGGATTGTAACAAAGACTGATCAGTAAATTGAGAGCTTTGCTTTCTGGCTTAGCTCCCTCTTCACCACAACAACAACCCTGATCCGGCTTTGATCTCTCCTTCCCTCTTTCATGAACAAGACCCCAAGTTACCTAAGCTCCTCCAGTTTAGGTAGGACCTCTCCCTGGACCTGGTGTTGGCAATCCACACTTTTCCAGTCAAGAACCATAGCCTCGGATTTGGAGGTGCTGTTCCTTATCTCAGCTGTGATCCTTAGCAGCAAGGCTTGAAGGTCAAAGTTTGATGGAGCTAATACCTGCAAGAACCACAGATGAAATCCTCCTGCCACCTAACTCAACACCCTCCATCCCAAGGCCACAAAGGTAATCAACAGAACTGGTAACAAAGGGCATCCCTGGTGGAATTGGTCCGACCTACTGCTGTCAACACACACCAGATTCTGCACAGATGGCCATCTACCCCATACTTGTACACTCTGAGTGTCCTCCACAGAGGAAAAAAAATCCCACAGTAATGTTGATCTGTCTCATCTCCTCCAGCATGAAACAGGAAGTGTGTTTGAGTGGTTTAGTTTATTTTAAATATTCTAAATCAGTCTAAAAAGCTGCATTTCTAAAGATTCTGCTGCACAAACTAGAAAAGAACTGATACAGCAAAACATCAGATGTTAGTTTATTTAGTCACTTTCACATATTTTTCATTAGTTTTATCTACAACGAAGGGGACTGCATCACCCAACATGCTAGTGACAGAATTAATGCTAATGATCTCAAACAGCAGACAAACTCTCCTGAACTTCATCTTCAGATGATGAAGTTTCAGCCTAGAGGTCGTCCTGATCTGTACCAGAAACGATCATCAGCAGAAAGGCTTGGTGATGTTCACTAAAGTAGCAGAGACAGGTTAGACAACAACCCAGTTCTGGCAGCTCAACCAATGTTCAGTCAAGTTAGATGAACTAATCTGAGACTACTTGCTAGATACATTTCCAAAAAATTAAAGTTTTAAAATTCTAAGAAATAGTAAACCAATCAATATTATAGACTTTCCTTCTGCATAGGTGCCATTCTGCATTAATGTGAAGTGAAGAAAATGCAGTTTTAGTTAAATCATCACATCTGAGATGAAACATGAGCCCTCAGACCCAAATGAAAGCATCCTCATATTCATCAGAGAGTAACACCACTGCGCTCTAGAAAAGCACCAGTCAGTTCTCTCACATGTATAATGTAATGTTATATAACTTTCAGTTTTACTGCGTCTCTTTCATTTCCGTGTTTGTTGGGTTTTAAAACAACCAAAAGCATTTCTAATAAAGTTTTGATGAAAGACGTCATGCTGAAGTTGCACACATGCTCAGTGGGCATTATTTTTACTCCAACAATCCGAATGGGTGTGTACATGGACGTCAATCGGAATGATGATCAGACAAAACCACCTCTCTCAATCGATCGGGCCGTATCGGATCAGAAGATTCCGATTGACATGTTTACATGAAGAATTTTTGATCTGATAGGGCGTTCATTCTGACTACTTGTGCCCATGTAAACATAGCTACTGTGGGTAGTTCTTGGGCACATACCACGGTGGTGTGCCCTCAGAAATCACACAGAGGGACTAAACTGGGCAGACTGTTGGATTCCCCACATGGGCTGACACCCATGGGGCCACTGTGGGTAGTTTTTGGGCAGATCCCACACACACCCCAGAAGAACTCAGCATGGGATGGATTGGGGCAGATCCATCTGCCCTTAACTAAATCTAAAAGGGGCCCATGTGGGAAAACATATATGGGCCCCATTCATGCATCCATACACAAGATCCTTGTGGGTGAACTCTGGGGTAAGTGTTGCCCACACTCCCCCAGACGCAGCCCACCAAACGAGCATGTTTGCTGGGTAACCTAGATGGAGCTAAAACATTGTGTTGTTTTTGCTTTCACTGCTGGAGAAATTGAGAAAATATAATATTTTTTTTCTAGCTGATAAATAGACATAACTATTTAAAATGAACACATCAGCTTATGGTGAATTTATTTTTCTATTCTTGGTGCAGGAGGGATATCTCTCCGCTGCAGACTGTACTCGAGGGATGAGGACCAGCAGCCTCAGTCCCACACTGCAGCTGCAGCATCGTCCAGAGATGCTCAAATATCCCAGCTGATATTAAACACATATGAAAATACGGAAATCTCCTAAAAACATATAGCCTTTTGATAAACAGCCTTCTTTGTGTAGAAATGGGATAAATTCTTATTTACAGCAGCAGCCAAAAGGGAGGGACATCAGGGAGCTGACCCTTATAATTCCCTTTTGGACGCTTGAATTTTAGAGCAGTGTTAAAAATGAGAGTTTATATATTGAGTTTTATAATTCATGTGCCACAACCAGCAGACAATAATTTAGGAGGAAAATGACAAAAAATGAGTTAATTTTACTTTTTAGTCCCATCCTGAAATGAATCTTGACCTCTAAAATTTTCATTATTTAATAAAATATATAATCTAAATGAAAAGAAATGATCTCTAATTGGAGTTTTGCTTGTCTGGAAACATGTGCAGGTATTGATACTTTACAGAAGTCATCAGCCCAGATTGCTGCCTCTGTGTTGTGACTTTAGTTCAATAGATCCTCTATAAGGTGGACTCAAAAGTTCGCAGGAAACAGTGTAATAATTCATCTTTGGTGTGAAGCATCATGGACAAATTCAAAAGCTTCTTAAAAATGTTATTTTTCACTTCTAAACATGATAAACGATAGTTTTAAAACTTTTTTGGTCTCCTGCATGTTAAAATATGCTTTATTTTTACCAAAATCAAGAAAGCGTTTTACCTGCAAGCCTAAAGAGAAGAATCAGATGAGCTGCTGTGTTGTTTTGTCCCCGTGTCCCGTCCTGCGCTCAGATCTAGAGTGAATGAGTCCAGAGACAGAAGGGAGCAGCGCTTCGTACGAGTGAGAGGCTTAACTCCATCTGGGAGGCAGAGGGAGATAGTGGGAGCGCACTGAGAGGGAGAGAGACATCGCTCCCAGTTAAAGCCAGAGCGTGCACCGTTAGATCGTGTGTGTGTGAGGCAAATCTCACTGCATGGTGAGATGTGTGTGTTATTTTTACAATGCATTAATTTAGAGTCAACTCCTTAAATGAAATTTAGAGGTTTAATAGTTTGTTTAGTTAAAAAGAGAACTCCAGATCTGGGATTATTGGTCATATGAATAACCTTAGTGAACGTGTCTGCCCCAAAATGATTATGTAAAACAGGATCATCAACACGATTAGCTTTAGGGCCTGTCTGCCATGTTTGCTCTGATAATTATGGCTGGTCTGTTTATATTTATTTCACATTTTATGCTGTTTTGAAAATCCTACACTTTTTTGTAAGTTCAGAGGTTTTTGTCCTACTTTTTAAAATTATGAATATTTGCAAAAAAAAAGAAAAATCTAACACAAATGTAGATTTGAAAAATATGATAAAATAAATTTTTAGGCTGAAATTTTGTGCTAAATCCTTGCTTTATATGTGAAATTTGTGTCTACATTTAGTCAAAATGGGCAAAAATACATAAAAATGGCCACTATGGAAGTGAAATAATGGACCTCTGAATTTTTAAAACTTCTCAGCTGCATTAACAAAGTGGTCCTCCTCTTCCATCTGACCTAATTATGAGTATTCTGACTGGATAAAAGGACATTTTCTAGTGTCAATGGCTGCCCGAACAACCCCCCCTCCTCTGCGTTTATACAAGTGTTGCTGCAAAATCAACAGAAGGCAGTGGATGTTACAGCATGATCAGTCAGAGTGAATTTTTTCAGCTGGGTGTTGCACTTTATAGATGGTCCCTAGGATGTTAAACGCATTAAAATTACAAAACAGATCAATGTATTAATAAAGTCANAAGAGACAGTCTCTCTTCTGTCCTCTCTCCCATCTCTACACCCAAACAACAGATGTGGCTTCAGGGCAAATTCTCACTCAGAAAATCTTCATAAGACTTAAAATGAAAAGAAAAAAAAACACAAAGTCACTTTTATCATCACTGAATATTTTAAGAGAAACCCAAATGTGAGATTTTCAGTCCAAATCATCATGTAGCACTTATCATCAAGTATTTATTTGTGGATTGGACGATTCCACCTGAAGACCTCACAGAAGAATCTCATTAAAATTAATCAGAAGAGAGTTTTTTAAACATGAAAAAGCTGTCTCACCATTTTTGTTCAGGAGTGGTTTTATTTATTTTGTTTGTGTGACTTTATATTTCTATTCCATCACATTTCAGAGGCAAATCACTGATATACAACGCGCTGTTTTTCACAAATCACCTATAGGGGGAGCTAATGAAGGACGACTGAAGCATTCTGAAGAATGTTTGTGATGTGTTGGCATGTATAAAAAACTATTAGAGGTCAACTAAAACAGCAACGATTACAATAACGCTGACTTTTTGGTTTCATTTTTAATCATCTAGGTAAGCCTCATTGAGACAGGCTGTCTGATTTTAAAGGGGAGACCTGTGAGGCCATAATGTAAATAACAGTTTGAGGAATAACACTCATTCACTCTTTCCACTTTCAATCAAACCTAGACTTTAGAAGGTGTTGTAACTTTGATCAAATAAAACTAAATGTACATCAGACCTTCTAGAGTTGAGCCTGCATCACTTAGTCAACAGGATATCAGAGTTCTTGTGTTTTACTAAAACCCTCTGTCCGTTTGGCCAGCTGTCCACTTTCATATGCTTATCTGGTCCAGGGTCATTGGGATAGCAGCACCAGCCGAGAGGTCTAAACAACCTTCTTCCCATTAACCTCCACCAGCTCTATTGGTGAGATCCCAAGGCCTTCCCCAGCCAGCATGGAGATATAATCCTTCTTGTCCTGGGTCGACCTAGGGGCCTCCTGCTGGCAGGTCATGCCTGAAACACCTCCCCTGGGATTCTTCTGACCAAATGCTCAAACCACCTCAGCTGGCTCCTCAGTGGCTCTACGACAATTCTGGATGTCAACGCTTCTCACCCTATCCTTAAAGCTTGTTCCTTCAGGAATTATCTCAAAGTTTGTGGCCATAGGTGAGGATTGTAACAAAGACTGATCAGTAAATTGAGAGCTTTTCTTTCTGGCTTAGCTCCCTCTTCACCACAACAACAACCCTGATCCGGCTTTGATCTCTCCTTCCCTCTTTCATGAACAAGACCCCAAGTTACCTAAGCTCCTCCAGTTTAGGTAGGACCTCTCCCTGGACCTGGTGTTGGCAATCCACACTTTTCCAGTCAAGAACCATGGCCTCGGATTTGGAGGTGCTGTTCCTTATCTCAGCTGCTTCACACTCAGCTGTGATCCTTAACAGCAAGGCTTGAAGGTCAAAGTTTGATGGAGCTAATACCTGCAAGAACCAGAGATGAAATCCTCCTGCCACCTAACTCAACACCCTCCATCCCAAGGCCACAAAGGTAATCAACAGAACTGGTAACAAAGGGTATCCCTGGTGGAATTGGTCCGACCTACTGCTGTCAACACGCACCAGATTCTGCACAGATGGCCATCTACCCCATACTTGTACACTCTGAGTGTCCTCCACAGAGGAAAAAAATCCCACAGTAATGTTGCTCTGTCTCATCTCCTCCAGCATGAAACAGGAAGTGTGTTTGAGTGGTTTAGTTTATTTTAAATATTCTAAATCAGTCTAAAAAGCTGCATTTCTAAAGATTCTGCTGCACAAACTAGAAAAGAACTGCAATTCCATTCTGCATTAATGTGAAGTAAAGAAAATGCAGTTTTAGTTAAATCATCACATCTGAGATGAAACATGAGCCCTCAGACCCAAATGAAAGCATCCTCATATTCATCAGAGAGTACCACCACTGCGCTCTAGAAAAGCACCAGTCAGTTCTCTCACATGTATAATGTAATGTTATATAACTTTCAGGTTTACTGCGTCTCTTTCATTTCCGTGTTTGTTGGGTTTTAAAACAACCAAAAGCATTTTGATATCAGGCGGGGCATTATAGATGAATCTATAACGCTCCACCTGAGAGAGTAAAACTGTAAGGCTTGTTTTCGGCTCTCAGACATCAGTTCTGATTGCTTTACAGTCGGACAGGACACAGGAATAAAAATAATAATAATGGATTAGATTTATATAGCATTTTTCAAGGCACTCAGGTAAAATGAATAACAAAGACACCCAGCAAACATGCCCGTTTGGGCCCACCATGGGCTTTGGTGGGCTGTGTTTGGGGTAGTGTAGGCAGGGCAAACCCACACTTACCCCAGAGTTAACACACAAGGATCTTGTGAATGGATGCGTTAATGGGGCCAGTTTATTTTTTCAGATGTGGGCCCCTTTTGGACTTAGTTAAGGGCAACTCACAGATATATATCTGCCCAAATCCATCCCATGTTAAGCCCTTGTTGGGGGCCCTGTGCTAGCCCAATGGATATTTGCACTTTTGCGTTAACTGTGTTTATTTCTGTGGGCACCCCTCAGTAGTATCTGCCCAAAAACTACCCACAGTGGCCCCATGGGTGGCAGCTCACAAGTCTGCCAAGTTTAATCCTTCAGGGGGATTTCTGTGGGCCTCGTTGGTGTCAGCCTATGTGGGGAATCCAGCAGTCTGCCCAGTTTAATCCCTCAGGGGGATTTTTGTAACCTTACAGTGTTATGTCCCCAAAACAACCCACAGTGGCCATGTTGGACACAATCAGTCATCCACCCATTCACACACACATTCACACGCTGGTGGGGATGAGCTACATTGTAGCCACAGCTGCCCTGGGGCGCACTGACAGAGGCGAGGCTTCCAAGCACAGGTGCCACCAGTCCCTTCGACCACCACCAGCAGGCTACGTGGGTTAAGTGTCTTGCCCAAGGACACAATGACAGCGACAGACTGAGCGGGACGCAAACCTGCGACCTTCCGATTGCAAGGCGACCACTTAACTCCTCTGCCACCATCGCCCTAACTCTAAATCACTCACGCTAGCTATGTTTCCATTGGCCAAATTTCCCCTATCCAGTTCAAGACCTGGTTGATCGGAAATCCCAAATCTCTGTTTACATGGACACTAACTGAAATGATCCGATCATGCCGTGAGTATACACGCACCAAGCATTCAATCAGATTAAATAGGTTGAGCATGTACAGAGGTCTTTCAGGGAAAAGAATTTGTAAACAAACGCCATCTTGTCCGCACGTCTTTTCCCTCGCATTTTATTTTCTTATTCTCTAGCTTTGTCGTTGATGCACTTGAGTGTACAACTCGGTGTTTCTAGCCTTTCGGCCATGGAGACGTTCAATAATATTGAGCTCCTGTAGGGTTTCCAGTAAAAAAAAATGGTGTCGGCAACAGACCACTTCTATTTACCTCCCGCCATGTTTTCGACTTGTCCTGAGCGTCTGCAAAGGCTGAAAGGCGTCATGCTGAAGTTGCCCACATGCTCAGTGGGCATTACTTTTAATCCAACAATCGGAATGGGTGCGTACATGGATGTCAATCGGAATGATGATCAGACAAAACCACCTCTCTCAATCGAAATGAAATGTCATTCCAATCGGGCCGTATCGGATCAGAAGATTCCGATTGACATGTTTACATGAAGAATTTTTGATCTGATAGGGCGTTCATTCTGACTACTTGTGCCCATGTAAACATAGCTACTATGGGTAGTTCTTGGGCACATACCACTGTGGTGTGCCCTCAGAAATCACACAGAGGGACTAAACTGGGCAGACTGTTGGATTCCCCACATGGGCTGACACCCATGGGGCCACTGTGGGTAGTTTTTGGGCAGATCCCACTGTGGGGTGCCTGCAGAAATAATCAAAGTTAATGCACAAGTGCAAACATCCATTGGGCTGGTCCAGGGCACCCCAGAAGAACTCAGCATGGGATGGATTGGGGCAGATCCATCTGCCCTTAACTAAACCTAAAAGGGGCCCATGTGGGAAAACATATATGGGCCCCATTCATGCATCCATACACAAGATCCTTGTGGGTGAACTCTGGGGTAAGTGTTGCCCACACTCCCCCACCAAAGAGCATGTTTGCTGGGTAACCTAGATGGAGCTAAAACATTGTGTTGTTTTTGCTTTCACTGCTGGAGAAATTGAGAAAATATAATTTTTTTTTCTAGCTGATAAATAGACATAACTATTTAAAATGAACACATCAGCTTATGGTGAATTTATTTTTCTATTCTTGGTGCAGGAGGGATATCTCTCCGCTGCAGACTGTACTCGAGGGATGAGGACCAGCAGCCTCAGTCCCACACTGCAGCTGCAGCATCGTCCAGAGATGCTCAAATATCCCAGCTGATATTAAACACATATGAAAATACGGAAATCTCCTAAAAACATATAGCCTTTTGATAAACAGCCTTCTTTGTGTAGAAATGGGATAAATTCTTATTTACAGCAGCAGCCAAAAGGGAGGGACATCAGGGAGCTGACCCTTATAATTCTCCTTTGGACGCTTGAATTTTAGAGCAGAGTGTTAAAAATGAGAGTTTATATATTGAGTTTTATAATTCATGTGCCACAACCAGCAGATAATAATTTAGGAGGAAAATGACAAAAAATTAGTTAATTTTACTTTTTAGTCCCATCCTGAAATGAATCTTGAACTCTAACATTTTCATTATTTAATAAAATATATAATCTAAATGAAAAGAAATTATCTCTAATTGGAGTTTTGCTTGTCTGGAAACATGTGCAGGTATTGATACTTTACAGAAGTCATCAGCCCAGATTGCTGCCTCTGTGTTGTGACTTTAGTTCAATAGATCCTCTATAAGGTGGACTCAAAAGTTCGCAGGAAACAGTGTAATAATTCATCTTTGGTGTGAAGCATCATGGACAAATTCAAAAGCTTCTTAAAAATGTTATTTTTCACTTCTAAACATGATAAACGATAGTTTTAAAACTTTTTTGGTCTCCTGCATGTTAAAATATGCTTTATTTTTACCAAAATCAAGAAAGCGTTTTACCTGCAAGCCTAAAGAGAAGAATCAGATGAGCTGCTGTGTTGTTTTGTCCCCGTGTCCCGTCCTGCGCTCAGATCTAGAGTGAATGAGTCCAGAGACAGAAGGGAGCAGCGCTTCGTACGAGTGAGAGGCTTAACTCCATCTGGGAGGCAGAGGGAGATAGTGGGAGCGCACTGAGAGGGAGAGAGACATCGCTCCCAGTTAAAGCCAGAGCGTGCACCGTTAGATCGTGTGTGTGTGAGGCAAATCTCACTGCATGGTGAGATGTGTGTGTTATTTTTACAATGCATTAATTTAGAGTCAACTCCTTAAATGAAATTTAGAGGTTTAATAGTTTGTTTAGTTAAAAAGAGAACTCCAGATCTGGGATTATTGGTCATATGAATAACCTTAGTGAACGTGTCTGCCCCAAAATGATTATGTAAAACAGGATCATCAACACGATTAGCTTTAGGGCCTGTCTGCCATGTTTGCTCTGATAATTATGGCTGGTCTGTTTATATTTATTTCACATTTTATGCTGTTTTAAAAATCCTACACTTTTTTGTAAGTTCAGAGGTTTTTGTCCTACTTTTTAAAATTATGAATATTTGCAAAAAAAAAGAAAAATCTAACACAAATGTAGATTTGAAAAATATGATAAAATAAATTTTTAGGCTGAAATTTTGTGCTAAATCCTTGCTTTATATGTGAAATTTGTGTCTACATTTAGTCAAAATGGGCAAAAATACATAAAAATGGCCACTATGGAAGTGAAATAATGGACCTCTGAATTTTTAAAACTTCTCAGCTGCATTAACAAAGTGGTCCTCCTCTTCCATCTGACCTAATTATGAGATTTTAAAGTATTCTGACTGGATAAAAGGACATTTTCTAGTGTCAATGGCTGCCCGAACAACCCCCCCTCCTCTGCGTTTATACAAGTGTTGCTGCAAAATCAACAGAAGGCAGTGGATGTTAAAGCATGATCAGTCAGAGTGAATTTTTTCAGCTGGGTGTTGCACTTTATAGATGGTCCCTAGGATGTTAAACGCATTAAAATTACAAAACAGATCAATGTATTAATAAAGTCAAGCGATGTAGAAAATGCTTCAAGCATCTCATTGTAAAAATTATTTAATGGAGAAGATATCATTCAACTCCTCAGGAAATAAACTTTAGTAGTATTGGCTTGCTTTTAGCACCCCCTAGTGTCCGTTAGTGAAACTAAAAGTGAAAATTGTCTCCTCTGTGCGTTCGTCTTTTTAACACCTTACTGTAACAGAGTAGGAACATGTTGGATAACTGCTGGGTCTGGCTGTGTTTATAGTCCTCCATGGCAGCATTGGTCCACCTAAAAACCAAAGTAATGAGCTAGTTGGACAATATGAATTTCACCTTAGGGAGTTGGTTATTATTTTAGAAGATCCAGACAGTTAACTGGTGCTGCTGCTTCAACTGGATCAAACTGGGTGTCTGAACTCTTTAAAATAAACATGGAGTCATAAAATTAAAGAATGATGGCTTAAATAAGCAAAAGATGCATGAATTATTTAAACATCTATGATAAATCTTTATTATTGTTATGGATAAAATTGTTAAATTTTCAACATATATATTCTTTTGATTTCTTAAACATATTAATGCTACAATGGCAAATTTGGAAAACAAATTAGCTTAAAAAAATTTCATGCCTCTTAACAACGTTCTAACATCATATAGCTATAAATATATTGAGGAAATTAAAAAATGAAGAAAAAAAAATTACAGTTTTTCTCAATTGCTAAAACACTAAACCCTGTTGTCTGAACCAAATGCTCAGTTGCTTGAACCCACTGATTGAATCAATCACTCTTTTGGCAAAACCATAAGCACGTTTCACCTGTTCAGACACCACTTGTCAACACATTTTCATTGTGATGCACCTGTGCTGCATAATGGTGAGCACAGGTGACAAACATCAATCACAAGTAAAGCACTGGTGTCACACTTGAACACAACAACTAAAAACTGATCACACTTGTGGCTAATGATGTGAGGGAACATACACAGTGCTTCATCCTTATAGATGTATTCATGGGGTCTTTCCACTGCATCCAGTAGAAAACCCCTCTGTAGAAATAGATCTAGTTTTGTAAGTGATACAGAAAAAGTGATTTAGGCCACTACAGTCGATCACTATGTAATCAACATTGAATGTGTCTGGATAATATGCCAACCTGTACGTACTGGAATCTTTGCTGTTTGCACTTACAGTAGTATTTGTATATTTTTGTACTTTATTTTTAGTAGATGGGCTTACTGTACACAAGTGTCAAATGCACAAGATTTCTGTTTTGTCTTTTTGTACAAGTGCTAAATGCAGTTATTTTTGTTTTGCAACATGCATTTCGCCTACAGTGAACAATAAACATTTATTTCTCCAGCTTCATGTCCTGAGCATTGTGTTTTCTATTTTTCTACGTAGTGTTTAGTGACTGTTCAGTAGTGACTGATTGTACATTTTACAGATTGAACTGTTTTGTGGTGAAAGTTTGAAAATTGGGTTTTGTGTTCACAAGTTAGAAAAAGGGAGAGCAGCTTTCAAGAAATGTGTCTTAGCAATCGAGAAAAACTGTAAAGTGGTTGTGTCACATTTGTCTAAAATCCTCCACCGGTAACACGTTTCAGACCAAAAGCAACCACTGGACCATCCGGTTGTCAGTCTCGCCAAACCGCCGTACCTCCCTGGGTCCTCCACTCATAACGCACTCGTGTATTTGTCAACAGAACACCACTGGTGTGAGAGGTTCTCGGCTCAATAATATCAGAGGAGAAACAGCCGGCTGCTACCACATCAACTTTAGGACAAACTACCAGAGTCCCAAAAAGAAAAACACCATTTGAAGTCATGGACAACAAAAATGTTTGAACCTAGAAAAAACAACTGGTGTTTAGCGCTCTCTGGTAGACGTATCTCAGGGACGATACCTGAGGGGAGGGATGAGTGTTCCATGACCATGTTTGCGTTCAAAACCTAGCTTGTTCTGTAGATTTGCCATAATACCTTTAACTCATTTCACTCTCTATGGACGATTGGAAGGATAAAACAGAATAAATGGAATTTTAGAGGCAAAAATGCAGTGAAGGATGATTAAAAATGATTTCTCGTCATCTTTTTTATTCCTATATTCACTCGAGTACCCACATCTTACTAATGTTGTGGGTTGTTGAGCTGATCGAGGCATCTGTGTTATGAAAAATAGTTATGAAAGAGTTGTTGAGCTCTCCTGTTACTCACTGTGATGGTTGAGTCACTACGACTCACGCTGTGCAGACTGCTGAGTGTGCTTTTTGTAAGAGTGATTAGAGGTGACATCGGAGATTATGCATGGAAATTTTACCACTGGTCACAAGGATGGGTCGCCTTTCTGGATCTGCTGTAAATATACGTGCAATGGAGGGTGTGTGTGTGTGTGTGTGTGTGTGTAGTGTATTTTTCAGTATGGATAATATTAATGTTTTAATATTTTTCTTCTCTCCACAGCCAGAGTTGCAATCCCCCTCCCACAGCAAATGCAGACTATACTTTGTGCTGTAGACTCATGTGCCTGCATATTCACAAAAGTGTGTGTGCTCAGACAAAATAACGGCTTAGAAAATAATAAAATGTTCTCTAAAGTTGGCAGGAGATGAACAAATTTCCTGTGGTGTTTCCTTGCACAAGCACACACAAGACACAAATCAATTTGCAGCAAAACAAGCAATCATCAATCACTGTAACACACATCGCCACTCGCTGGAGGCTGTTAAAATGAGTGTAAATTTAGAATAATGAGGAAGTTTGATAAAAAAACAAAGTTGGTATAATTTATAGCATACTGGGGTGAATAGAAACAAGCTGAATACCGTTTATGAGATATTATTCTTATCAGAGATCAGTGATGATCCTCATGAGCAGATTCTATCTCGCAGTCAGAAAGTCACAAATCATAATTTAGTTTTTCAAAAGTTTAGTTTTCATAATTCCATGTCATGATCTCAAATGCATAATTACACAAATTAGCTAATAAAAAGCTTTGATAACACTAGTTGAAGGTATTTTCATTTCCACTTTGCTCAAGTTTTACTATGTACTCATGTAACTGTAACATGTGCACCGATCGATGCACAACCATGTTTATGTTAACTGTGAAACTGGAATTTTCCGTCAGGATTTTGAGGCTTTGGACTCCAGAAGAGTTGCTTCACTTGGACCTTCCTGGTTAATTAAAAAACAAATAAATGAAACTAGATCAGATGGTTTCAGGTGATATATGAAGCGTTTTTGCAAAAAGTAAGGTTTGTTGTTAGCCTAGAAATCTAGACAAACTCTAGCAGCAGCAAAAGAAAAAGATGCTAAAGGTGAGTTTTGCATAATATGTTCTCTTAAATACCCACTCCTTCTCTAAGAATGTAACAAGAAAACCGAAGAAGAACTAAGTGTGAAAAAGTATTAGTAACAGAACTTTTGTAAGTCTGGAGCATACAGGCGTGTGTAACACAATGCCAAAGATGAGACATTAGTAATGAGCTGACTGAAGTAACAGCCCATCATTCTGGGAGCAGTTAAAAGGTAATTTTCCATTTTCAATTCCAATCCACAGTTCCAAGATTCCAGAAGCTTCCTCCTGAAGCTGCTATCAGACTAATGCACAAAGTTGTTTTTCATATTTACCACAAATAAAGAATTTCATAGAAAAAGGATATAAAATCTTGACGGCTCTAGAATTTAAGTCCCTTTATGTCAGTGGCAATCACGCAAAGTCCTCTGTGAGATTTATTATTTAATCAAAAAGAAATCTGATTTAAATGTCTGAAAGTTATTTTTTAACTTCTAACTCAAATATAATCGAAGAAAAAATCAACAGACCCAACAGTTTTAAACATTTACACAATAAAACTGTTTACAGCACAGATGAGGGCTGGTCTTAAATATTGACCAGATTAATAAACTCCCCGTTTTCTCTCCTGTTTTAAAACATAATCAGCACCCATGTGAGATTGGACTTACCGACATGATGGAGGCAGTGGCGGCCTCCCAGTTGGTGTTGGAAGCAGGGAGAGAAGAGTCGATCTGTGAAACAGAAAGGTCCAAAGTTTAGCTCACAGTGACAAAAAAACAACAAACTATTAGACAAAAATAAAGAGATGGTTGCTGATTATTATAGAGCATTGATTAAATACTACATGTGGTGACAAAAGCATCTTATAATGATGAAACAAATGTTAAATGTTCTAATAACTGATTACATTTTCTCACAGTTGCATTTAAACCAAACCATACAAACGCCTTCACACACTTACTAGGACACTAAAGTGTGCGTCTGTCTGCTAAAAGGCTGTCAGAACCTGGTTGCAGCACACACACACACACACACACACACAGTGTGTCAGTCTAATGGGACTTTAAAGCAACTACACCCGAAAACGCACAAGTACAAAATAACGAATACCACACAATGCGTAAATTAGTTCCTACGCACGACATACGCACAGATCTGTGCGTATACGGTTGATAAATGAGGCCCCTGGCCTGAAAAGTAAGATATAACTTTCCTTGCTCCCTCCTAGAGCCTCTCTCACCTGCAAATGGATCCACTGTACAACCGCATCGTGACAGTGAGTCTGAGAGGGAGCGATAAGAAAGTTGTTTGTGGTAATATTGAAGGACGGAAACTTTAGGTCTCCATCTGTGACCGCTTTAAAGCAAAGAAAGACTTGGATGACAGAAGAGAGAGGAATGAAAGGGTGAATGAACAGCCTCACAGCAGCCAGATGTTCCTTTTCTCTGTCAAACATCTGTCATAAAAATGGAAACTTGTGAGAGAGAGAGTGTGTAGATGACAAGATCGTAGATCCAGATGAGAAGGAACAAATACAAGGGCATGAAAAGGTGAAGATGGAGAGATCCAATCCATTTTATTATTTTTGATGATGAAATGTGTGTCGTGATTTATAATAAAAGAACAGAATCTGTTTCAGATCAGGCTGTTTTATTAATTAGCATTCAAATTATGTTTTACTGGTACAGTAGCGACTCGACTCCGGATATGCAGAAGAAAATGGATGATGGATGGTACAGTAATTTTCTACAAACATCAAACAAGCACAACTCTGCGTTAAACCACATTCCCATCCAGGAAACTCCATTGCTAGCTTGGCTAACAGAAATCTGTAGTAAGATCCAGAGTGACAGATCATGACCTGTGATGAATATGTTCATTCTGCATCAGCAAAACTGGACCAAAAGCCTCCAGCTATCAACAAAACTGATGAGTGCATCCTAATGAAAGAGGCTCCAATGACAAAACAATTACAATTTAAATTCAACATGAATTTACGCCGTAAAGCCGAGTTGTGAAATCTTTCAAACTTAAAAACATACATTTTTTGATTTTTTTATTAAGTTGCTTTTATCAGTGTTTTATCTGAATAATTAAATTCATCCAGATCACTGTTTTCTCCTAGTCTTTTTTCATTTTGAATTAAAATCTAGTTTTACTGAGTTTCAATTTTCAGTAAAGGGGCATGCAAATTTAATGACTGATTAAAATTTCCATAATTTTCAATTTACTGAGCCGTGTGATGATAGAAGATTTTTTGCTTTGTAAATATGTCCGGGAGCAACTTCAGCTGACTGAATTCATAACAGGAACAGAGCAGGAACAAACAGAACGAACAGGAAGAGGAGCGGCTGGAGAAGAAATGGCTGCTGCTGCTGAGGATGATGATGATGATGATGATGAATAATCTAATAGCAGGTAGAATCAACATTTTTAATAGGTTTTAGAGAGCCTGCTGAGACATTCATTACCCCATTTCCTCTTTAATGAGGTGTGTATTCTCTAGATTTTTATGCAGACACGAATTCTCCAAACTCTAAACACTGAGGAGGGTTTGTGGTACGTAACTCTGAAACTGATTTAGTAGACTTTTACTCCAGTGTCAGTAACTTAAAATGATATTTTAGCCATCTTAAAGAGTATTTCTGTGTAAAATGTACATTTTAACTGCTGTAGAGAGCTTTTTGAATGGCTTCTGTTTGATGAAATGTAGTTTATATCCTTATGGACTGATAAGCTAATGGCTAGGTTGAGTACAGTTAAGGCAAAGTGTATTGGTGCTGTCCTAAAACTGCTGCAATCACACAAAATTCATAGCAGTTCATGCAAACACTATTTTGTATACCCTAATTTTCCATTTTTATACGGGTCAGTGATATAGCATAAATAGCATTAGCATAAATATCACCAGCTGCAACAAGGTCAAGTCAGAGAGATATTCCTTCATATTTACATCATAAAAATAACTTGTACATAAAATAGCATTTTACAGGATCCATGATGACCATTTTTGTCCAGTTTGTCCCCTTAAAGTTTTTAACAAAAGCTCCCATCAGATAGTAATCTGACCCAGGTTTACATCCCACACACTTTGAGTGGCATCGCTTAATTAGGACCAGCTTCACATTTAAATGAACTTCAGAGTGGAAAAAGAAGTCATTGATAACATCAAGTTTTTGGAGAATCTGATGCACGGAAAGTGGAGATCAGTAACACGTCTGATGTGATCGACCAGAGATAAAAACTCAAGATTCCTGCACAAAGTGTGTTTCCTCATCTAAAATATCCACATCACTTAATATGCTGACTGTAGTTTAATGCCTCATTTAACAACGTGAAGACGTGACATCCATCACCAGCTCGAGGTGACCCGAGAGCAGATTAACTTCAGGAGGATCCCAACACAAGTGTTTGCTTTCCTTGAGTTTACGCGTGGAGAGTGTGGTGGCGCTGACTGCAGACTGCTCTGAGACAGTTTTGTGCAGGGTGATTAAGGACCAGACGTTCAGCGCATCTGATTAACTATCTGAGAGCAGATGGCAATCAGACGAGGCTTTCCATCAAACTCTTTCAGCCAGACAGGGTTCAGATCTGGAGCAGAGAGCTGAAGATAGACAGAAAATTAAAGGGACATTCCTCTCAGTTCGAAGCGAAAGAACTGGTCACCTTTGCTGCTTCATTAAAAAGAAGACTTCATCAAAGGTTCGTTTTCAGATCAGAAAGTTAGCTCTGAACTGTTTTGACCAAGATTTTAAGAAACTTTGTCTCATTATTTGCTAAAACTAATGGAAGGATCAATTTCTACAGGAGGTTATGGTATTTAGGAGTAATATGCAGATATTATTAAAAGATCTAGTATCAAATCTGAGCAGCCGAACAGGGTAAAACAATACTGACACGTCACCTGCAGGACAGGACAAACTTTTTTCTAGTGGCCAGGTTGTGTTCAGTAGTAGTACTGTACGAAAGATGATTAGGGTCATATATTTAAATATGTATACATTTTTTTAAGTGTTGAGATTAAAGTCATAATTTTCAGAAAAAAGTTGACATATTACTTATTTAATGAGGCAAAATTAATTTTGATCAATTCATTATTGTGGTATTAAAATGGAAATGAAAAGCTAAACCAACACTGGTGCAAAGACCTAAAATGCCCAATGCTTTGTGTAAAGGAACTATGGTGACTTTTTTACTTTAGATTATTTTGTAACAATAAGATAACTTCAGTCTAGAGCTGAAAACAGTCTAAATATAACTTCTCATAAGTCCTCGTGGCTCAGGCTGCACTGTACATTTTACTAGATAACAAGTTTTATGAGTTTCAGATGTTTTTACCATTTTGAGGTACGTGTGTATGTTTGAGACTCTTATTGTGAAGGATTGCAGGAAGTTCTGTCGGCACCTTAAAATAATTCAGAATTATAGCTCGTGTTGTTATACCGTAATTACAACAGCAAAAATAACTCAGAAGCATCAGAGTGTTCTTTCATTCCTGAGCCTTTAAAGGTGTAGTTCACTAAAATAACTTTTTTTTAATGATTAATTCTGATTATAATCAGTCACTCTGAGGTTTTCATGCAGGCTGAACATGAAAATAGTCTCCTACACCTATCTCCTGCATTAGCTTTTGAGATAAAATAGACGGTGAACTCTAGGATTTGAAAAGCCTGACAGATCTATGTCACACTGTCACTTAACCTTCATGGACTCATCCATCCTGACTTGCGATGGAGAAGGCTGTTGTTCGTTCAGGAATCACCAAAGAACATCCCGACTAGTAAAAGCTAACAATTAGCATTAGCAACTCCACCTCACAAAAAACTCCAGGCTTGTGTTATTAGTGGACAAAACAGGTTTTAAA
>SSNS01000213.1:299569-406224 GCA_006937985.1 Aphyosemion australe
GCTCGCCTTAAGACGCGAGGTGATAGAGCATTTTCTGTGGCCGGTCCAAAGCTTTGGAATAACCTTCCTCTGCAGCTCAGGTCATCTCAGAGTTTGGATGCTTTTAAGGCACAACTCAAAACGCATTTCTTTGACCTGGCTTTTAATGATGGTTAATTTTTATTCTTTTATGGATCTTTTATTAAACTGTTTTATGTGTGTTTTTATTTTTCTTCTTTTATCTTGCTGTTTTATGTTTTTAGTTTATTTATTGTGTTGGCATGTTCATTATGAATGTGTATGTACAGCACTTTGGGTTGCGTGAGCAACGATAAGCGTGCTTTATAAATAAACTTGACCTTGACCTTGACCTAACTATGCTGTTAACGCTAATTTAAAACCCGTAGTAATTTTAAGTGGTTTGTTTTATTTTGAAGGAATCTACAGGAAATGCTAACGAGTTATGTCTTGTTTAGCTTTATGAACGCTGCCTGCAGTAACAGCTTGCGTCCGCCAGAGGGCGGAAATTTGTTTAATCCATCTCGACTGCCAAGCATTAAACCTTAAACCAAAAAATCCTGACCACCATGCCACAAAAAATGTTGAGGCGGAGGCTTGGGCATCATAGGTTCAATAACAGGCATAATGTGGAATCATCCTGACAGGAAGTGAGCAAAAGGAAAATATCAGGGAAAAAAATAAAACTGTTTTTGAGATTGGAGAATCATGTTTTAATATCTGAGGCGAAGTAAACCATGAAAATTGAATTTTGCCTTCCCCCAGTATAAATATTTAAACTGAGGGGGGCAGCAGTGAGGCGGTGATGCACACTAAAGACGAAGAAGAAGCAATCATTTCCGGGTCACTATATGAATGAGTTCAACTTTTACGTGTAGCTTGCTAACTTGTTTTAACTCGAACTGGTTAGAGTTAACTTACTGAAAACTGCTGCTTTTTTAAAGACAGTTTAAATGGATTATACCGCGACGCAAAGTGGGTTCAGACAGCGTAAGTTACGTACGTAATTCTGTTGCTGGAAGATTGAAGGGAGTGGTGGGTTTCAGGAGTTGAAGTGAAAGTTAGCTTGCCAGTTGCGGCTAATAATAAACAACATAAAAACCAAACATAGTGCAAATAATGTAACTTGCGTTGGGTGTCCTTCAATTGTAGTCCATAGTTTCACTACAAAACTATTACGTAAGCGTATGTTACTGCTCTACTGCTAAGATGCTAATAAGGTTGAGTCTGGTGGTGTGCTGAGATTTGTTCCCCTTTAGTCATGAGTATGCTACAATGTACAAAAGGGGCAAAATTATGGTATTTTATTTGAATATTTCTCAAAATATTGTTCACGAAAACAACTGAGATTCGGGGTCAAGTGGCGCGTAGCTGGTGAGGTTAGGGTGGTTAGATCTCGGCTTTTATTTAAAACACCGGTGTCATGTTGTATTTATGTGTGCCTCACATGCGGGCTTCAGTCAGCTGATCTTTGTGTTTTAATACTTCTACAGGTAATGTTGGGTTGAGTTGTCAAACGAGTCTTTGCATTTATAGTTGGCAGCCTAAATGTTGAATGACTGCAATAAGTTGTCAGGTTCTGTTTTAGTGCCGTAACCTTTAAATACATAAAAATCTAGATGACAAAGTAATCAAATGCATAATTAGATCAAATTTAAATGGAAAGCTTTGTTCAAAGACTAGTGATTATAGATTTTTAAATTTGTTTCTCTTTGTGTTATTTTTAGTGCATACTTTAAAAAATGTCTGACATGAAATCTACTCCTTTGTTTTTCTGTAAACTCTTTCCACAGAGCCCAGTATGCGTCTGAGGACCAGCTCTGCAGATGGATCAGATGGCAGCCAGCTGTTTGAAGACACGAGTGGATCTGGTCCTGGAGCCTTCAGGTGAAACTTGGCTGATTTGAAAACTATTAGACACCAACTACCATAAAAACATCTAATTTTATAAGATCAGCATCGTTTTAGTGTCTGGCAGCATTTGTATCACAATCCTGACTTCAGGGTTGATCACTTTCTTATTTCATGTTAGCAGGAACCAGCCAGCTGGTCCTCAGGCAGCTGGGTATCCTGGTCAGTCCTTCCTGTCAGACCCCATGTCTAATCTGGCTATGGCGTATGGCAGCTCACTGGCGTCTCAGGGGAAAGACATGGTGGACAAGAATGTAAGACCAGCTCATAGTTGTGTATTTGTAAAAATCTAACTCATTAGGAAGTCAATTTAAAAACTGCTTTGTTGTAAATAATCTTACATTTAAAGCAGATGAAAAGCTTAAGATAATGAATATTTGTGTGTTTCAGTTGGACCGATTCATCCCAATCTCTAAACTGAAATACTACTTTGCTGTTGACACAGTTTACGTCGGAAAGAAACTTGGTCTTTTAGTTTTTCCTTACATGCACAAGGTAAGTTTGCTTGTTATTAGACTGCATGCATGACTCATCAGCCTGACCAGTGTGTAGAGGAGCAAGGTAGCAGGAATTTCCTATAAATAGTTCCAGCTTGGACAAAATAAAATAATCTCAGGAATGAATTTTAACATTTTAGCTCAATAAAACATTCAAAAAATGAGTTTGAAGGTGCAGATGGTGTGATTTTGTGTTTTGTAGAATTGGGAGGTGAGTTACCAGCAGGACACACCTGTTGCTCCACGTTTTGACGTAAACGCCCCAGATCTTTACATCCCCGCCATGGGCTTCATCACCTATGTCCTGGTGGCTGGACTGGCTCTTGGCACTCAGAACAGGTACACATCAGGTCATGTTTGTTTAATTCAGCTGGAGAAAAGTAACCCATCTCTGCTGTCTTTGCTGTAGCAGGTGTACCTTTATTCTTCATAAATGTGGAAAAACTAGATGATGATTAGAAACAGGCTGGTAATTGCATGTTTCTGGTCTTCAGGTTTTCTCCAGAGCTGCTGGGAGTTCAGGCCAGCTCAGCATTGGTGTGGTTGATCATGGAGGTCCTGGTGGTCCTGCTGTCACTTTACCTCGTCACCGTGAACACAGACCTCACCACAATTGACCTGTTGGCCTTTTCTGGATACAAATATGTCGGGTATGTTCCTGCTTGTGGAACTGTTGGCATCATAAAAGTGTAACTGCTGCTTTAAAGCCGCATCTGTTTGTTTTCTTAACACAGAATGATCGTAGGTGTTGTAGCAGGGCTTTTGTTCGGAAGGCTGGCGTATTATCTCTCTCTGCTCTGGTGCTGTGCAGCCATCTTTGTCTTCATGGTGAGTAGGAGCGTTTTACATGAGTGTTATCTGATCTGTCATCAATTTCATATATGAAGCACTTTTATACAACCCAATGGTTGCCCAAGGTGCTGAACACTGCCTGAAATGAACTAAAAACACATCAAAACAGACACTAGATATACAAACATTGTGTTTATAAACGCTTTAATTATTAAATAAAATGTGTATTGTTTCAGGAAAGTTCACTAAGTAACTGAATAACAACCACACATCCTTCTAACATTAAAGGGACCCTAACCTTTACCCACCACTCATCCTGCACGCTAAAATCTCTCCACAGATCCGCACCCTGCGTCTGAAGCTTTTGTCCGAGGCGGCGGCTGAAGGGAAGCTGGTGAGAGGAGCCAGGAACCAGCTAAGGATGTACCTGACCATGTCCATAGCAGCAGCACAGCCCATCTTCATGTACTGGCTCACCTACCATCTCATCAGATAAAAGCTACAACGCGTGTTCACTCGTGTAGGAGAGGAACTGGACTGTCGGCCCGTTTAAAAGCAAAACGACCACTCCACACACTCTGACTGAATCACAATACTCACGGAGCAGAAGAACAGAGACGTGGCTGCCTTTTCTCACTCAGCACAGCCATGTTGTTAGTAACGTTCTTTTATATTTAATGTCTGAAATTTGTTGCAAATTTGTTTTATGTTGTTTTTTGTTTTCTAAACTGTGATTAAATGTAATTGTTTTTTTTATAAAGTATTTATGTATGTCTGTGGAGAGTTAAACTATCACTGCAGGTTTTTTCTGTCTGATGTGTCACGGGTGATATTATAAAGCCAAGAGAACGAAAGCACAGTGAAGCAGGTGTGGAAACCACTCCTGTTGCAGGTGTAAAACCACGGTTTTAAATGTTTAATCCTTGTTTTTGTTACATGTGTGCGCTTTTCAGCCTGAGTTGTACAGAAAGTTAGCGACATTAGCTTAGCTTAAGGCCTCTCAGATTACACAAATTGGATACTCTTTAAATTTCATGGTTTACTGTAGGAAATTACACAGGCTGGTTTACAGAAAAGGTTTAACATAACTTCACTTACTGCTTATTTGTGATAATCTGTTATTTCTCATCTGAACCCAGGACAGAATTCATGTTTATTTCAGTAAATAAAACTCTTAGCTCTGGTAATCAGGGTCACCTGAAACAACTTTTATTAAGAACTCTTTTAAATAGGAAACATGTAGCAGCTTAGAAAACCAGGATTATGACTCTTTTAAAGTTGCTCTTAAATGTTGTTTTTTTTTTGTCAGATGTTTGCAGATAAACTTGCTGAACATGTTACAATTTAGCAAATGCTTTTTATTTCAAAGATTAATGCTAACATGAGAACTGTCAAATGAGATAAACCAATAAATGGCACAACCAGACTGGATGTAGACTTTCATTTAGACAGGGTGAGATGTAAAGAACATTTATTGGCTGATTATTAAAGCACGAATGACAGAAGTAACATCTGCAGTTACATTTCCACACAGTGTTTAAAAAGTCTTCTAAAATATTTCTAAAACTATTTTATCTTTTCTAACTAAACATATTTCTATTTATCTCACTAAACACTTAAAACATTTGTCTTGTTTAAAACTAAGTACTACTCTATGGAAGCCCATTGCTGCCACTGATTAAAAAAATACATAATTATGACAATTTATTTTAATCAGAGTGGCAGGAATGGGCTTCCATACTACACAGATTACAGACTAAAAAGTGATCAAACAGGTTTAAAACACTGAACACCTTCCTAAAACAAACAGATTCTAATTAACTAAACGTCAACATAGCTACAAACGTTACAAACTGTAGTATTGTTGTGGAAGGACAAAGAAATTCACATGAATATAAATAAAAAGCCTCGCTGCTTCATCTACTCCTTCCAGAAGCCTCGGTTGTGATTGATGGCCTTCAGCAGCCGCGTTCGCATGATCCTGTCTGCCGGGTATCTCTGATAGATGGGCAGCAGTAACAGAATGTGGCAGGTGAGGGACTCGGGTAGATGCCGTTCGCTGGAGTTAGGCAGCACGGCCACCCTCATTATGATGTGCTTCATTCCCAAGAAGGGCACGCGGTCACAGCCTGTGAGGAACACTTGGGACAAAAAGCATCAGACGGTGAATGTGTGCAACGTGGAAACATCTGGAGGTAAAACATCTGTAGATGTGAGGAAAACATAACACTCACAGAGGAACTTTTTTTTCTCCTCTGGTTTGAACTTCTCAAACACCTCCCAGAAGGTGAGGATGTTTGGATGGTCAGCGTGGTACTCTCCTTCATACACCGTGCTCTGAAAACAAAACATCCATCAAGGCTGGAAGCGTGATTTAGCCAGTTCACGTGATAACAAGCAAGCAAAAAGAAAGATGACAACAGGTATCCAAAAAGGTGTTCATTTCCTGTTCGTTTTACCTTGGCCACAGGAAATAGCATCTTTTCTTTTACTAGTCAAGCAATAGGAATTATGTATGTGACTTTTTAGTTTGTTTCACCTCCTGTCTGGCCTAAGCTGATCTGCTGAACTTGTTGCGTGGAGACCCCTGATTTTGTCTCTCATCAGCCCAACATGCATGTTTTGAGTCAGTGGGGGTAAACCAGAGTACCCAGAGAAACCCACACATGCATGGAGAACATGCAAACCCTATGCAGAGAGGCCACAGCTGGGATTCAAACCTGCAACCTCACTGGACTCACTGCAGGGCAACAGTACCCACATATAGATTTAGTTAAAGGAGTGGAACACTTGTTTAATCAATACATTTGCAGTGGCCTTGTCTCTGGGGAAAAAAGCTCCGGTGCACCTTTCAGGAACTAGAAAATTGGCACATCAGAGGAGAGCTTCAGACGGCAGGATTTGGAGTCTTATGTCCTCGCCTCCGATTGGCTAACAGCAACACGACTCTACCACTGACTCTGTTTGCTCTGCAACGTTGATGTCTTATTTCCACAAATAACACAAGCCTGGAGGAGTTCTGGTGTGGAGTTGCTAATGCTAACAGTTAGCTTCTACTAGCTGAGTCGTTCTCTGCTGTTTCGTGTTCCACACCTTTAAACAAAATTATGTCCATGAGGGAAAGTGTTTATTTTTAAAATCAGGATAGTAAATTTCAGAATTACTAACAATACCATGAGATCTGAAATGAATGATTACAGTGATGTTTCTAAAAACAATGAAACACAGAAAAAAAAATACATTTTCCAGCTAAATCCAGTGATCTTGTGTAAGACTCAAAGAATCAGACCTCTTTGAAGACCTCCCAGTCATAATTTTCTTGGCCCACCATCACCGCCTGCAGCTCCTCCGGCTGGAAGAACTCCACCACGTCTATGTTGCACACTTTGAAAAAGCCTCTCTTGAACAGCTCAAACACTCCCTCCACCGACTTGTTGAAGCTGTGGTCGACAAAGGCAGCAACAAACTCCTTCCTGTGGGGGTTTTCAGAGGTAAACTCTCAGAAATAAACCACAAGTTGGCAGAAATAAATCTGTTAGTGAGTCTGACTGTAATGATTATTCATTTTACAGTACTGATATATAACATACCTGTTTGTCCAGGTGACAGGTTTTCCAGCTTCGTTTGGATCTAGTTCAACTTCCTCTTGACCCCAGACCACCTGTAGCATCAAGACAAATAGCTGAATTCAGACTCTAATACTACTCCGTACATGTAGCTGTTTGTTATTAAAACTGCTGTGGTTCAGTAAACACACGTTGAAGCTAAGGTCCAGAGCTTCCACGTCATCTGGAGTGTAGTCCTCCAAAATGCACCTCCAAGACCTGAACACACGAGGAACATCCATGACATAAATGAGCTGCACGTCTGAGACAAACTGTTCTCTTTATGAAGAGCCATATAAATCTGTCTCACTCTGCCAGTACTGGATCAAACTCCTTCATGTCGTCCAGGGAGGGTTTGACTCGGAGCAGCTTCTTAAACAGAGCCAGTGGGAAGGGCAGGTGGATGATGTTGTGGTTGTAAAGAGCCAGGCCACACAGGACGCCAAACAGGAAGTACTTCTTCTCCTCCACTTTTGGCTTTTCAGGAAATAAAGAAAAACTTTTGATCAAGAGCTATAGAGAAAAGTGATATAATTAACATCTTTAGATGGGTAATTCTAACTAGTGTGGTTTTTCTATGATGCGCTGGTGCTGGTGCTACCTTGGGTGGGAACCAGACCAGAGTCTTGCTGTCGTTGTACATGAACATGTCAGACTCAGGAGCCATCAGCTCGTCGAACAGGTGGAGAAAAAGATCCTTTTTGTTGACATTCATGACGTTCTGGTCATCCACAAACTTCACCTGGGTTAGAAAAAATACATGAATAAATCTCATAAACGTATTAAATATGACATCATCCATGTTTTATTCTTAATCAAATCACATTAAACTGTAAATAAAGTGAGCTATAGCCACTTTTGGGTGATAATCCCAAAATAAAACCTTCTCATTTTAATTCTAGAACATTTATTTACCAACAGGTTCCTTTTGAAGGTGGAGTGATCGATTGCAGCGAGCTGCCTGAAGGTGTCCTCGACCAAGTGAGTTCGTCTCACAGTCAGCTGGAAAACTGGGACAGATGTGGACTCTGGAGCATCAATGAACCACTGCTCAGGCCACTCCACACCCATCCCGTGCACGACATGATGGGCGTCCTGTTGTTGCAGAAATCAGCCTCGTTAGAAAATCCTCGCATGATGTGCTGATGTGTGGAATGAAGAATGCAACGAATGCTGATGAATGAGGTCATCGTTTTGTTCTACCTTCATTACGCATGCTAAGATGTTGAACACTGCAACCTTACAGATCAGAGGGAAAACGAAGGGGTAGCGGCAGAAAATGACGGGTATTTTGTCTTCCTGTAAAAAAAATGTTCACAGTTTTAATAAAAAAACGATTTAAATAAAAATAAAACAGATCTGACACTCCAAGTATCAGTTTTCACCTCTTCTTTGCAGAAAGCCAACCAAAGAGTGACGTCTTCCTGTGGATTAGTGTGAGTAACCTCCTCTACGTAAAAGGTGCTCAGCGGGACTATGTAGGACTTCCCAGTTTTGTTTGCCTGTGAGGAAATATTAAAATGTGATTTTTGCACACAAAAAGCATCAATCTGCCCCTTCTACCCCAGCGCACAATTATCACTGACTCTGTAGAGCAGCTTGAGGGTTTCCAGCAGGTATTTGACTCCAGGGCCGTGAGTTATTAACAGGTTGTTTCTTAGCATGAAGGCCAGGGCGTTTTTGAAGACCATGATGTGCCTCAGCAGCAAAGGAGCCGACAGAGAAGACCACCAGCTTTCTGCAAAAATCATTCATATAAAAAAACATTATTTTCTCATGAATTCTCATTAATGTAACATAAATTAAAATTTTCCAATCTCTTCTCCCATTGTATTTTTTAATTTGGGGATGACAAATCTTCCAAACAAATCAGCTCAAATGAAGTTTATATTTAGTTTCTAAGTGTTTACTGAGCAAGCCTCGATTCTTCTCGCCGAGGTCCCAAATGGAGATAGCCAGAGCCAAAACCTCCTTCATCACACACGAGTCCTCCTGCAGAAGGGGGCAGCTCAGCAGAAGCATGAAGATCTCTGGAGACTTTAAGGCTGTTGTACAGGCAACAAGCAGGTTTACCAGGAACTCTAGCTTCACCTGCAGAAGTCCAGCAGAAACCAAAATCAAGTTAGACTTTACGTGTCTAACCTTTAACTTCACATGTATTCTTGTCTTTCTAATAGATTATTAATCTAAAATGTCTCTTAACTGATTGTCTGATCCAAGGGATGGCCAACATCTGGTCAAAGGTTCTACTGGCAGCTTCCAGGTCCACTGTTAAGGCTCCTGCTTCCAGAGGAGTCTCACTGATGTCAAGGCAAAAATAAAAAAGTAACTCACTGTGCAGCATATTTAACTCTGACACAAACTGTGACTTACTTGGGTTTTGTGAAACTTGCAACGAGACTTGAGCTGGTGTGAAACATCGCCTCGATTTCTCTGTTGCACAGAAACGTTTTAAAAGCTTTATGAATACCAAAATAAAACTATAATACTAGATATTCATTAAAATAAAACAGAAACATGAAGAGGTACCTTCTTGCCTCCACGTTGCTGTGCTTCATTCTCAGCCATTTCTGGAGTTTGGTCTCATCAAGACGCCCAATATTCCGACCAACTTCAGGGACCTGAAAAGTATTTTAGAAGTTAGAAACAGTCGGTGTTCCTTCTGTTGAGATCTAAATAAATGATTATTGTTGAGTTAATTACTTTTGCAGAAGAGTAAATGAAGTTGGTATTCCATCCAGATGATATGTTTAAGTCTGTTAGAGGCATAAAATCAAATTAAAATCAGTTGAAATAAAAGTTCTAATAATTCATATAAAAGTCCCTTCTTACATGTTTCACCTGAAAGACTCACCTGGCGGGGCTGCTGCGCTGTCAGCCGTCCACGGGAGCTGGACCAGGGAGGGGGACAGACTGCCTTGTCCTTGTCCTGTCCCTGTTTGACCTTTGTCCCCGAGGCCAAACGCCCACAGCTGACCAGAGGACCCCAAAACCAGAGTGTGATGCCTGAGAGGAAACAACCAAATATGAATTTAACAAAATAAAAAGTAATTAATCTGAGAAGATTCATAACTACAGTTATGGAGACAAATATTAAATGAATCCTTCATAAAATGAAACAATCATTTGATAATTTTACCTCCCACATGAAATCTGAGACGCTGGTCCTCCCAGGCCTTCCACCAGTCGGGGTCTCACTTCGTTGGTGGTGCAGCTGTGACCGAGCTGACCGTGACGTCCCTCGCCAGCCGTGAAAACATTTCCTTCCTGCAAAACACAAAATCACACAAGAGCCAAGATCAACTCCGGTTTCCTAATGATCATTTTCTATGCAGCTTTTTAAGGGATTATGGCTTGTTTCCCCCCAATGCACGGGTCCTCTCTTGTATGATCACACACACTGATCATTTTAGAGTCAGTAAATATTCTGTTGCTTCCTGATTATTTTTACCCTGAGTGCTGTTGGAGGAGGTTTTTTCCACACTGAGAGGCAGAAACACGTACCTTTGTTAACACAGCAGTGTGTGACTCTCCACAGCTTATGAAGGAGACGCCCAGAGGTCTGAGAGCAGGCACCATGCAGATGTTAAACCTGCCTGGTGGACGACAGAAAATATTCAGTCAAATGATGAAAAAGCTTCAGCTCAAGGGTGAAAATAAAAGTGAGAGTTTACCTTTTTCATCCACCCTGTTGAGCCCTAGCTGGCCATGCTTGTTAGCCCCGCAGCAGTACACCAGGCCGGAGAGCGTGAGGAACAGAGTGTGACTTCCTCCGGCTGAGATCTGGGTCACTGCTACTCCGGTCAGGGCACGCACCAGGACGGGCACAGGCTGCTGGGACACCTCCTTACCCAGGCCCAGCTGACCGTGGCTGTTTAAGCCCCAGGAGAAGACGTCTCCTCCTAAAGGTGACAAGAAGTGGACAATAAACATTGGAAAACATGATATTATTATTATTATAATTGCAATAAATACACATACATTTATTGCTTAAAATGATAAAGTTTAGAAAACTAATTTTAACATAAAAAAATAAATTTAACTAAATATACAAGGAATTAGCTTTATAACAATTAAGTACACACAATTATGCTGTAAATATAAAAAAACTTAAAAATATTATTTGATGAGTTGGTTTAAAGTCAATGTTCTCATTTTAAAAGTAGCTCACCAGATGAAAACGTGTGATCTACACCCTTAAACATAGATATAAACACATGCACAATTGCAAAAATACTTTTATTTTTTTATTTTTGTGCAAAATAGATTTTCGATTTAGCAATTGATTGTATTTGCAGGAAATGAGAAATCTGTATTGAACTCTGGATTAAAGCCTGATAACATTGCTTTTGTAATAAGCATCATGCAGACATTTTAAGCTGTGATAAAGGAGCTGCCTCTTCACCACACCTTACCTTTAGTCAGAGCCATGGAATGGGCGTCTCCACAGGCAACCTGAATGATCTGAATGGGCATTGGTAAAGACACCCGGCTGCACAGGGATGAGATCAAAATGGGTTTAATTCATTTAGAAACTGATCATTTTATTTGTGCACTTAATGACTCCAGCTCTTACCTTGGTCTCTGGATGTTGCCCAGTTGCCCCAGCTGTCCGTTATCTCCTGCCCCCCAAGCAAACATTTGTCCAGATGAACACAGAGCCAGACTATAGTTCTTACCACAAGCCATAGACACAACATCTCCCAGCCCCTCCACGCAGCCTTGAGACACAAACACATCAGAGTCAACTGGCAGGAACTTGGTTTGTACTATTCAGTATAAAATGCATTAAAGCAACAGTTTTCATCTTTTGAAAAGTGAAAAGGTTACGTGCTATTTAAATATATCCACTTTTTCGATAACTCTTAGAACAACCTCAGTTTGAAGAAACAGAGATCAGTTCTGAATATACAAGTTAAAACAATTATAATCACAAAAATGTTAAATCACTTCACACAAATAGCTTTAACATTGACATAAGAATCACATTTCATGTTAATTCAGTAGATTTTTTTTAGATTAGAGTTGTATGAAGATGGCACAGCAACTTTGTAACTGATGACATGCCATCATCTCATCTGTTCTACCAATCTGTCTCACCAAAAGGTCAAATCTAAATAGTTTTTAAAACTTTAAGCTAGAGCTTTAACATTGATCTCAGTGATTGTTGAGTTAGAAATTTGACCAGTTTCATATCTGACACCACTCTGCTGCCCTCTGCTGGCCAGATACTGCACTTAACAGTTTTGTGGAGCGGGTAGGTGTTCTAGGGGACGCTCTTATACCTGCATTACGGCTGTTAGCTATTTTCTGTGCAGTTAGGTTTTTTAGTTTGCTGATCGCCAATAAAAAGCACAAGAAGAAAAAAGATGTTTGCTTTTACTGTTGGCATTATGGCAGAGCCTGGAAGTAAACGTAAGAGGGTAATGTTTTTGGAGGTGAAGCAAAGAGCTAAAACCAGAGTAAACACTGGCATGGCCTACACTAGTTTGAGGAAGCTAAACGAGGCTACAAAATCACTGATTTTGGTGACCTGGCTTTGTTGCTGCTGGACTTGTATGTAATAATATTGTTTGTCCAACAGTGTGGATCTTTTTGATTTGTGGTTTATTTAGTAAGACTTGGCTCATGTTAGTGTTAGCTTGTTGTTAGCGCTAGCTAGCAGGGTTGTTTACGGTAGTTGTAGTTCTGCTTTCAACCAGTAGGGCAGAGGAGCAGGAAACTGTGTTAGTCTACTTTAATATTAAAGGGGACCTAGAATGTAAACCAACATTTTCCTTGTTGTTGTTGAATAAGACAGCTTGGGTGGTCAAAAACAGCATGCCAAAAAGTCAAAGCCGTGTTTCACCTACTTTTTATGTAAATTAGAAAGTTGAAAAAGTCCAGAGAAAACCTGTTCTGAGAAAGCCTTCCATAACACGTCATAAGAGGGAGCCACGCCCCCTCAAACCTGCATGTGTCTGAGGCCTTCTGGGGAAACCAACCAATCAGCATGTCCTGGCCGAGTGGGAGGGCTCAACAGCTCATTTCACTGAAGGCCTGAGTAAGGGGGTTTAGAATGGCCTGTATCAGGGCTCCTGGGACAGATGAAAGCCAAAAAAAATTTTCTTATGCTTTTTGGTGACTCAAAGCTCTGTTTTAGATTGTTGATTAATTGCATTCTAGGACACCTTTAAGATGTGAATAATTAGGTAAACAACATGAATTAAATTAAGGCTGATTGTCAGAAATCTTTAAACGTTTTTAGGTTAAAAGATGGAAACATAGTAATCATCTTTATTTCTCCTAAATTGATCACCACTGCATTTTTAAAAATGCAGAGACTTAACTTGCAACCATTTTACATTCATTGCTTGCAACGGGAGAGTTTAACTTGATTTTACTTTTATAAATGTTGGTGATATGAACAGAATCAAGGGCTTTTTCAGATAATTTTCTGGGTTGTGTTCTCTTTTTACTGCAATTTCTAATTGAAAATAAAAAAAAATACTAATTTATTAATTTTTTTTTGGGGGGGGGGGGGGGGGGGGATCAAAATGGTTGGGAAATTCATTTTTCCACCCGCACTTTAACTCAACACATAACTTTCGTTACAGCTGAGAACCCGGATGAAACGAAACTGAAACTTATCTCCGTAAGCGTATGCGTAACAAGATTTATGAGTCATCGTGACTAATGGTATACTCTAAAGCTTCAGGCTGAATTGCAAAAAAAAAAAAAAATCATATTTCAAATATGAAAAAGTACAACCAACCTGTCTCCTAAAAAAACTTACCGAGCATCTTAACTTTTGCATTCCTTCGTCCAAGCTGACCCTTGGAGTTTTGTCCACAAGATAAAACTTTTCCGTCCCTCTGGAGGAATAAAGTGTGCTGCTCTCCGCAGCAGACACTGGTTAAATCCCCGGGACCGGACCAGGACACCGGACTAAGGGCTCCTTGTGGACCAAACTGTCCAGAGGAGCTGTCCCCCCAACAGAACATGTCTCCACCAAAGAGGTCTCCACCTTGACTGACCAGTGGGAACTTGTCTAAAGGCGCTGCTTGTTTCCATCTGCTGCTGCTTTCAGGTACCGTCGGGGATAACTAAATCCACCTGCAAAGGCTACAGGAAACCGCTGATTCGTAAATGAAAGGATGTCCCAACTGTGTTGGTTTTTTGTAAAACTTAAATTGCTCATTTTGTGGGGAAGTCCTTTGCTACATGAGATAAGCATGTTATTTACATTAGGTTTAAAGCGACACGTGATCAAAAAGTGTTCCAATTTTACGAGCTTACATGAAGGCATCATAATTCTAAGAACACGCCCATTTTCAATTAAAAAGTGGAAATGTTCTATTTCTGTCATAATTTACTCAAAACTAGATTTATTTAATCTTTTTTTCAAAAAATGCCCATCTTTTATCTGAAATGTTTGTGAGCTGCTTTTTCTGCAATCAGACAGTTGATCAGAACAAAAAATACATGAAAAAAAATGTTTTTATTTAAAGGAAACATATATTTGGACATTTTGTCTGAAGTTATAATAGTACTGTGGTCTATAAAACATGTTTATGAGGTTATTTGCATAAAATAACATAAAGTGATCTTATCAGTTTTATTCTTGATATTTTCAGTGCCTCCCAGAATGAGACGTTTGAGGGGTTTGTCACTTAAATAAAAACAAGCTGTTGCTGGCCACACCCACTCATCCCCTCAGGCTGCTATTAGCTGAGAAGCTCCGATATCCAAAATGAAGCTGTGCACAGTGAAGCTGCTGCTTTTCTCCAGGTTAGAGGTGGTTCTATGCTAATTTACCCCCTTTTTGTGACATCACAAATGGAGACTTTTTGAAACGGCTTGTTTTGAGCACATGATTCCTAAAACTAAACACTGACAGAAAACGGATGGACTATTTAATAAGTTTGGAGTGTTTTTAGAGGCAGTAGACATACATGGCAGCACAAAAGGTGAGTTTTGCATAATATGTCCGCTTTAAATACAAATAGCCTAAGTAATGTGGGGGATCTGTGCTTTTTTCATTCATGTCCAGCTAAAAAATGTCTTAATAATTTAAGTCAATACTACACACACTTTATTATTACATTACCACAACCAAGGAATAAACTGTTTTCCACTTATTGAAGACAAAAGACTGAGCTTGTAGGAACTTTGAGTTAGGTTTATTGGTGATGAGACCATTCTTGTCCATCTGCAAGTAACCAAAACAGAAAGTAACGTAACAACATAATCTGTTTGAGGATCAGCTCACGTTGTACCCAAAAAGTACACAAATATGTGGAACAGCTGAAACAAAAGGTCACCACAGTCTTTTAGAGCTCTCCAAAACTAAAATCTGTTGTGTAGTTTAAAATAGCTTCCTGTGTGCACCTTTAAAGCATTTGACCTGCAGGCAATAGGTCTAAGGCCAGGTAATATTGGGTTTGTCTTGACAAAAACAGCTCAGTGGTTCTCTATCAAAGGGGCATTTTTCCAGGTGATGTTCTAAACTCTTCCTCTCCTTGATGAACTCTTCTTCTAGTCCACCTGAAACAGAGTACACGCCCACAAATCCGTCCTCAAAACCCACAAACACAGTCTGCTGCTCGCTCACAAACAGAGTCAGTGGATTGCTGTGCAGTTGCACGCTTCCTATTTTCTCCCTGTCTGAGAGTCGTACGACTGTGAGGATGAGCCTAGCGTGCAGGTAACAGGTGCAGCTGTTGTCGTAGCTGGACGTGTCGGATATGTATGCAACGTAGCACCCCGTTTTGTCCAAGCAGGCATTAATGACAGAACCCTCAGCTTTAAACGAGCACAGTCTGACCCGAGAAAGGTCTAAGACGTTGATGGATTCATTTCTAGTGGATAACAGCGCATAGCTCCCATCAGAGGACATCTGGAAGTTCTGCGGATGACAGTAAAACATATTAGGCAGATGAAAATGCCTGCACACCGTCTCCTCTGATAGCTTCCAGGTGTACACCGCCCCTGAGGCAATCATCACCACCACAAAGTCTGGGTACTCTGAAAGTGTGTGGAAAGCAACGACAGGCTCTGAGTTCTCCACGCAGGTGAAGCGCTTGCTGATCAAACCTGACCAAAGGCTGGCAGCCAGCAGGTCCCCACAGTGGATCCCAATGAGGAACGTGCTCTCGGGGGACACCTGAGCATCAGCGAGATACTGGTGAATGCTGCACACTATAGCTCCATGTGCAACCTTCCAAACGTGGGAGAGGCCTTGCTTGGACATGCTCACCCCAAAGTTACTATTAGGAGTGATCAGGACGTCTGCAGCTCTGCTGTTGCGGATCCGCAGGACATTTTTTCTCGTTTCTGTCTGCCAAATGTAGATTTCACCTGCTGAGAGGGAAACAAGATGGACTCCATCTGGAGACAGCTGCAGCTTTTCTACAGATCCATGATGTTTAAAGTTAACATCTGGAAGTCCAGTGGCTAAACTCCACCTCCACACGTTCTCGGATCCATCCGTGGAGTAAAACCTCTCCCCCGTTTCCTCAACCACCACATCTTTCACTCCGCTCCGCATTTTTGGAGCCGATCCTGCAGCATGGATCATCTCAGCGTCCCACGCGGTCAGGCATCCATCCTGACTGATGCAGATGATATCTGAACCCAGCTTGAGTAGTGTGTGAGGCGGTGTGTTTGTTTCTAAAGAGAGGACACACTCCCCGGTGCTGATCCTCCACACCAAGACGAAGGTGCAACTGTCTAACAACGCCAGGAAAAAGTGTCCATCCATAGAGAGCACTGCATGAGTGAAAGCTCTCCCTTGAGGAGCCAAAAACTGGTCCCACAGCTCCCAGTCACACGTATCCCACAGCGCCACCTTGTGTGGTTGACACAGCAAAAGAGAGCAGATGTCTCTTGAGTAATCTGTGCTGAGGATGTCATAAGGATCAGCCGGATTAAAGGTTTCTTTGATAAGTTTGGGTGTTTGAATTTTGTCAGCCACATCCCATAATGCTATGCTCCCTGTCTTGTCGATGCACGCCATTTCTTGCCTCTCTTCATGGAGGATAATCAAAGTGACTGCGCTGTGGTTTGAGTTTGAACAGGTGCTGAGATGACTGTTGGTTTTCATGTCAAACAGTGACACGGTGCCGTCTTCCTGTCCACAGTACATACACCAACTATTAAAGGAGCAAACCAAACAGGTGACAGAGCTGCAACACTGGACACGTGTCACTGTCTCGGTGAGGACATCAACAACACTAACAAAATTCTCTCTTTTCCCCCACATGCACAACTTCTTCTGCCATGCAACAAATCCCTCGACTCTGTTTAGCGTTTGGCTCAGCTCAGATTCTGTTTTCAGAGGGACGTTAATCTCCAGAAGCCTCTCTGGGCCCGTCACGTCCCACGCGAACAGCTTGTTGCATTGTGTTGAAAGCAGCAGGAATGGGCCGCTGCTTTTCACTCCTGTAAACTTCAGCTCCTTCTGCTCAGGGCTCAGCGACAGTTTGGCGAGATCGCAACCAGAACCTTTCCAAATCCAAGCAGAACCGTCATCCATAATCTCTGCAACAACCCCGCATTCGGTAGCGGCCATGCCTGTGACAAAAACCTTGTTGGTTTCAACCTCCCACCCTGAACGGTGAATGGGGGGAACAGAACAGGAACTGGGACAAACCACTAATCCTAACCCTCTCCTTGTTTGTCTTCGTTCTTGTCTGATGTCATTAACGTAACCCTCAAGAGCAGGAAACACCTCCAGGTAAAGGAGGAGACTCGTCTCCATCACTGTTGGCAGATGAAGGGGTGAACTCTGCAGGAAGCGAGCACAAGACTTCAAGATGCTTGCTAGTAGCATTCTTTCTCTTAAAACCATTTTAGATGAGCCATCAGCCTCCAGCATGGATACAAGGTCACCCAGTAGACCAGTTTGAACCATAGCTTGGTGAAAGCTGAAGGACGTCAACAACCCGTGTTCAAACTCTGTAGACCTGCCACTCTGTAGCAAGTGATGGGGCAACTCTAAGACCTTTCTCACGTCAACATGGCTGACATTATCAGAGGAAGGAAGCATGAATGTCTGGCTCTTCGTGGTGATGTTTGGTCCTGATGAAGAAGGCTGTTTCCTATCCCAAAAACTCCACCGGTCACTAAAATAGTCCGCCATCACCGAATGAATCTTTCTCCTCACCTCACTAGTCCCCAGATACTTCTTTTTAATGACCAACGTGAAATGCCTGCTCACCCAGAGCAAAACCTGCGTGTTTAAAACTGTCCTTTTGATGAGAAAGTGTTTTAGATCTAAAAGCAGCCTCTCCACGTCAACCTGTGTGACTTTCAGCTTAGAGACGTGGCCCTCAGTTGGAGAAACATCTAGAATACCGTCATCACAGGACAGGAGGTCGGCGAGCTCGGCCTCCGAGAGCCCGGTTCTGGAGAGGGTGAGGTACGAGACGGCGCGAGCTACGAAAGAGCCGTGTTTCAGCTCCAGGTGATCCAGGAGAGAAGAAATGGATGAATGGACTCCATCAGGGAGAGATGACTCTGTCACATCTGAGTCTGAAGTAAAGAAAAGGTAAACAAGAAAAGGGGGTTAAGTGGTTTTGTGTATTTTCTTGTTACAGTGATTGTCATTTTTTGGTTCCGTTCATACCAGAGCGCCAGAGTAAGGCGTGTGCATGCAGGAGTCGTGAGTAGAGAGGCAGACAACAGGAAGTCAGAGCCTGGTTCACCAGAGCTTGTTGTCCCGACGTCACCCTTCTCCTTGAAGTTTTCAGCAGAGACTCCAGTAACTTCCCACATTGTTTCCTGTCTACTGATTCCATCTGTATGCAAACAAATCCTGACTCCTTTGCATCTGATGCACAACCTTCTGAATAATGGGATTCGATGGCTTGCAGGAAACGTATAGAGCTGGAAGAAGCTGTGATGATGAGTTGGACTTCATCGGGGAGGGGGGAGGGAAGGCTCCTGATTACCTGAGCACCAACGTTGTCTTCTAGTTGATCCAAACCATCAAGGATTAGAACAAGAGGACGCTTTGTAGAAGGGAGTAATGAGAGGAGACATTCAAGATGCTGTTTAAGTTCAAACAGACGCACCGTGGTGATGTCATAATGAGGTCTTTTAGGACCAGATTTGATACAGAGGTTTAGGTTGTCATCGTGGTTGTGATGAGAATCTAGAACAGATGTTGAGCTGCTGCTGGTTTTGTTCTCGCTGGGATCATCTGGATCAGTGAAGCAGAAGTTGGGGCCATTTTTAGACAAAGACTGGATGTCATATCTGTGAGCTAATTGAGAACACAAACTGGAGAGCAGATGCTTTGGAGTCGTGTTGACTGACAAGCTACAAAAAGAGCTGATCACCACAGGATCGCTGTCTGCTAGCCAGGATTTAATCTATGGAAAAAAACAGAGATTAGGTTGGGATGTTTAACACCATGTAGAGATAAATGCAACACTGTCTTGTATATATCTTTATTTTTCACCCAATTTAAAGAATGTATCTGGCATGAATCATAATTAATAATATTTGCAAAAGTTATATCCTAATAGTCTGAAAACTGCAGAGCTGACTGCTTAGTTTGTAGAATTTCAGAAAACAATGAATCTTCAGTGTAATAATTTTCTTTAATCAATACACTTAAGTACTTAGGCTCATAAATAACATATTTATTGCCTTAAAATAAAAAAAATATTTACTTTAAAGTAGATTTTTTTTTCTCTAAAATTCAATCCATTAAGCACATAAAAATATGAATAATATTTTTTAAAACATTTGATTTAATGCTCAGACCTGCTGGGTGCAGTGTGCAGCCAGCACTGACTTCCCTGTGCACAGTCCTCCAGTCACCACTAGAGGGCACCGATGCTCCCTTTGCAACACATAAGCTTTGACCTGAAACAAATCAGGGAAACTTTAATTAGTGATCTGCAGAAGTAACTTTCACAAAGGAAGCTGAAGAAAAAGAGAAAGAATGAAAAAACTGTAAAAGATCATCAAATAAGATGGATATGCACATTTTATTCATTGAAATAAATAAATCAAGCATTTTTATTCAGTGAGTTGCAAAAGAACAATACTTAGAAAAACATTCATGATAAAGCCTGACCTTGTTCTCCTCTGGTAAACTGATGTCATAAAACCCAGACAGGCTGGTGCACATCTGCTCAGACCTTTCCCAACATAACTTCTCTCCAGTGTGAGTGTCTCCTCCCAACAGAGAAACGTTCAAGTTTTCAGTCAACATCACGAGGTCCGAGAACACCTGCTGGCACAGGGACTCCGTGTAGCTTCGCCTCCTAACTGTGGTGTAACCGTGACGACAGTCACACTCTGTGGTTGTGTTGTAGAGCAGAAGTTGGCAGGAACTGACAAGAGCAGGGAGGAACTGGTCACACAGATCAGATAATAATTCGTTCTGGGTGGGCGATGCTTGGTCGAAGATCTTAACCTGGAAATTCAAGATATTCAAATTAGATTTTTGGCTTTGTGATAAACTCCAATAAAGGGCAGGATTTTCACCTCCGACTTTGTCTGCAGCTGTGAGTTCATCTGTGTTTTTCCTCCGTCTTCATTTGCATGAATCACCTTGTGGACGTAGACCACACAGCCACTGGAGATGCTGTCTTCTGGACACTTTTCTAGAGCAAACCGCAGGTCTGCATCAAGAGCTGGAGACAAACCATAACATATGGAATGGGTTTGGTTTAATTAATGGCTGAGGGTGTTCCACATTTCACCTGGACATCACCTTGAGCTCATCTGAAGTTCTTTGGGGAACATCTGGACTGTTTGCACCAGAATCCAAATAAAATCTACTCAGACTAATGTCTATGTTTCACCTGATCTGTAGAAACCATGTCCTCTCTCAGGGGTCATGACCTTGTTGTGGACACACAGACTCACAGCTGTCTGAAAGACTCTTCTCAGCTCTTCTTCTTCATATGTCGTGTTGCTGCTGTCTTCTTTTGTCATTTCTGCCTGTTGAGATTTAAAAATACAACTTTTCCTGCTCCTTCAACAAATACTAATCACAAATTTACAGGAAGTATTAAAACAAGACATTGGTGAAGACCTGAGGTCTCAGACAGTAGGAGGGAGGAACAGTGTTCTCATCCCTCTGGTACACCCCCTCCAGACGCCGGGTGCAGACACCCTCCTGCTGGCTCTCCTGCAGGAGCAGTTGGTACTCTGACACCTCCACCTGGGTGGGCAGACCTGCTGTTCCATACTGGTGTCCAATTAGAGCCTGCAGCACCACCATGTGGACACAGAAGGAACAGCAAGGGTTGGTGTTGATTAGTGTTAGTGTACTATTTACAAAAGCTGGAGAAAAAAAACAAGGTGCATGTGTTCCAACTGTGCTCGATTGACTTGGTTAGCTGCAGGGTGCGAATTACACAGAGGCTTCCGGGGAGCCCAGTTAGACCCGGGGGTGGGGGGTGGGACTTTGACTTGTTCCCCAAAATGCCTGGGTGTGGGACTGAGTTTTAAAGGTGATCTGAATTGTGTCAAATAAATAAATATTACATGCTTGTAAATTATTATTGTTATTATACAGTTACAATCGTGTAGTGGGATATATCGACCTACATTTTCCTTTTCAAGCACTTTGTTTTGTTTTTTATGCGACTATTTTTCCTGTCCTGTCTGTCTCTTACATGCATCTCCTCTCAATCCTCCAGAAAAACTGCCTGGCTTCTTAATTTTCAACTCATATGTTACTTTTGAAATTAGCAGATCAAAAAGATCTGTCGACCGCAAAAATAGCGGAATGTGCGCTGCACGGCGGCACCAGTGAGGTGAAGTCACCGAAGCACGAGAGATGGGCTCTGCCAGGGGCGGTGTTAGTGGGTGGCTACTTGGGCTCAAGCCCCAGATGTTTTATAAAAAGCCCCGAATCAAAATTTTACTTTTGTGAGTGGAAAAGAAATGCTTGTACGCACACACACACACACACACACACACGCACGCACGCACGCACGCACGCACACACACACACACACACACACACACACACACACACACACACGCACGCACGCACGCACACACGCACACACACACACACACACACACACAGCCACAGTTCAGTTGTATGGTTTAACACTTTAGGATTTATAACAAATCATTTGGTGTTTATTCAAATCTATCCAAGGTACAAAAACAACAAATTCCACCTTGTCACTTTGCTTTTTTAGTAAAACAAAGCCAAAGTGGAAAAATTCTGAAAGAATTATTGATTTGTTTAATTTTAAAATTGATTCTGGAATTTTTCAGCTGATGTCTCCATTGGTTACCATGAAAATAATGCTGCACTTTTTAAAACCCTTCTGATGCTGAGACTGAGGACATTTTCAACCTCCAGAGCTCAAAATCTTCATAGAAAAGGTAAGAAAAATTATGCTTTTTGCACTTTTTGTAAGATTTTATACTGTTCTGTCCCTCTGAAGTAGCTTTTGAAACTTTGATTTTTGGAAACTTTGGATTTCATCAGTTTTGTCATCAAAATCTTTGCTATTAGTGCGTGAATGCAGCAGAATCATATTAATAATTAAGGTGATTTGGACTGCCAGTCAGATCTTTAAATGGAAATCAGTAAATTTAAATCATTATAAAAGTACTGTTAGCATAGCTGCCCATCATATCTTTATCAGAATTAGATAAACATAGCTACATCTATCAATAGCTAATTTCCACAGCATTTCCTCAGATATGTTGTATTCTTTTGATTATTCCAGAGACAATTCCTGGATAGAGGAGAGGAGTGAAGTTTCACCAACAGGAAAATGTCGTCACAGGAAGAGGTGGGTTGATTTCACTTGTAGAGCTGAGATTTTGGTCAAAAATTTTGCTTGGATAAACACATTTGTCAAATGCATAAACATATAAACATGAAATCTGATTGCTAGGAAACATCTGAAACATTTTTTAAAAAGTGTAACCTGTTATATAATGTACTTATGCTGGTGTCTAATACAAAACTATTATGTAAATGGATTATGATAGAATGAAGTTTATCTGTTTATATTTTCCCAGAAGGAAACATGAGTTTGTGAGAGAACATTTATTGAAGCACCTGTATTAAAAGTTGTTGGTTTACTTTTTCTTTATTTCAGCCTACCGACAAGACCAAGAAGCGTTACTGCTGTGACCACTGTGACGAGAGCTTTGATTTACCATCAAAGTTAAAACGTCACCAACGTGTCCACACCGGAGAAAAGACGTTTCCCTGTGAGCAGTGTGAGAAACACTTTACTACCTCATGGAATCTGAAAGTCCACCAGAGGATCCACACCGGAGAAAAGCCTTTTCCCTGTGAGCAGTGTGAGAAACGCTTTACTACCTCAGGGAGTCTGAAAGTCCACCAGAGGATCCACACTGGAGAAAAGCCTTTTCTCTGTGAGCAGTGTGAGAAACGCTTTACTACCTCAGGGAATCTGAAAGTCCACCAGCGATTCCACACTGGAGAAAAGCCATTTTCCTGTGAGCAATGTGAGAAACACTTTACTACCTCAGGGGAGCTGAAAATCCACAAGCGGAAACATCACCAGCAGATCCACACAAGAGAGCAGCAGTAACATGTGTGACCAGTTCAGAGTTTTAGTGTCACCATGAACATATTTACCCTGTTGGACCAGAAAAGTCACTTTAATGGGTCAGAGTTTCAAGCCCAAAACATTGTTTGATTAATATAATTCTGCATTTGACTCAATGTGTGATTTTTTTTTTAATGCAATTACACACCAATGATTATCTTTGCAAAACTAGTCATGCTAACTGCCTTTAAAAGCTTTTGATCCTTGTTTTATAAAATACCTTCTGCAACCTCTGAATATGAGTTTTGAAAGAGGACAGCCCGCAGTAACGATGCTACTCTCAACTGTTCAGCGCTTAGAAAAATATAAATATTATCATTTTACTGTTGATAACTTTAGCTCAAGCCAGGAAAGTTTCTAATGTTTCTTAAAATAGTCAGATCTACTTAGTGGTTGGATATTTAGTGTGTAAAAAATAAAATAGCTTCACAGAGTTTTTGCACAATCAGACTAACTTCTAAAAGCAGCAGCTCATAGTTGAAGTTGAAGGTATTTGTGTTTTTTCTGTGCAAGATGATTACTCAAGTAGACGTACTTTGGGTTTGTAATGATTCAGTGATTTTTTTTTATATTTACAGAACAATTGTGATGAACTATAGACTATAGACAGTGTTTGTGAAAACATGTCAGACAGTTCAAAAATTACCGACGTATTTTAATATTGTCCGACAAAAATCTTTAAATGATCAGACATGCTGGCCTACGTAGGTCTCCTCTAAACATTTAAAAATAAAGATTTTTTTGCAAATACTAAAAAAATCCATCACTCTGGGCTAAGCCCTATAGACCTTGTTCAACCCAAAATCTGCCCCTGAGCTCTGCAGCAACGAAGCTCGTCAGGCACAAATGAAAGATAGAAAGTATGAGCAAACATGAACGATCGTGTGTTAGTTATGTTTGTTTTGGTGGCGCCACTTTGAGAATGTTACTGTGGCCGTGCGCAGGACGCAGCTGCCCGGCGGAGCGCATCAGCAATCAGCGCTCTGCTGCTCTCCATCCTCTCCGCCCCCAAAAAAGACCAGGTACGCTGAGAGTCCAAATAAATAATGTAATATATGTAGAAACTGGATCTTTTTTCGGGCTCCCCCTGGGTGTGAAAGTTGAGGTCTTTCAGGGGAGCCCATCACCCTTTCAGGGGAGCCGGGTTCCCTTTAGCTCCCCCATAATTCGAACCCTGGTTAGCTGTGATTTATGTTTCTAATTATTTGTTTCAGACCAACTCTGATTCAGCTTCAAGACATTTAGGGAGTTTTATTCATCTTTTTATAGCATGGCCTGATCAACTTTTATCTACTGAAGAACGACTATGACCAACTAGAACAACTATGAAAAGTAAAAAATCACTTTCAAAACAGACACTTTTGTGTTTTCTCATGGTTTCAGGTGTGGTTATTTACCAGTAAAAAAGGCCCAGCTGAGTTCTCCCTGCATTCCTCAATTAGCTGCTGTCTGGTGTTTTCATCTGGCCAACAATGAGGGTCGCTGGACTCAAACGGGTCGATCACCTGCAGAAACACACACACACACACACACACACACACACACACAAGTAAAAAGGCTTTTAAGAATCTGGAGAAGAGATGTGACCTCGGAATTAGCAGATAGAAACAGCCAAGTGGAGTTTAAACGAATAAACCTTATGTTTGTCCTCCGTCTCACAATAGACAATACCCCAAACAATGGGCTGATCAACCTGTCCTGGGGTGATTCATCTCAAACACACACACACTGCATTCCTGTTACAGCTGCTTGTCGCCTTTGTTGTCAAATCTAATTAAGTGAGCAGAATTGACTGTGCCTTTACAAAGACGGCTTCAGGTGGAAATTATGAAATACACAACACACACACATATACATGCACACACACACACCTGATGGCAGACAAATGCAACTGCTTTTGCATCATAAAGTTATAAAGGTGACATGTCATAATAAAACTAGTCTATAAATAAAGTTTTGCACTAAAATAACTTGTATTAACATTTTAATTCAATATTTATATGAAACAAGATTAAGTAATTACACCAGAAGGTGGGGCCTTATTAGTAAAAACCATGAACTGAGCTAGATTTTTCAAGGATTTCTACCTATTTAGAAACTTCCTCCAGTTTCCTCTTGTTAAATATTTCATTTTCTCAAGCTTGATAAAGGACATTGTACTCCTGAGCCTGCATGTTGCCTTGGCAACAGAGAGGAAAGGCTAAAAAATCCAAAGGAAGTCCCTTTTAGTCCTCTGGGAGACCAAATGTGAATGGATAACTTTCAAGTCACATAACTGAAATGTGAAATTGATGCAATTATCACAAAGTGGAAAGAAAATATAGCCATACATTTATTTATTAAAAATGCATGTTTTCACAAATTATTGCTTTAAGTCAAGAGGAAAAGAAATATTGAAAAATCCTTTTTCTTTTGCAGAAGACTTGAGCATATTTAGTGATGTGAGCAGTTTTTACAGATGTGAGTTGTGAACTCACCCTGACATCCAGTCCCAGCGAGCGTCTGCAGTGCTCTCTAAACCTGGGGAACACATTCTCTCTGAGAGCTCTACGCTCCACCACGCTGTCTGTACGCAGCACAAACAGGATCCAGATAAACTCACATGGCACAGCCAAGCAGAACACAAACCATCAAATGCACAACTTCTTTAAAAGTAAAAGGACTAATTCTTTACCTTCTGGGTTGGAGCACAAGTAGAGTTTCACACAGGTTGAGCTACAGCTGGACGGTGACGAGAAAACGTCTTTTCCTTTGGAGTGCATGTCTAACCGACAGCTTTAGTCCAAGAAAAAAAACAGGAAAACATTTTACAGAAACGTATTCAGTGATCTGAAACAACGATCTTTCTCTGTTCCCATCAGGAAACTCTGGCCTCAGGGTGTTTATAGACTGTTATCCTGATCACGCCCACTTCTACACACACACACACACACACACACACACACACACACACACACACACACACACACACACACACACACGTTCAATAAAAGGACAGAAAAGCTTTTAATCATGTTTTATTAATGAACTTTTGTACACAATAAATACAAACTTTATTATTTTTTGTACAGCCAATAACAATATGCTGAAAGACTTTTGCACCTGTTCTCATTATTTTAACTATGGCAACAGTCTGAAAAGAGAGCGAGAAGGCCGGTTGTTCCACCACATTGAATTGTAAAAAAATATAAAAAGCCAAAATAACAGATAATTGAACACTGTGGTGGATTAAAGAGACCGCTGGAAAGGGACAGGTGTCTTATTTAAAGGGGAAAGTGGAGAAAAAGGTACTAAAAGTAACAAGTGAGAGACTGACTGATTTTTGATGGAAAATTCTGGGCTCCAAACTTCAAAAGTAAAATTTTAAGTTATAATGAATAAGATCAAGGAGAACCTGCTGTTTAGGTTTGTTTAATTTGCTTTGCAAACAGGAATTAAGTTCATTTAAACCCAGATTAGAATACACTCCATAGTTCCAGGATTTACTAACGTCAGTTTCAGCAACATGGGATTTTTGGAAACTAGTAAAAGCTTTATAACTGGGATGTCTCCTTTTTGTTTTTTTAATCACATTTAACCTTTAAATGGATTTGTTCCTCTAGGATCTCTCATTTCAAATAAGCTTTTCAAAATAAAATAGGCAGAATTGGTTCCTTTTGTATTATTCAAAGTGAACATTCCTGAAGGTCATGAAAAATCGGGACAAATCTCCAGATTTAAACAACATCTGATCACACTCACACTCAGCCAGACCTCCCTTAACACAACAAAAGGAAAATAAATGTAGTTTTTCACTCTTTTTCTCCATAAATTAAGTAAAACATCAAATGACACATTTCAGTCATCTCTATTTTTATTTTTGAAGAGTCACACTTTTATGTAAGAGCTCAGTCACACTGAAAGAAAGCACCAGTGTTAAAAAAACAACACGTTAGTGGCTCTTTCCTGTCCATGCTGATGCCATGAGAGGCTTCTGCTACTTTCTAGGGAAGGTACAAATAAATAAAAGTGCTACGCTGCCCTCTAGGCAAGGAGTTTTAAAGGCTCGATGTGTACATCAGGGATGGGATTTATTTACGTTGAGTAAAAACACACAACAGAGATATCTCCGTTTGAGTATCATGTTCTAGTTCGGTCTATTTATAGATTTAAAAAACCTGCAAATGTAACATCAGGTAAACAAGAACAGATGCATGAATGAATGAATGTCATAAATGAAGGAAATTTTGATTTTTCTGGATGTTTATGACCCTAAACACTTGAAAGTCATTTCTTTCAGCGTATAATGAACCATCTCTGTGCGTTTCAGAGCAGCAGCAGCTTTCTTTAACCCATAAAAACACGAGAAAGAGAGAGAGGGTATAACGTGTAATATACTGTAACTGCATGTATATTATAACCACCGCTTCACACTGACTGCCCAACGACAGAGAGGAGATGGAGAGATAAAAAGTAGGGATGGGAGAAGAGGAATAAACAGGAGAGGAGAGGATCCAGCCTCCATCAGCTCCCATTTTTCCTCCTCCGCCCCTTTTCTCTTTACTTCCTGTTTCCTGCTGTATTTACAACACCCTTTCAGAATAAGATGAAGATAAAACTTCCACTACATATCAGAGTTTTCCATTCATCATATGAAACCATGTGCATAAACATTCCTATGACAACAGTAATGTACTGTACTAATACACATTAATTACATATAATGGTAATGACTGTATATGGTGAAGGAAGGGCTGAGGAGGGGGACGCTGCACCCAGATTGCTGTTCGTCTACACACCTCTGCTTCATAAAACACAACAAACTCTGAAAGTTTTCATTGTTTTTTAACTTTCTCATAAAGTTTCACAAAGCTTTAACACTCCCAAAATGTAGCAGAAGATATCGGTGATGTGAGTTAGCAACAAAAGTAGAAAATTATAAGAAATTATGTTTTTTTATGCAGCTGGAACTAGGTTGGGTCTCACATTTCTACGATGTTTTGATTAACGTTTGATCCCAAACTTCTATTCCTGCAAAAATCACATTTAGTTATTTCTTTAAAAACACATTTTAGGTTTTAAAAATCATTTTTTATTTTGCTGAAATTCCCAGAGTGTTGCTGCAATTATAAAACAATTATAACAATCATATCAGCTGCTCTGCGTTAGAGGTTTTGAGTGTGTGAGGGAAACACAACATTCTTTTATTTCTTAAATTGTGTCTTTTGCTTACTTGATTAGCTTTTACTACATTTTGTTCGCTTAGGGCTCCAAACCTGACTGGTGCTTTGTGAATAATTGTTTAAAAAGTGCAGAAGAGAAGATTTTTCCCACCTATCTGGCACCAAGCTCAACAAGACAAACCCATCTCTGAGCGTTTCCCAGAATCCCCCTCCCACAGCGTTTCTCCTCCTGCTAGCGACGCTCCGGTTTGCCGCCCAGTGGCTTGAGGTTCTAAGGCCGGATTGGAAGAACAGGAAAGGATGAAGAGGAACGCCTTCTGCTGCACTTCGTTAGGAAGCCGATCAGGAGGTTGTCTGATTGTACACGGTCTCTCGCTGCTCTCCTCTTCAACTTGAAGAAGCAGAGCAGCCGGAGGGGTCGATGTGGTTTCATTTAGTTCACTTTATTAACGCCCTCCCCTCCTTCGAGGTCCCGGTTCTCATCCGTTTTTATCTTTTGTGCACCTGTAACAGCCTGTGTGTCACACCAGCGTGATCTCCACCTCCTCCGTCTTGTCGCTCTTCTCCTGCTGCCGTCGAGACTGCTGCTTGGGGGGAGGGGGAGCGGCTCGCACCTGCAGCACACCATCAGAAAAGATTAAACTGGAGAGAGGCAAATTATTGTTGCTCTAACACAGCAGTGATACACTGAAACATATTTTTTTATTTTGTTTCATCAAAATAAAAATAAAAAAAGAACATTTTCTTCTCATTTAGTGACTGAAAGGCGTTTGGGAGGAAACAATGTTTTTGTTCTGTTGTCCTTACGACAGCAGTTTGTAACCGTGGTGACGGGATGAGAATTCTCCTTAATGATGATCTTTGCTCTGTTTTGGTAGCCAACGTCCTCAAGAGAGGAGAGTCGATCATTTTTAGGCCCGTTTGGATAACCCTCCCTATGAGGAGATATGTGGCTGTGCTCCCTGCTGCTGAGCGGGAGAATGAAAGCAGCAGACTGTGACGGAGGTCAAGTTTTCTTTTTTTTTTTGTATCCAGAGGAAATGCTCTGTTCTGCTTTAGCAGTGATGCTTACACACCAGGAGAGGTGGGCAGACATATGGGTGACCAGGAGTTTAGATCTGGGAAGTATTTCTACACACGGAGGAAAGGTGAAGTGTGTTTACCTCCATTAAAAATGCAACACACAATAGTTGTGAGCAACCTGTGACATCAAAGCTCTCATGTTAGAGTTTTTTTTTTTTTTTTGCTATTTTAAATGTTTTTCTGTAGGTACATTTAAATTTAAAACTGTAAAGGGTAAAAAGTATTTTATGAGAGTCACTGATGTTTGATGAATGTCCCGTAAACTTTTTAGCTCAGTAGCTAAGGAGGTAGAGCAGGTTGTCCGGTAATCGGAAGGTTGTAGGATCCTGGCTCCCGACAGAAAATGCTGCTGTTGTGCCCTTGGGCAAGACACTTAACCCTCCTTGCCTGCTGGTGGTGGTTGGAGGGACCAGTACCGCCTGAGCTATAACATAACACTGCTATATCACTGAAGCAGCAGCTACATCCACCACTCATCAAAAACAAGTTCCATACTAACCGGCCGTAGTTTTCCTGGACCTCCTTCAGTTGTGAACCGCAGCGACTGAGTCTGAACAAATCCTGGAGAAACTGGACTCCTGCCAGAGCTTTGATCTACAGCGTGAGACATGAGAACTTGAGTTAAAAAGGCCTAGTGATGTGACTCAATCAGGGTGCTGTTTGATAAAAGTCTGGTGTCCGTCTTACTGTGAGAGGACAGCTGTCCTTTGTGTGAGGAGGCTGGCAGCGGAAGCTTGTGCTCCCCGTTCAGAGCAGCAGAGGGTGAGCGTGGTAGAGGAGGAGGGGTGGAGGTCTCTGGGCTGGTGAAAGGGCTGATGGGAGGTTGGTCGTACAGCGGCAGAGGCGGCAGGGACGATGGCAGCTTTGAAGGGGGAGAAATCTAAAGAAAGTGATCAGTGATCATCACAAATGACATCAGAAATAAGATAAAACCAACATAAATACACAAAGATCATTTAGTTTCACAGCTTTGTTACTTTGAACGAAAAACACCCAGTGGGTCGTAGAAGACGGCTGCTACCTGAGCCAGGTACTGTTGGAGGGGAGTTTTCCTCCCCACTGTCGCTACATGCTTGCTTGGTATGGGGATTGTTGTAAAGTCACTGACTCCATGCAATCTGCTGGGTTTACTTGGGTAATAAACTTTTAACTAACTGGCATAATGAACTGAGCTCAGCGCACTGATAGGTTGTGAATTGGTGCTTTATAATAAACTGAACTGAAACTGAATTTCACTGAAAAAGCAACATTTAGTGGCTTAAATGGAGAATTTGAACTGAATTCATCTTGCAACAAAAATCTTTAATGAAGAGAATCAATTGAAACATTTTTAAAGTGTAATAACAAAAGCTGATAAACAATAAGATCTTCTTGTAACAAGTTTTGAAAATCGTGCTAAACCACGGTAAACTTTTTTATTTAAACATAAAACAAGGTGTCCACTAACACTTGACTCTGGGCCCTGCAGTAACTAAGAGTTGTTGTGTCTACTTTGCTCAAAGGAAGGGAGAGGCTGCATCCTTCCTGTTGCAGAACCTAACAGAGCCACTCGGTGCCACCGATAAAGACCTTTTTCTTCTAATTGCAGTTGTGGACTTTTATCAGCGTGCATCAGGAACAGTGGTTCTGATCCGCTGTTTGTGAACTTTTCTCCTGCTGATAGATCAGCTGGACAGCAGGCAGGAAGGGGGGGGTTGGTGTAAAGTGGCCCAGCAGACGGTGCTCCATCCTCACCCTGAGGAAAGACCGATAACGCAGCATGTGCAGCTCAGTCCTGGAGTAAAACGCTGATAATGTGCTACCTACGCTTGTCTCTAACTCAGATCTGCTTTGGGAAGTTTTCCCACAGGAGTGCTGTTGCTGTAAACACAACTTTTTTTGTTACTGCGTGTGTTTTCTAGAAGACGGGCGTTATCGTACCTGTGTGTCGCCTGGCCCTCCCCCGCTCGTCTCCCCGTTCTCCGTGAGATCCTCCACCAGCACAGAGGGGAAAACTCCCACCCGTCCGTTCAGCTCCCCCTCCCAGAAGCCGTCATCTGTCTGAGTGTCCCGGCTCAGCAGCCGGATCACGGCTCCCTCGCAGAAGGAGAGCTCCTCGTCTGCCTGGCCTTCGTAATCATAAAGCGCCCGGACAAACACAGCTGCAGACAGCAATTAGTGTTACACAGAGGGAGTAATTATTCTCAGTGAAATATACTTCCTTGTCTGCTTTGAAAACTGTATGCATGAGTGGAAAGGTACAGAGAAGACACAGATAAGTAACAATAACAGTAATTATGTGAGTTTCCTCTAGAGCTTGGTTCAAACAGACTGTAGAGCAGATGCAGGAATCGTTAGAGGAGATTTAAAGCAGTCTGGAGCACAGGTTAAAGAAACATCATCTTTAGCTGACAGGTTACGTACTGTTTGCGTCTCCGTTGATGCAGCCCGAGTGCAGCTCTGGTTCGGTTGAATTGGACGAGGTGTGCGATCGAGCGTCCAACGTGGCCAGAGACTGGAGCATGCTCAGCAGGCTGTTGGACGCTGGGAAATGCAGGTATTTTTCTGGGACATAACCTATCTGACCTGTCTTGTTGCGTGCCTGGGAGAGAAAAAAATAAAGGATAAGTGTAAATCAAATCTAAAACCAAATCTATGTGATATATCAGTTTGTGAATATTTGATCACCTTAACCCAGTCCTCCATGTCTCCATCCTCAATAACCTCCAACATCTCCTGTTCATCTATGGTTAACTCATCCGGCTGAGACGCCTTCAGGAGAGACGAATAGATGAGTACAAATATAAAATTGTTAAAAGAAAACAAAAGGGGAAAAGTCTGCTTATTTCCTCAAAGGTGTGTCTTTATACCTTGTAGGAGTAAAGCACTTTGCAGGTCAGCGGGTAGTTGCGGAGAGTTCCCGAAGGACTGGAGCTGCTGTCATCAAAAACCTCCATATTCTCTTCACACTCCTCACCCTCTTCACGCTCCATGTCCACCGTGCCCTTTTGACAGAGAGAGAGAGAGAGAGAGAGAGAGAGAGAGAGAGAGAGAGAGAGAGAGAGAGACGCACAGAGATAAAGTCAAAACCTTCAATAGGAAAAACTCCACTTTTAAAGAGTACTCAGTTATCCCATTTGTAGACGTAAAGAATGAACTATTAATGACACGTGTGTCAGTGAAGGTCATCCTGGACGTTTCACCACTCGTTCCAAGTGGAAATTTATCCTCCATTTGCTTCACTCCAGAGAAAAAGTGGAGCAAAGGTAAAACATTAAAGACATACAAACATCAAAAACAAGAACTAATAGTTTTTTCTCACCTATTTTAGACTGACTGTGACTCCCACTGCTCTTTTCTAGCTTGATAGCAAGTTATAAAGGTTCTCCAACATTTAACTCCCACCAGTCACCCGCTCCTTTCCTAAGTACGAGTCTTCCAGCTGAATCCTCACCTTTCATCCTCGTTCCCGTTTGTCCTTTGTAGCTTTTAGAAACAGGTGTAGAGGCACTAATGTTACACAGGCTGCAGCCCCTCCCAGGTTTGTTCCATGTGAAATTCTTATGTAAAAGTCATGTGATCTGGCTAATGGAAAGATCCATCACACACACAGTGAGCTGACCTGTTCAATAACAATAGACTATGTGTGTGTGCGTGTGTGTGTGTGTGCAAGTGCATGTGTTTGTGTGTGTGTGTGTGTGTGTGTGTGCGCGCTCATTCTTTGTGTTTGAGAACAGTCGTCAGATTTCTGCTGACACGGTAAACTGCACCAGCGCAGAACTAGTATGATTTGTACTTAAGCTAATCTCACAAAAATGTCTGAGAGGGTCTCCAGAGAAATGCAACGAGTCAGGTGTGATCAGGAGGCATGTTTAGAATGAAGCAGCACTTATTAAAACTTTGGGAATGATTTGGATTAATATACCTTAAACACAAAAAACTGTTTTGAAGTTGGTCGCCTTGAAATTTGAAACTATGATTTTTGTTTGTCAGCACAGTGCACATGAAATCTGCAGAATCTAACTTGTACTTCAAAAAAGCATCAATGCTAAATAAAAAAGGGGTAAAAATGAGCTAGATTCACTGTGTTTGTTGGTCATTCTTGCACACGCCTTGTATCTGCTCTATCTCCACGTGAACCTCTTGAAGAAGAATTGTTTTAATCCCTACTTTTGGTTCCTTTTCTTTCCTCCAGATATTAATATTTTTCTGCTGTGATGTTTTATAATCATAAGGTTTTGTACAGTTGCAAGAAAAAGTATGATGGAATTATATGGATTTCTGCACAAATTGGTCATAAAATGTGATCTGATCTTCATCTAAGTCACAACAATAGACAATCACAGTCTGCTTAAATGAATACCAAACAATTAATTATATGTTTTCACATTTTTATTGAACACACAATGCAAATATTCACAGTGTAGGTGGCAAAAGTGTGTGAACCCCTAATGACATCTCCAGGAGCTAATTGGAGTCAGGTGTGAGCCAACTGGAGTCCAACCAATGAGATGAGACTGGAGGTGTTGGTTAAAGCTGCCCTGCCCTGTAAAACCACACCAGTTTGAGTTTGCTCTTCTCTAGAAGCATTTCCTGATGTAAACGATTCCTCACACAAAGAGCTCTTAGAAGACCTATGATTAAGAATTGTTGACTTGCATAAAGTTGGAAAGGGTTATGAAAGTATCTCCAAAAGCCTTGATGTTCATCGATCCACAGTAAGACAAACTGTCTATAAATGGAGGAAGTTCAGCACTGTTGCTACTCTCCCTAGGAGTGGCCGTCCTGTAAAGACGACTGCAAAAGCACAGCGCAGAATGCTCACTGAGGTGAATACTTTTGCCACCTACACTGTGAATATTTGCATGGTGTGTTCAATAAAAACATGTCAGACTGTGATTGTCTATTGTTGTGACTTAGATGAAGATCAGATCACATTTTATGACCAATTGGTGCAGAAATCCATAAAATTCCATATAATATTCTTGAAATTGTGTTCTGAATGTAAAATAGTAAAACCAAAATGTTCCATTTGTGAGACTTCATTTGTAGATGCAACAATGTCTGACAGTCATCAGTAGGATAAGAACTCATACTATTCCTGACATACCTGCTCTCGTTTTATTAAATCAACCATGAACCAAACCAATTGATTTGATTTTTTTTCTGTTTCCTTTTCCTGAAATGCAAATAATACCAACTCTCAGCAGACTAAAGGTTTTATGCTAAATGTGTTTGTAAACAGCACAGGCCTTTGAGAATCAGACACTTTGGGCAATAGCAATTATTTATGTAAACATGGATGGGTTTTCCTTTAAAAGCATGCATAATATCTCTTTTAAATGTGACCCAAATGTACCAGAACAGAAGCAGACGCTGTTCGGTTGGCTCAGTGAGATGGTAATGTTCCTGTGTGAGAGCTTTGTGAATTAGATGGACAAATTCGACTAAACTGCTCCTGCAGTCAATCCCTTAGTGATTTTTTTACTTAATTTTAAATTAAATACAAAATATTTTAAGCAAGTAAGACCGCTACATCAGTAAATTTTACAAAAATGTAGAAATAAAATCATATGAGGTGTAGCTGACACGTTTAAGTTTTAAAGAAGTATTGACAGCATGTGTCACAATGAAAAAATGAGTGAGTGCTGTGGACTCTTGAGGTTTAGTGCAAATGAACTCTCTCAGGATGGAACAAATCACCGCTCAGTGCTTCTGAAACGAGTGACAGAACCGAGACTGGCAGAGATTTGACTCACGGCTTTGAAAATACCCCAAAGGGCAGAGAGATGCATCTGAATGAGATGAAGCACAACTTGTTGAGTTCGATTGCAGCACGGCGTAATTCTTGAATCAGCATGTTTGTTGTTGAATTAATCCCAGGCCAGTAGCAAAATGACCAGCCTGCATTTTGTAATAACCCCATAAAATCACCCAACATGCATCTCACTGCACCAGCACAGCTGAGCTGAAGAGAAGCAGCAGGTTTTATGGGTTTTGGAGGTAATAACAGTGATACTTGTGGGTTTGTTGCTTCCCGGGTTTCCACTTTTTAAAATTAAGATAAAGAAAGACTGAGGCAATGCATACTCTTGATCTAATGAACTCTCTGTTAGCGGGGTCACATCTTGACCTGATCAGCAGACTGCTGTTTAAAGTCTCTCTCATGCACCTTGTGTATAATAACACTTATTAATATAATTATAACGTCATTCTCTTTGCTGGTTCCAGTCTCTTATGGAATCAGTTTATTGAGATTGCATGAATCTATCATGTTTTTAATAATCTGATAAAGATAACGTTGCAGGTGTTTTTATCTGATTAATCATAGATACAATGGATTTTTTAATATACCCAAATAATTAAGAATAATAAAGTATTCAAAAGGACTTATCAGTTCAGTATTTTGAAAATTGTAATAGATTTCACAGAGTACCCTTGCCTTACGGTGCACTCTGTTGTATCTCTCACCTCTGCATCCAATTATACTTTAGCGGTATCACTTTCATCACACTTTCACCCCAACCACTCCCCATCTCCTTTAAATCACACCACCTCTTCCTTTCTTTCCTCTCCTCTGTCAGTAATCATCTCCCAACTGCTCCTTCTTGCAGCGCGCGACTCCATCTATTATCTCTGCTTCTTTCCATTTATCTCCTGCTAGATTTCTCCCTCTCTCTCTCTTTCTCTCCATGTTTTGTCTCCTCTCCTTACACTCAATATCTCACCCTCTTCTAGCTTCGAGCTGCAGTGTCATGTGAGCAGAATGCCAAATGCTTTCGATACAGCAGACTGACTATGTTTAGTCTCCTTGACTGACAGACACACATACGTTCCTCCACATAATCCTGCGAGGGATTTACTCGCCTAGTGGTGGAAAATAAATACAATGTATGTACAGCTACTGTGGAGGACACAACACAGATGCAAATGCATAGAGAAACAAATATCCCTGCACTGTAGGCTGTGCATAATCAATATATTTATTTGAGTCATAAAATGTTACATTCTAAAAAAGAATGAACAAATCTATCAGGTTTATTACTGTAGGTTTGTAGTGATGTAGTGTAGTTGCCTCCTTAAACTTAGCTTGTATTACTATTTTGTCACATTTAAATGTTTCAGATAACCCGATACACATAAAAGTAAAATCAAAATGCATTTTTTAAATGATGGTTTAATTTAATAAGCACTCCAAATAACCCTGGTCCTGTGTGAAAAAAGTAATCGCCCCCTTGTTGAATCGTGAATTAACTGTGAATAATTACACTATTTGAAACCTAAGTCATCTCCAGCAGGCTGGACTACTGCAATGGTCTTTTGACTGGTCTTCCCAAAAAAATCTGTGAAGTAACTGCAGCTTATTCAGAATGCTGCTGCTAGAGTCTTAACAAGAACCAAGAGAACCGAGCACATCACTCCTGTTCTTAGATCTCTACACTGGTTACCAGTAAAGTACAGAATCCATTTCAAAATGCTTCTACTAGTTTATAAATCACTAAATGGCATGGGGCCAAAATACACCTTACAGTATCTACATCCAGCAGGGCTCTGACCCTTAGGGAGCAGTCAGCTGGTAGAACCTCGGGTCAGAACCAAACAGGGTGAAGCTGCTTTTAGCTACTATGCTGCAGATGGAATCAGCTTCCTCATGACCTCAAATGTGCCCCAAGTCTAGTAACTTTTAAATCAAAATTGAAAACATTCATGTATTCATCAGCCTTTAAATTAATGTTTCTTATTCTGCACCTTCTGCACTGTAAATGCTTGTCTTTTTCTGATTTTGAAATCTGAAATTTATTTGTGTATTTAATTGTGCTGTCACTTTGATTTTAATGTACGTGCTATTTTTGCTATACTGGAAAGAACATTGAATTGCCTTCATGTATGAAATGTGCTATATAGGGCAGCAGTAGCTCAGGAGGTAGAGCGGGTTGTCCAGTAATCGGAAGGTTGCAGGTTCGATCCCGGCTCCGGCCAGAGAGTGCTGCTGTGTGTCCTTGGGCAAGACACTTAACCCGCTTTGCCTGCTGGTGGTGGTCGGAGGGACTGGTGGCGCCAGTGCTCGGCAGCCTCGCCTCTGTCAGTGCGCCCCAGGGCAGCTGTGGCTACATCGTAGCTCATCCCCACCAGCGTGTGAATGGGTGAATTGAGTTGATTGTGTTGTGAAGCGCCTTGGGGGGTTGTAGAACCCTAAGAAGGCGCTATACAAATACAGGCCATTTACCATTTACCATATAAATAAAGCTGCCCTGCCTTGAGTTCAGTTTTACCAGCCGAACCCAGATCTGATGACTGCCTGACCTGTAAAACTAATAAACTGCTTCATTAGAACCTGTATGAGAACAAAAGGTAGGCTAAAAGATCTCAAACAGCAACACCTCATGTTCTGTTCTAAAGAAAATCAAGAAAAAAGGTGAAAGTCACAATTAAACGAGAAGAGATGGAGCTGAACTCAAAGGCCTGTACCCATCTTGATTATGTTAATTTGCACTTGATTGTAATGACCTTTGTGACTTTTTTATTGGAAAAGGTGTTTTGAATTCTATTTTCTACCAGAAAATAATGAAGATGTTGGAATTTCCTTTGATTGTGGTTAAATTTAAATAATTCTGCAAAGAATAACAGGCCACAGCACTATGAGAGACTCATCACTAGTATCACACATGCTTGCTTCTTGAAGTTTGGAACCAGTTATTTGTTTCCACAAAGAGCCTCTTAATTAATAGAAAACTGCAGTTTGTATTTACTCTGATTATCTTTACTGATCTGAAAAATGTGGGTGTGATGAAAAAACAAAAAGCTGTGAGGGGAAAACACTTATTAAAAACCACTTTAGTTGAATAATGAAAAATAATAATGGACACTAATAGTTTGGGGTGTAAGGTATTAAGTACCACTTAAAATCTACCTGCACAGCTTGACTTGTATTATTACATGCATGTAAATGGTTTAGCTCACTTCTCGTCATACTAATAAAGCTTTATTCTACATCAGTATTCCGCTGGAGAATTGTGAAGTTTACGAGGCTGTAGATGGTGTGTGTGTGTGAGATGATTACGTTGCAGCGCTGAGGCCAGTTATCTATACATTGTTCAAAAAATGATTTTCTGAGTGGGGAGCTATAATGGCTATTGGGTATTCATGTATAACTGGACCCTATAGGTTATAGACAGAAATGTTGGCAAGTATGAGCCATCAGATTTCAAGGTTTATTCCATTTGTAAACAGAAATAATTAAGTGTGAAGCCAGTTTCATGCAGCACTTGTGAATCACACACGTTCACCATTCAGTGAGCTGTTAGTTCTCAAGTGCAGTGATTAAAAACAGAGGCCACCATGCGTGCAGCTCAGATGATCTTTGGTTAGGTGAAGAAGTGCAGCACTTTAACGTTTCTGCCACATCTAATCACCAGAAAGTAAAGTGTAATCAAATTCATAATTGAAAAACACCATGTTGACTCAAATGAACTCTAGTGTCTAGTTAGTTTATATTATTACTCTCCAAAAAACCCTGAACTCATCTATTTTCAAATGTTTATTTCTTGTTAAAGCTATTATAGCAAATTTGGAAAATAAATGAGCTTAAAACACTTTTTTCATGCCTCTTAACAACGTTCTAACATATAGCTATAAATATATTGTGGAGATAAAAAAGAAAAAAATAATAAAGTGGTTCTCTCGCATTTGTCTAGGAAATGACGTAACGAGCTTGTTTTGCGTTCCAGATTCCAATTCGGAAAAACCACATAAAACCAGAAAAAAAACATTTAAAAAAATCAAACGTCAAAATGTAAACACCAGGAACATTTAAAAAACCATAAACACCGGTCAATTTCGGAGGCAATGCTGCCATTTTCAGCAATGTAACTATTGATAACAAGAATAAACAACAACTTGGTGCTGTTAAATAGCAAAAAGAAAGAAAGTGGAACATATAAATGATGAAAAAAATAAAGACGACAACAACTATGGTAGCACTGGGCGTGGCCATCTTTAAAACGGTGATCTTGGGGTTAACTTATCTCGCAAAAACGAGTTCCGAGGACAACTGGAAAGCACCATTAGCTCTATCTTGTTTCCTCTGGCAATGTGGGTTTCCGGTTCCAGTGCACATGGATCCAGGGAAGATACCCGAGAGGAAGAGTGAGTGTTCCGTGACCGTGTTTGCGTTCAAAACCTAGCTTGTTTGCAGATTTGCTATAACAGCTTTAAAAAAGAGTGACATTTTCTAAAATGTTTTTCTGCATTCAAGGGGTGTGATGATGAGACTCTACTGTGAATGATTTACTCCTCATCTGTGAATCCCTCCAGCGTTTACACGTATCAGAATAGTCTTCCTGCTTTAGTGGTGACAGGTTTAAATATGCTGGCTTGGTAAAAACAAAAGCAGTGGGGGGACGTGTCTCACCGACAGTGAGGGATCGTGGGAAGTGTAACTGGCCCAACGCTCATTCTCCAGCTCCTCCATCACCTACAGCATGCAGAGAGAAAGTGTGGGATTTATACGTGTACAAACACAAACAACACACACACACACACCTCTAACACACAGCAGACCTGGTTCATGGCACTCTTCAGCCAGGTATCTACAGCCACGCCCACTTGCCGGAGAAGATCCAGGCGAGCCTCGGCTTTCAACTTTATTGTCTTTGAAGAGAAAACAGAGCAGATAAGTTAAAGGAAAGATCACCGACTCAACAGCTTTCAGTCATTTCATATCTGTGCCTTTAGCAGCTGTTAGAGACACAAAAATGTAAGGAAATAAGTGAATTCTCAACTTGAATCACACAGAAATTTTGCTAACCACAATTTTTTGGGAGATGTTTTAGTCATAGCCAGGTCATGTGACTTAAAGGCACAGTGTGTAACATTTTTACATGTTAACTATCAACTTCTGTGTATCCTATTAACAAATTTGTCATTTGTCATAACTATTTCTCACCAGCGTCTACGCTTAGTCTTTTACATTTTTATATACATAAACTGTGGTCAACCATCCATAGTTATGCGCCACCTTCAAATACATTAGTCGTTTAGGAACATACATGATAGACCGCTCGGCGTTTCACGTTTACGCTTTGCTGTTAGCCATGAAATAAAGCAAATATGATTTAAATCAATCTGGCTAACATAAAAAAAAACATTTTTATTACTCAACAAACATTTAGATAAAATTTAGAAAAGAATATAAATTAAAAGAAAATATCTGATCGCTGGATTGAAAGCTGGAAGTCGTTGATGACAAATTGCCTTTTTGACGCATGTGGGCTACCGTAGCTGCAATACCTACTCTGAACTGTGTGGCACTAAAGAGTCGATTTTTTTCCACAAATTGCATCATTTGCACAACAATGCCCCCTTCATAGCTGTCTCACTTTGTTCACACTTTCTCTCTTTTACAAAACCAAACCCCAGAAGCATCTCAGAGTCTTGTGAAAACTCTATTTTTTAGAAGTTTGTCTTGTATGTTGTTTTGAACGTGTTCAAAATCACAGTGACCAGAGAATTAGGTCATCCGATAAAAATGAGAATTCTCAGGAACATTTAGGGGTTTTTGGAAACTCCCTCAGGAATGTCGTTCACTATTTGTCACCAACGTTCACAGCTGGGTGAGACACGATCTTTAGATACATAATGGGATAAAGGAGAAAACTGATTTAAAAGATCAAAAGCAGAAAAAACACAAGCAATGGCATCTAATCAAGGTACAACTTTTATTTTTAGCTTGTGAGATACAGAAATCCCCATAATTAAAACCTGCAAATTGAATTTTCACCCCCAAAAGGTGATAAATCTGTGTCATGCCCTTTAAAAAAAGATCATTAAAACTTGCTACAATTTCTATTAATAACCCGAACACTGAGAACTTTCTAATTGAGACAACGTGATAAACTCCAATCCCCAGCTGGGTGATCCCTCAAATTCCTTTATTTTTGTCTCTCTGTCTATTAATCGCCTTGTTACCAGCTTCTCCTTTTGCTGGTGCTGACAGAACAGACTGATAGCTGATCCTATAGAGGAATCCAGTCAGACTCGCATAATTAAATCAGCAAAGACTTGTGCTCCTAAAGTGTCTTACTTTTTCTCTACAGCAATAAATGTCAAATGAAACTCAGCTGCTGGAGAAGACGGGCCTTTGTGCACCCATTCACCGCTTCTTCAAAGAATCTGCAGCAGTATATAATTAGTTTAGTTCAATAGAAAAGGCAGCCAGTGGTGGGAGCACCGATCGCTGGTGGGCAGACAGCACCAACTGTCTGGGCAGCTGGGATCAATACAATTAACAAGGAGGGAAAGCAGAATGCTAGATGGAAACTTGGATGGAAAGTAGAGGCCTGTTGGCTGCAGGAGGAGAAAGCATCTGTAAATAACAATAAACTCATGAATGTGTCCATGTCCTAACCTTTAAAGGTTGGACCGTGTCAATGAAAGCAAATTGTGATTTATTTGCGATCAGATACTTTCAATCTCCTCCAGCCTGAGCTAAGCCGGGTGTAAACTGGACCGACCCTCCGCGTTTAAAGGCAGGGTGTAAATGAGGATAAATCGTCTGGCTTCATCAGCTTCTGCAGGGGTGGAAGCAGGAAATCAGCCTCTAATGTTTACATTTTGAATTATAACTTGATTTAATAACTGAGGAGAGTTTTAATTTAAATATATATATATATATATATATATATTGTGGGGGTGTTCCTTTTTTAACACATCAGCATTATCATTTCAGGCTGTTTTCGACAAATACTCAATTAATTTTTTTTATCACGGACTCATACAGGAAGTACAAATTATAAAACTGCATTCTCAAACAGGATATGAAACTGCTTCTTCTTTCAGTACTTATTAAGGGAAAAGATGTTTTCCAGTCTGAACAGATCAAGTTCAGCCATTAAATACACTGCCTGGCCAAAAAAGGTCGCTGGATTTAACTAAGCAAATAGGTACGAGCCTCCTATTGGATAATTCCTGCATCTTTCAGCTGCAATAAGTTATTTAACCCAACTGGTGCAATGAGTTGCTTCTCATTTCTTAAACAACCATGTGGAAAGACACATCTGGTGGTCGTGGAAAAGACGTTAGTCTGATTGAGAAGGGTCACATCATTGGCATGCATCAAGCAGAGAAAACATCCAAGGAGATTGCAGAAACGATTAAACTGGGTTCAGAACTGTCCAACACATTATTAAAAACTGGTCTGGTGAGTCCAGATGGACCCTGTTCCAGAGTGATGGGTGCATCAGGGTAAGAAGAGAGGCAGATGAAGTGATGCACCCATCATGCCTAGTGCCTACTGTACAAGCCTGTGGGGGCAGTGCTATGATCTGGGGTTGCTGCAGTTGGTCAGGTCTAGGTTCAGCAACAGGATGTGCTCCAAGAATGAGGTCAGCTGACTACCTGAATATACTGAATGACCAGGTTATTCCATCAATGGATTTGTTCTTCCATGATGGCACGGCCATATTCCAAGATGACAATGCCAGGATTCATGGGGCTCAAATAGTGAAAGAGTGGTTCAGGGAGCATGAGACATCATTTTCACACATGGATTGGCCACCACAGAGTCCAGACCTTAACCCCATTGAGAATCTTTGGGATGTGCTGGAGAAGGCTTTGTGCAGCGGTCAGACTCTACCATCATCAATGCAAGATCTTGGTGACACATTAATGCAACACTGGATGAAAATAAATCTGGTGACATTGCAGAAGCTCATCAAAACAATGGCACTGCGAATGTGTGTCGTAATCAAAGCTAAATGTGGTCCAACGAAATATTAGTGTGTGACTTTTTTTTTTGGTCAGGCAGTCTTTCTGATGTCTCTTTCTTCAAGTTTTACATGACTGTTAGAGGAGAAATAAAGAAAGTTTACCTTTCATATAGTCAAGAAAAAAATCCAAACCTTTAATGCTTTTTATATACAGCTCTGAAAAATATTGAGAGTCAAGAAATAAACATTACGTTTTCCATTAAATATCCTGCTTTAATGGTTAATAAATCAAAAAAATAGCAAGGTTGTCACAATTTCTGCACAGAAATGACATCCAGTCTCACTCAACAGCATCAGATAACTCTTTAGATCACAAACATTCAATCGCTGTTTAATAAATTTCCATTCTGGATATTTCTCCATCTTATCTGATGTCAGGCTTTAACAAGGTGCTGAGACTGATCATCAGAAATTACCTCATGTAAATCATCATCATTAGCTGTAATTGAACCCAAGTACTGTATTCTGCCCTGCTTTCACTGCCGTTATAAATATGAGATGATAGCTCTGTGATTAGCTCGTCTGTATCAAATGAGCACATCAAATATTCATCAACTCAGTGAAGGAAACATTCGCCTAAAAGAGTAGCTGATAGATGATCAGAGTGACACGTAAACGAGGAGATCAGAGATGAGTTAAAGACATCATGATGTGAATGTTTTCTACACAGTCAGACAGACTAAACTCCCACATTATAAAGAAATAACTCAAATGGTTTTGGAGCAAATCTGACATCAGAGGGTGTCAAATGTACAAAAGTCCAATAAGACTTCATGCTGAGGAGTGACGGGCAGAAAATCAGATCTGTGAGGATGAGGAGCAGACAGGATAAACATGATGAGACCTTTGATAGTAGGGGAAGAAAAGATCACATCTAGCTCCAAATGACTGGAGACGATGCTCTGTCCTTATTCACATCTGTGGGAAGTAATGCATACATAAAGAATATTCCTACACAAGAAAAAGATGATAAATGTAGGAAGAGAGGAGAGGGAGTCTGGAAAGAAGATGGTTTAAAATCTGTAATTACAATAGATTGTGTCATCTTTTTATATATATACTTAAAACACATTCAATATGTTTAAAGGGGTTTTGTTGAGGCTGAATTACATTTATTACAATGTGAAATGTGTATTGATGAGTTCTCCATAGAAGGTAGGTGTGTTATTTAAATAGAAGCTCTATTTTTACAGCATTTAAATCATTTAGTTTGCAACCTATTTTTGCATTTCTCCCTCTCTCTTCTGCATAAACCTCCCTATGTCCACTGGGGACAGTGGCGGCTAGCGAATTCTTTTTTGGTGGGGCGCATTTTTGCAAGTCAGTTTTCAGATGCGCTAACCACATATCACCACTAGGGGACACCAAATTACCATTCTTATGCGTCACATAACTTGAACCCAATGGGTACAGGGTCCACGAGCACTTCCGGCAACAAAGTTGTTCCAAAAATATGCTTAATATTCACCAATATCAACAACACCCAACAATAAGCCGCTAAATGAAAAGGCCGTAAAAAGATGCTAAATATACATAGAGAAAAACATACTGTGCGACAGTACAATATGATCCTATCCACAGAAGCAATCATTTAAATTAAAGCCCAGACTCTCCTCTTTTCAACAATATAAGTACCATTACTCCACGTGCAAAACTCACAGAGCAAGCCACCAACGAAGCAGCAAAACAAAGCTCATTTCATGACGTCAAAAGCATAAATTAAGTCTTACCTTTGCTGGTTTATGGTTATAATCAGTGTTTTAGTAAAAAAAAATCCACTCGGTTCGTGTAATCATATGTCCCAACGTCACACTGAGCTGGTTTCTGAGTGTTTTGGGCTTTTTTTTACCTGCTGGAGAGTGTTTACAAATCTCCAACGCCACATTCCATCATTTTCCGGTTAACGGTGTTTCTCTTTCTGTGATTGGTTAATACGAAAGGTCCGGTCTTCTGCACATGCTTAGATCACAAACCTCTGGGCAAAAGGTTCTCCTATTCTTTGTATTGGAGGAGGATCCAGCGTGCAATGTGCCAGTTATCGCTTAGGTCTATGGTAAAGATTGCTACGCTCAAAAGGAACAGGAAATTTCTCACAACACATTTCGGTCGTGGTAAAAGTGTGAGAGAATATTTTGAAAACTACACTTAAATGCAGATTATACACATCATTTATAGTCTGTATGATGTATAGATCACATAGTTTCATTTTAATGTATTTCTTAAATATTTTGTGATTCCTATATTCTTCTTCTTCCTGTAAGACTGGTGGGGCGACACCCCAGCGCCCCCTATGGACGAGCCACCACTGACTGGGGAGGTTGTTTTTCAATTTGTCTAAAGCAGGGGTGCCCAATCCTGGTCCTGGAGGGCCGGTATCCAGCAGGTTTTTGTTTTAACCCTGCTTCAACACACCTGATTTCAATTAGCAGGTGATTAACAGGCTTCTGCAGAGCTTGATGAGCTGCTGCACAGGTGATTCAACCACTGAATCAAATGTGTTGGAGCAGAGAAACCACAAAACCTGCTGGATACCGGCCCTCCAGGACCAGGATTGGGCACCCCTGGTCTAAAGGAAAGATCAAATCCTCCATGACACTAACTGACCTAATGTGACTTGTGATTACAGGAGAACAAGGAGGAAACCCATCTGATCAAGCATAAAAAAGCACGTTTACAGGATGAGTCACAGACCTCGGCTTTGCGCATCATCTCTTTGGTGTCTTCTATCTTCAGCTCCAGATCTAGTCTGCCCTGCTCGGTAGGAGGCAGGCCATGACTCTCGCACTCCTCCAGAGACTGAAGGTAAAACACACAACAAGAACAGAGGTGAGGTGTGTTTGTGTATTAAAATGAACTGAAGTGACACTCTCGTGTTTGTTTTTGCTCTTACCCTCTTATAGTGAATGATGTTCTTGTGCTCTCTGGCCACTCTGGTTGCCCACTTTCTGGCCTCTTTGTTCAGGCTGTGTTCCTCGGTCGTCCCCGACTCCGATTCTAGCTGACGGCTCTGAAATACATCACCACGCACGCACGCACACACACACACACACAGAAACAGGAATGGGTAAACACACAGTCAGCATTAAAACTTTAGGTGTATGATGTGCTGTGGTTGTTAATTAAATTGTTAAAAGTGAGAGTGAACTGTTCCCTCCTCAGATAATGAATACAGTGTGTTTAAAAGTTATTGTCTCAGATCTATATAACTGTTATTAAAACCACATGTGAGAATGTGTCTTGTGTGTGCCATGGACTTTATTTTTTTATGCAACAAACAAAAGAAACCAAGTCAACTCTGCCAACAGATTGACACGACAGAGCAATAAAACATCATTATGCATCTATTACAGTCATGTGAAAATTGTTACTGTACTTTTTCTGCCTATTAGTTGCATTTCCTGAATAAAAGCATGTGAGAAAAGACTTTGTTACTATTAGGAAGATCCGACATGTTGTTAATCTAAACCGTCTGTGTTATACTGAGTTTAGGGTAGCGATCTATAAAATCTGAGAAACTATATTTAGCACATTATAAAGGTTATGGAAGTAAAACAAAAACATAGGGTCAGGAAATCTTCAGCTTAATTCAAAACTTTTGGACACAAAAACAATATTTATATCACACAGCTCTAAATCCCCCACCAGCCACCCACTGTTTTCTATTAATGTGGTGTCAGGATCATGATTAAATTACCCTCTGAGTAATATTTGAAAATAAAAAGGATGCATCTCGTAACTAAAAATTCACATATCACTGCAATTAGTACAGTGATAGACTTACTGCTGTACTTAGAAATGCACCCTTTCTGGTTAGGGTTAGCCCTTAACCCTAACTGATTTTTGTGGATTTCCAACCTGTCAATACAGAGTTTTTTTCTTTTCTTCTCAATTTCAATTTAACTTTAAACATTTGAATCCATAGGTAAAATCTCCACATGACAGATCTGTTATTGCTAGCTTAGTGATATTTGAGTCCCAGACTAGTAGACCACCAATGTCGACGGATGTGTGCACGGCTGATTTTTGGTGCATCTCTAGCTGCTCTTAAAATGTTTTATGCAGTGATGACGAACAGCAGTGATAACAGTTTAGTTTAGTGATTTTATATTATTGTACACAACTGTGCTGTTACTGTAGTGCAAATAAATCATGGCTGACAGAAACAAACAGAGCACGAGGACCTCTGTGTGTCCACATGTAATCCTATAATCTGGTAATAAACATGTACTCAGTTAAAGTGCATAATATTTTAAATACACCTTTACACGCAAATCCTAACTATTAATTATGTGCTGATTCAGTAACACTGGGGTATAAATCTGGCTAAGTGTAGGTGTGAAACTGAAAGCATTACCCCAGAGATTTACAGCTTAATTACATTTGGGCACAAGAGAATCACCGAGAGTTAACGGGGCGAAGCAGAACTCTAGATTAAAACAGTGGCACCGAGACGAAAAGACTACACGACATCGTCAGATATAAAGATTCACAATAATTAACCTTTAAAATTTCAAATAGGATGACGCACAATATAGCAGGTCAGCCTTTCACAAGAAAAAAAATCTAAAGTACGGTGTAATGACCTGACCATCTGCAAACAGTACTTCTACAAAACCTCAACGACCTCAATAACAGTCATTTTCTGCACTGTATTACACAGTTGTGTTGCTGTGAAGACACACTGGGCGAGAAATGTAAGCAGGCAGTTTAGACGAGTAGATGTGTGTGAATGAGCAGCAAAGTAAAGGCTCATTTTAGCAGAAATTTTAAATTAAAAACTATTATAACACACTTTTTAAATATTATTTCTTTGATCATGAGTTTGTAATTCCCTCATGTTAAAGGCACACTTTGCAGTTTTGCTTGCTTTTAGCACCCCCTAGTGTCCGTTATTAATTCACTGTGGTTAAACCGAAAATGAAATGTATCTCCTCGCTGTGCATTCATCTTTTTAACACTGCTGAAATGTCTCCTCAGCCTTCATTAGTGTCTACAGGAGCGGTTCATCACTAAATCAAACAAATCAGCTGTGTTCATGATCTAAAACATGCAGGAAACATGCTGGAAGCAGACTGCAGCTCCACCGTGTCAGCTCCACTCCACTCCACAGCTCCGTCCACCAGCAGGGACCGGACCGGCAACTCTGAAGTTGCAAGTGCGGTATTCTGGCCACAGAGGGCATCACAGGGGTCTGAGTGACATTTCATTAACCTTGTAAAGAGTCATTTTAGCACATACTAGCTCAAGAAAATGATTTCAAAATATGAAAAAAGTAGCATAGTATCCCTTTCAAAATATATTGCTGACATTTTCAAATATTTTATAATTAAACTAAAAATATAATTAGAAATGCAGATATGGACATGGTCCTAAAGTCAGATTAGAGTTGAAAATCCCACTTAATTTTACAATTTCACCCACCATTGGGTCCCATTTTTTCAAAGTCTTTGGTATGACCCGACCGGGATTTGAACCCTGTTGGTGTAAAGCAGATAAAGATAGGATTGGTAAGGACATTTAGAGTAATTTAATTATAATTTTACATAATAAAAAAAAGCATTTCTTCATTAACAAGTGTGTTTTTCCAGGACACTAATTATCTAATCAAGATCACAGAAGACAGATTATACACCTGTGGTTCAGAGCTCTCTGATTACTTGTCATGTTTGTTTCTATTTTTAAAAAACAATAGTTATGATGTCATGATTGGTACCAGCTGCAGCAACACTGTAAAACTGCAGCCATAAAGCTTCTCCTTATGGACCTGTGAGGTTGCTGAGGAGGAAAAAGTGGCCTGAGAGTCATGATCACAGGTACAGAGTCCGTCGGAGACTAAAATTCATTAAGTAAAAACCCCCCAAGGACGGCCAAGAATGTTTCATCTTTTACTAAAGTGACAAATCATCTTTAAAACTTAGCTTCATTCTAACCATGCAGCAAAAGTTGTTATGCCACTTTTCCCCTGAGATAACGAATGCCTCATTGTTTAGTTGATCTTTGGAAATCAAAGAATTTTGCAAAACTGCTTTATTCCTGCATGTATTTTTCTACATCTACATTTTTGTCTCAGCCCTGTTGCCATAAAACTATGATCGTGTGATGAAAAAGTCTCATAGGGAAAAAGACAACTGTTTGAGAGAATGTTCTTCATTTGCATCTTGATGTGTTAATGTTGATGTTATTACCTCCTACTGGCATGGCACCAACTTATTTGAAAGTCGAACAAGTGTAATTATGGCTGGAGCACAATAATAAACAATCAGAGCTTTGTTTTGGGGGGATGGTGATAATTTGAGAAGCCAGAGAGAGGCCAGGATGTGGGTGGAGCAGAAATGAAGGTGGGTAGCGACAGGTAAGAATACCTCTGCCAGGGTCATTCTCATGGCACTGACGGGCGACGGCTCGATGTCCACCAACTGCTGCACCGAGCTCAGAGTCTGACACACACACCGGAGGCATCCAAACACACACACACACACACATAGTAGTGCAAATGCACAGGCACACAAAAGCAAGGAGGGGTTAATGGGAAAAAAAGTTTAGGAAAAAATGTTAGCACATGTTGAAAAAGAGCAGAAAGACACAACAAGAGCAGAACATTGTTGAAGAGAAATGTTAAGTAGCAGGAGAGAGAGAGAGAGAGAGAGAGAGAGAGAGAGAGAGAGAGAGAGAGAGAGAGAGAGAGAGGCACATAGATGAGCTAGAAGAGAAGAGTGTGACTCATACACAAGAGAAAGCGATCGCTATGTCTAGAGGGGAATTAGAGACCGTGTCCACTGAGAGACGTTTCTTTCATATCCAGAAATACTTAACAAGTCCACAGAGGAGTGAGACAGCACGTTTCCAACTGCTGTGCTGCATTCATAAAAAAATTTGACAACAATCTTAAACATATGTTAGATTCAGGGATCAGTCGAATCTGAAAGATGCTTTTAATTAGTTTAGTTGGACGGTAAAAGATTCAAAGACAAGAAGGACCATTTCTCAGTGGACGGACTTCGTTTGGAAATTAAAATTAGAACAAGAAGTTGATTCATGCTGTCACCAGACACTAGTTAGCAACACAGCTTTGAATCGTTAGCATGAAAAAACAAAGAATCTTCAAAAGCTGGACAGTAAAGACCCAGAGCTCTCTCTGGAGAGAGAGTGATCAGAGCTTTTCACTCAAAGCCTCTCAGCCCACGGTGTAACGAGGGTCGCTGCGATTAAAAAACTAGAAAGGAAACAGTTCTGTTCCCACAATTCAGCTGATTGAAATGAGCTGTGAGCTGAACCCACAGCTGTAGGAGGTGAGGCGCTGAAAGTGTCCCATCCTGTGTCCGTGTGTGTGCGTGTGTGCGCGAGTGTATGTAGCTTTCTGAGTCTCACCATGTCGTATTCACTGGGCTGGAACTGGAAGTCGTGTGCTTTGTGAAACACAGGATTTTCTTGCATGAACAACTGCTGGTTGAACTCTTGTATTATCTGAGAGAGAAAAACAAAGACATGATTTATATATATTTATATATTCTGGCTGGATGCTGAGATTATCGACAAATGAATTAGGAGCTGCTCTAAGAAGTCCAGAAAAACACTCTTTTCTGCCTCCATTAATATCGTTTTCCATCCATTTTGATAATCAACTAAAAAAACTGAGTCATTTGAACCTATTCCAAACATTTAGTGCAAAAAGTACTTATTTCCCCTCAAAATTCATTCAAAAAAGTTGCTTTGCTTTATGTACTTGCAAAAACGTCCAAATTAGTGCCACATCGTACTCACCCTGGTGGATTTTTCTAAAAGGAACTGGTAGGTGGTGTGTGTAGCCTGCGAGGCCTCCAGCTCAGTGCGACACAGGGCGACCAGGTAGTCTTTTACATGCTCATAGATTCTTCCATCCAAGGCCTAGAGAACAGACAGGGGGAAGGACAACAGGGTCAGAACAGATGAACTCAGTGTAATTTCATTTTCATTAACAATATAATCAGAAGAGCGGGGGAGACACCAAGAAAAAGGAAAAAGAAGGTCAATGATGAGGTGAATTAAGCTGCATATTACAGAAGATTCATATGTTACCCACTAGGGGTGTATTGGCAACAATCTGTCGATACGATTTATATCACAACGCACGGTAGACAAAACGATGTATCGCAATGCTAAAAGCAAGACGATATTTATTTTGGAAAACTCAGGCCAGACTCTTCCAAGACACACCCAGTGTTATCGCCAGATGTTCTGTTCCATCAGAATAAAAGGTGGTAAAAACTGCTGCCACCTAGCAGTCGGAGTTTGAATTGCACCACACAAAAAAAATGCAGGAAATGTTTGCATGCTTTCAAATATCGATTCAGTGTCACAACATGATATATCAGTGTGCTGATATTTTCTTACATCACTATTATCCACATCCATTCATGCATTCATTCAGGGCCTTAACGTCTGTCTTACTGTTTTGCTTTAAGCCAACTGTCACCAGGGATGTTTTTAAAGCTCCACTGGTTTATGTAACTTTGATATTTGCATCTAAATAACCAGGAATATCGTCCATAATTAAGAGTGTGAGCCACAAGCAGCCTGTTTTAAATATGCTATCTTAATAAGACTCACCCTGAAATCAATATTTATAGAGCATGTTTTATTAAATATACTTAATCATAAATGTCATGATGTTTCAAAACTGTCCTGATGTCAATATAATCAAAAATAAACTACTAACGTCCAAACAGAGCATTTGATGGTATTAAATATGTCAGTATTTTAAGCAGGTGTTATAATGGGATCCTTCGTTTCAGATAAAAAAATTAAAATGTGAAAGTAGATGTTAAGTTTCATATTACATAATATCAATCCAGTTTAATTACAAATCTGTGTTAGGGTGATGTAAAATATCAACTTCGTATGTTTTAAATGTTTTTAAAGGAACTAGAGGCAGGATCTTTAAAAAATCTGTAAAAATTAAACATGTATGTTCATTTTTTCAAAGCTAATGGGTGATGAAGCGTTATAAACCAAAAAGAATGAGGCCACCCATGTATCGTTCCATTTTCTTGAACAGGCTGTTTGCTGCAAAATGTGCTGCAGTTCGGTCACGAATTTCCCGCGCTGCCCTACGGATGTGGCGTCAATTGACACTGCTTGCGCGTTCACGACAGCTTCAAAACAGAAAGAAAATGTGTTCGACACTGCAGATCGGTAGGTGGCGCTATTGCACCTTAAGTTGCTTGCCAACCGCCAAACTCCTAAAGAAGAACTGTGGGAATGGATTCTACTGCAACCAGCAAACGACCAAGCGTGGCACAAAGGAAGTTTATTCAGCGGCATCTCGTGAGTCAAAGACCAAATATGGTAAAAGACAAGCAGGGACCTGAATCTATATCGGATATGTGATTGACGAATGGAGGCTGCTTCAACTATATATGGGACTCAAAAAGGATGCTGCCATGGCTCATTTCCTAGTGAGCAGGTAAGAAACATTATAGGTTGTGTTTAGAGATGATGACAATGATCTGACCTCACCGATGACTCGGAGAGAGCTAGCGTGCAGTAGCATTAGCTGTGATCAGGGCTGCAGCGTGGATTGCTTCGCTGCAATATTGTCCGTGAGAGCGGCGGGGAGTTGCCTTTTCAGCGTGAGATATTGGAGGTGTGGCGTGAGAGCGTGTGAAGAGGGTCAGGTAATGGTATTTTTGTGTTTGTGTAACATAGCCGTCTGTGCACGCTCCCGTGCTGGGCTGCAGTTACTCGCAGAGCCGGACGCGTCGCTCGTGAGCATCGTTTCTTTTTTCCTGCCTCTAGCTCCTTTAAAGAAATAAAACCCAAGATAAACAGAAGAACATTTTCTAAAACCATATTAGCAGCTTTAGTGGGATTGTAAAAGTTAGCGTATAGAAGGTGTGTGTGTGTTCTTACAGCTGCAGTGGAAGGTGAAATAGTTCAAAACACAACCACAGACTCACACAGTTGAAACTTTGGAGTGTTCAGGCTCAAACGCTCACATCCAGCCGGTGCACTTCAGAACCCTGCATTAACTGCAGGAGTCAGTGGGTCTTGTGAGTCAAGTGTCTTTCTCCCCTCGCAGACAAACATAAATATTTGATTCGATTCTGTTTTGCATTATGTTCCCTTTGAATGTCCTCTATAAAAAGCCTTTTTAATGTATTTGTAAAGCCATTTGAGCTCCAGCTTCCCACGAATGAAAACAAAAGTTCGAAAAATGCACATAAACATCCCAGCTGTGGCTTTTGCTCACATTAACTCAGTCTTATAAAACAATGGGATATTGACGAGGAAATGAAGTCATTCAGGGTGGGTTGCAGGCCGACTCCTCTCCACATGTTCCCTCATCATTCTGGTGATTTCCTCCTCCTCCCCCTCTTTTCATCGCTCCCTCCCCTCCTATTATTCTGTCCATTTACGGTAGTGCTGAAATCAAGTGAGTCAGCTTCCAGAAAAAGCCCGGTGTCTGAACTGTAGCCAGTTCTTTTTTTTTCTAACGTGTGTGTGTGACTTAATGCTGAATGACTGCTTCAGTCTGAACATAAAGTTCAGCCCAGAAGGGCAGGCAGGGCAGCGGAGGTGTGAACTGAAGTGCTTTTCTGTGCCTAAGTGGTTAAACTGACCAGCAGAGGGAAACATGGAGCAGCTCCTGTCCTCTCACAACAACTGTCGCATTGACAAGGACAGCGGGGCTCACACATTTCCCACCAGTCATCGCTGCAGACAGGTACTGCTGTCGACAACGTCACTGTTTATAAATAAAGATTTGATCCAGACATTTTAGCATCTCCTTCAAATATAATTAATCATCTGCTTCTAAAGTAATGACAGATGACCTGACTTCATCCCATTAAAGAGGATGGATCGCTGCAGAACAGAACTGGCTGCCTGACTCTGCTTCTTCATAATATATCAGCAGCAAAAGAAACTTTTCTATGATGGAGTGAAAAATGCAGACATTGTTGTGCAGATTTTGGTACCCCGGTGTTACAGATCTTTACGAGGACCTGTAAACACCACCAGCAAAACTACAGAGGAGAGGGAGGAACAGCTTGCTTGCCTCAAGCAGTGTCCCTCATTCTCCTTGTGTGTTTGCATGCACAGATTTGTGGACATGCATCTTTCCCCGCAGTTCTGTCCCTTCTGTCAGCAGGAGCGGAGGATCTATTATTCAGAACGGCCTCATAGTATAGATGCTCTATGCCGCCTAAGGCCAAGTGTGCTCGCATCGGGAAGGAGACGTTTTAACAAGAAGCTATAAGTTTGAAAGCGGTTACTGTAAATATTCTCTTTGAATTTGGTTTATCATTCCCCTATTAGATGAGTTTGCTGCGTCAGAATGCTTCAATTTCCAGAAATTGGCTTTAAACACCAGAATTCAGTAATGTTACATTATCTTCAGATACCTAGAACTTTTAGACATGTAACTGATGTTCCACTCTTCATTCAAGCTCATGATCGTTTAGATTTCCTGCCAGCTAGTCTTTTAGTTAAAAGACATGAGAATGTCTCGTTTTGCTGGGTTTTTCCTCACAAGATCCTTTCAAATCACAAATTTATGGAAGGCTGAGGCACTCTTTTGAAGACTGAAAACTGTGAAATTACCACCTTTTCATGTACAGTACTCCCCTTTAAACTATTTCCCTCATACTGAGGGGGAGTCTGGATGTGTGCACTCCTACAAGAAATATATTCCGTCTTTAACTGAGCTTTAATTCAAAGAGTTGCATTTGAATTTTTGAACCAGAAAATATTTCCCCCATTGCCGAGGAAAAGAAATCCCTCAAAGGCATTCAAATGAGTCAGTTTGAGCGGTGATGGGATTCTCTCTCACGCCCTTCAGCTTTATTTCCCTTGTTTTTGCTCCGTACCTGTATGCAGTGCAGTAGATCTGTGTGATAGTAGCGATCATGATGAGCATTGGCAGCAGCTAGCGTTAGCAGGTAGTCGTTCCTGGCCTGCGTCGCCTTGGCGTTGCAGTCACTTCTCTTAGCTTTCAACTGGAACAAAACAGAAACAGATATTAGTGTAAAACCTAAACTGGAATACAAAATGTACGAAAAGCTCATTTCATTCACAGAAGCAATTCCGTGTGCTTTTCAAGAGCAAGAGAACATAGAAGAAACATAAAACGGTCATCAAATTGTAAAATCAACGTGATAACATATAAAAGCTGATTTTAAAATCAAATTTAAAATATAAAATTTGATGTAAGAAACTAAATGAAAAATGAAAATTTACAAGAGCTTTAAACTTTAGTTGTGGATTCATAAAAAAATTAAGAAATAAAGGATTGCTTACCTTTACACTTGCTTTCTGTAAACTAATTCTTGATTGAAAAAGACCCAGTTTGGACCTGAAACAACAAAATGGATAGCCAATTTAAATAAACACTGAAATAGTCTTGTTTTTATTTGAAGAAATTAATAAAAGAAACATCTAACAAACTTTTAAAGCTCCAATGCACTTGTTAGTTCAACACATTTGAAGTGGTTTCTAGTATAAATGAATGTCTTGTGAGTCGTTCTATGTGGGGAAAAAGCTCTGGCGCTCTTGTTTCAGGAGTAGAAGTTAGCCATTAATATTCATGATATTTGGACATCTCTCTTCTGATTGGCTAACAGCAACACAACTCTGCGACTGACTCTGTTTGCTCTGCAACGTTGATGTTTTATCTCCACAAATAACACAAGCCTGAAGGAGTTCTGCCATGTGGTAGAGTTGCTAATGCTAACAGTTAGCTTCTACTAGCAGAGATGCGCTCTGCTATTTTCTGGACGCTAAACCAACAACAGCCTTCCCGTCACGAGCCAAGATGGGTGAGTCCATGAATGATCATTTTCAGTGTGACGTAGATCTGGGTGGCTTTTTCTAATCCGAGCGTTCCCCTGTCTATTTTCTATCAGCGGCTAATGCAGGAAATAGGGGTAGAAGACTATTTTCACATTTAGCCTGCATGCAGTGAACTTTAATTATAGATATTTAATGGGAATTCATTTTACTGAGTAAAACACTCACCAAGCATGTCTACAGTATTATAACTGGCCAGTATGGTAATCGTGTTTTTCTCAGCACAAAGATAAAAGCAAAGGCACATTTCCCTTCACTGATTTCTTTCAAATCATGTGCACACTCCTCACAGCAGCACAGAGGCTGTGTGGTTCTGACTATTTACTGAATGATACAGAGCCACAAAAAGTAGATTGGCGAATCGATGTGAGCGCTAACTAGAGCTGAGGATTCAGTGAAGTGAGAAAGTCACCATAGCTACTACCACCAAGGGGGATGGCAGGAAAACAACATTCATCAGCACTGAATCCAAATCTGGAACTAATTGAGAAGGGAGAGAGAGAGGGAACACTACACATGAAATTAATTTGTGTCTTCTCTCTCTCTCTCTCTCTCTCTCTCTCTCTCTCTCACACACACACACACACACACCAGTTAACGTACTTGGCCTCGATGTCAGCCTTTTCTCGTACAGCGTGGGCCACCTGCTCGCAGTCGTAGTATTTTTTCTTGGCTTTCGCCAACTCCTTCACGGACTCCTGCAGCTCTGCTTGAATGCAACTCAACTGATCGATGGTCTGCATGAGTGAAATTACACAACAGACCAGCTACTTCAGTGGGTTAAGTGTGTAAAAACCTCCAGAGGGATGGAGAACACAGATTCCTTCCAGAATACACGAGTAACCTCCACCGACCACACACCCACTCACCTTTTTGAGCTGCTGTTCCTTGTAGAGTCTAACGGTCTTGGCCGGCTCTGAGACTTGGCTCTTGTAGTTGTCACATACATTAAGTCTGGACTGGCTCACCTGAACCGTACCCTCCAAGTAGGCCCTCCACACCGCGTACACATTTCTATTTGGAGATGAAAGAAGAACAGTCACAGGAACAATGCATAACTAAAAGATATTTTCCATAAAGAGAAGCTGAAAGTGAGTCATAAAAACTGTTTAATATGAAACCTTGTGTGAAAGTAAAGAGGTTAAAGAGGCTGTGCAGGAACACAATATTTGTAAAAGCTTCTTATCATTATTACTGACTGTTCTGGACATTAGCAGGAAATCTAAATGCATTTTTAAGTTTTATAGTCACAATGTAAACAAACGTACCTATAGTCTGTTCTCTGGTCATCAGGGCTGATTCCAGGCCAGTCTTTCTTTAAGTACTGACTTGCTAATTTTTGCAGAGCCTAAAAGTGCAAAACCACAAACCAGGGTGTCTGATTAGAGATCAGTTAGCTGTAAAATATTTAGATACATTGATTTACATTACATTACATTAAAATAGTACATAAATATGTTTTTATTAGTGTATTGTGTAATGTTTGTGTAAAGAAGGATAAAACTACTAAATCTACTTCACTTTTTACATAAAACATTCTTAAACTGTTTAAGAATGGCTGAAGAAGTGACATGTTGACCCTTCCACCCCACAGCCCAACTCTCAATCTGACCCAGAACTTAGAGGATCTGCTGGAAGTATCCTGGAGTCAGAGGACACCAGGTAGGTGGACCTAATGTTCTGGCTGACTTGTGTACAGCTGATTTTTCACACTCTGCTATGAGTGGTATGAGCAAGTTAGAAAGAATTGTATTCACTATCTAAACTAGTTTGTTGTTCTGTTTCAAACACAAAAATGATGCATTAGCACAGATCTGTGTCAGCAACAACAAGTCTCCACTCAGCTGAATGTGAGCAGAAACACGAGGAGAGGAAGAAAAGGGTAACCTACATCTTCCAGACTGGGTCACTGTGTCAGCAGAGACAACCCGCAAACACACTGCACTAGTATGCACTAGTATACATGAGCACAGATGCATCAAAATCCTCACTAATAAAACTGCAGCAACAACCCGATCAAAGCATCATCCCTCAAGTCCTTCTGATTCAGATTTAAACGTACTAGTTTTCACTGTTTTTGTCCCCATCACTCATTCTCTGAATGGATCTAGTGTTTAGTGTTAAAAAGAACATGCATGCTGGAAACATGCACATGTGCACACACAAAAATAGAACTTATTGCACAGAAACTGCACTGTCCAGTGCATGAGGAAACATGTTTGCTTTGAGAATAGTCACCCTTTCTCACACTCTGACTCTCGAGGGAAGGGTGGAGTGGGTGTGGAGGGCGTTGGAGAACGAATGTCTTTCAGACTGAGCATGACTGTTAGAGAGAGGCAAATGAAGGAGAGGAGGAGGGAGAGGAAGCAATAAAAAAAAATGACTATTGTGTTTTTGGTGAATGAACATGTGGAAACAAGTGGAGATTTTCTTTTTTAAGGAAGAGCATTTGCCCAAGTGTGTATGCACATTTTAGCCTGTTTATTTATCTGAGGGAGCAAACTCACAAGCCTAAACGGAAGATAGCAAGAGCGTTGGTGTTATCTTTTTGTGACAACGCATCAGTGGCTTCTGTGTGACGGCTGCAGACGCTTTAGAAGTCTGCACACAACTTAAAGCCTTTGGTGACACACTTGTACTGTAAGACAGAGCAAAGACAGTGAGTGATGAAAAGCACCTTTTTATTTTGTCTTTCACACGGGCCACATTATTCACGCCCTCTCATCACCTGACGGTGCCTTGAATGGCACGTTGCTATGGCAACTTCCTATACGGTGAGTCTGATGCGGAGCTGATCTTTTTAATAAACGCTTACAGAGTTAAACACTTTTGAACAATCACACACATCCTGTTTTTGTGAGTGTGATGGGAAAAAGGGTACTAACGGCAGGATTTCCTCTGGGCACGAGTGCATGTGTGTGCGTGCGTGTGTGCGTGTGTGCATGCGTGTGTGTGTGTGTGTGTGTGTGTGCATGCATGTGTGTGAGAGAGAAAATAAGAATGAGTTTGACCAAAAGAAAATGTTGGAAAAAACTGATTATGATTTCAGTTTGTGTCCATTTGTCCTTTAATGTTTGCTCTTCGATGCAGATTCAAGTATATTTTTACAACTATTACTCATAAGTGCATGGAAGACACTATAGATATTATCCAAAATACAACATAAATGTTTTCACTGGAAAGGCAGCCTGCAAAGTGCATGCTCTCAAGTAATTCCTGATCTTTAATTTCGTTCTGCTCTTTGTGCATTTGTCTCTTCATCCCCCTTACTGTCTCCTTTTCTTCCTAAATCAATACACTCGACTGTCTTCCTGACTGCAGTTTTCTTTTGTGCAGCTGTGTGTTGGTTCATATTGTCTCTGACCTCTTCATCTGCTGAGACAGCTGAAGGGCAGTCAGAGACGAATGAGTGTAGACGGTAAGAATGGGTGTTAAGACAAACTGAAAAACGATTGCCTGGCTGTTTAGGTTTGGGAAAACCTTGCAGCCGACAACACTTGTTTGTTGTGTGAAATGTAATAAGTGTGATGTGTACAAATGTGTGAGAAAAAGCAGTAGCTCTTGTTTTCTCCTTAAAGTAACAATAGATAGTTTTTTTTACTTTAAGCTAGAGCTTTAACATTGATCTAAGTGATTTTCGGGTTAGAAACTTGACCAGTTTTATATTTGACACCAGGCCAGATACTGCACTAAGTTTTGTGGAGCGGGTAGGTGTCCTGAGGGCACTCTTTACCTGCTGTATGGCTGTTAGCTGTAATGCTAGTGGTTAGCATTTTCAGTTCACCGATCATCAATAAAAAGCACAAGAAGTAAAAGTAACAGAGTAATGTCTTTAGGTGAAATGAAGAGCTAAAACAGAGTGAACATCAGCGTGGCCCACACTAGTTTGAGGGAGCTAAAGGAGGCTACAAAATCACAGACTGATAGTGACCTGGATTTGTTGCTACTGGACTTAACAATATTTTTTGTCCAACAGTGTGAATCTTTTTACTTCGTGGTTTATTTTAGTATTAGTTGGCTCATGTTAGCGTTAGCTCGTTGTTAGCGCTAGCTACAGCAGGCTGCAGCAGGGTTGTTTACAACAGTTGTAATTCCACTTTCAACCAGTAGGGCGGAGGAGCAGGAAACTGCTCAGTAAAAGAGAAGAATATCAGGGTGGTTGTCATGAGACTATTTGTTTTGGAGGCATGATGTGTTCAAACCACAATGTCAACTCTAATAAGACATTTCAAATAGTAAATAAGTAACATCAAACGCAGCAGTAGGACAAACAACTGGATTTTATTTTATTTATTAACTTTATTCTATTTGTCAATCTGTGGATAGAGGAAAAACACTATGATCTTTTGCTTTTGTTTCTACCTCTATGTCCCTTGGTGTGTTTCATTTGTGCAAATGTAAACCTAGTATTCCCTCTAGGACAGCGGTATTCAATTATGGTCCTGGCCACTGCTCTGCTTGTTTTAGCTGTTCCCCTGCTCCAACACACCTGATTCAATAATTTAATCACCTTTTCAGCATGTTCTCAAGTTCACCTGGCACCTGTCAGTCGCCCATTGATTCAAACCAGGTGTGTTGGTGCACACAAACATGGGAAATATGTAGGCAGAGGCCTGTGAGGACCAGGGTTGAATAGTCATGTTTATGCTAAAGGAGAAGAGGTTTGAACATATAGCTCAGGGTCAGATCATCACATCTTCCTGTTTTTAGTTTAAGTCACACATTCTGGTTTGTTTCCAACTCCCCCATTTGATTAACTACTTGATCTAAAAATCCCTAATTTCCCACACATGGTTTGGTTTAATTAGGATTACAAATGATGAATTTTAACATCTTTGTATGTGGGAACTGTCATTTATTTAAACTTGTTATTGTGACACATTTTAGGGTCTACTATTGCATATTTGCTGCTGAAAGGAGGGCTCAGTTCTCTTCCCTTGAGCTGATTCAATCTTATATAAGCTGTGACTTTCCCAACAACATCTCACACAAGTTACCAACAATGCCACCTTCTTGACAAAAAAAAGGTGTATGAGAAAAGTTTGTATATAACATCAGAATATGACCTACTTTCCATTCTGAATCTAAAAAAAAACTGAAGTTAAGATGCCTAAATAACCACTGCTGAAACTTTTAAATGAATATATGAAGAAAACATCAGAGAAATATAAACAGTGATAGTTAAGTAAGGAAAAAACAACAAAAAGAAGAAAAAAAGCGATTAAATGACTCAAAAAGAACTTTCTTATAGTAAACACACGTCCATACACTCTTGATCCTGTTAGATGTGATGTCACAGAGTTTTAGGAGTGTGTAGAACAACACAAACACACAACAGCAGTCACAGCAGGCAGGCCTTTTTGGGCAGAACCGTAATATGTGACCTCAGACTAAAACTATTCTGGTAATGTTGACTGTGGGAAGTGAACATGAGACAAAGAGCCAACACACACACACGCGCGCACACACACACACTGAAGACATGGACCTTTTGATTGGTCACTGGTAATTGCGGCTGACTCCCTCACAGGGAGATGCCTGGTCTGATACACAGAAAGGACGGAGGTTATGTCACAGCATCGTCACTCTCTTTGGCATTTTGTTCTCCTCCTACACGAGTATCCTGCTCTGTTTTACTAGAACTGTTTTCTTTAATATGCAAGTCATTATTTTTCCAGCCTCTGTACATTTCCTTTACATTTTTTCCTTTTTCTTTTGGAAAAACTGATCATTTCCTGTTGCCAGCATTTTGGCTACCTGGGAGTCTTTTGGAAAGAGGGACAAATAAACAACAGACTTGGAGTAAATTCTTATTGTTCACAATAAACGAGACCATAAGTTGTTCCTTTTTAAAATCTTTAACAAAACATTTTCCCCATTCATCGTGTCTTTTGGAAAAAAAATAAATCCATTGTGCTCAGACATTCCCACATAAACACACACCTACAATTAGAAGGGCTCCTATTGTCCTACTGATTAGAGGGCTTGTTGCTAGGCAACTTCTATTTCTAAGGTGCTGGACAGTGCTGAGGGAGAGCAGAGAGAGAGAGAGAGAAGGAGGATGGGCAAGACCTGTGAGGGGGAGGTGAAATAATGAGCATCTGAAAGGTGTCAGGTGGACCACAGGAAACGTCATCTTTAAAGCTGCATGCAAATGAAGGCACCACACACACACACACACACACACACACACATACCCGTGGAACATCCTCCTGTCTTTGTTGCATTGTAATATTATTGGAGATACAAGGATTAATTTCTGTAAAGCTGCATCAAATTATACAACAACAAACTAGTAAAATGATTATTTTGTTCATTTTTATGTTTTCTGTAAAAGTAATAAATAATCATTATCTTACCTATTGTTAGCCTCTATTTAAAAAAAATCTTTATTTTTCACCCTTTCAGGACTGAGGGGCTAACAGCTAGTCTGAGTGCAGCCAAAACCAAAGTTAATTGCTGCCGCCTTAAAACCACTTCAAACTTCAAAGCAAACATTTCAATTGAACCTACTTAATAAACAGTGCATTGAGCTTGGTCCATTATTCCAGTTAATTAAAAGTTTTCTGTCTATAGAAACCCAGCAGATTGCACTGAATCACTGACTTGCAGCATTAACTCTGTTGTGTCAGTGACTTTACAGCAATCGATCATACTGAAAATGCATGTGGTGACAGTGGAGAGGAAAACTCCCCTTTAACAGGAAGAAACCTTCATCAGAACCTGACTCAGTTTGGCAGAAATATTAAGAAACCCCCACCAGACACGAGCAATGGTGTAAAAGTTTATAAATTATAATCGCATGAAACTCCATGAAAAGAAAATCACAGTAACGACAACTGTAGCCCAGTGTGGAAAAATGCTACTTTGTAATTTAACTGAAAATAGCAACAGTCACAAGTAATATAACGAAGTCATTCTAAATCCTTAATCTAATTTTGGGTTGAGTGAGTTGATCTAGTTCATACATGAAGCACTATTTAACTAGCCTAGAATCTAGACCGTCATTTACCGAAGCAAAATTGACAGTTTAGCAATGCTCCATTGGAACCTCGCAGCTCCGGCCAGTATTGTGGCTGGCCAATCACAGCGCATTTATTTAGAAAAACAATGTATTATTTTATGTTTATGTAGTTCTTCCAAGATGCAATGGCGGACTGCCCCATTGACTGACATCCGTAGCAGTCCAGTCACAGTGCTCTATTGGTTTGGTGGCCTAATCACAACACTCTGTTGGTGGGTGGGATGATACTGATACAAAGAATGGGACGGCTCACTTGAAATGGCTTTGGGATCAACTTTGGACTACTTTGACTTGGGCTTTTCTTTGAGTCAAGAGCAGATAGAGGTACTTATGTTTATTTAGAAAAAGGATGCATTTGCATTTTCTTTGACAGAGTATGGCAAACTGCCTCGTTGACTGACATCTGTAGTGGTGAGTACGTCACATTGTTTGTTATCTAATAGCATGCTGACAGTTTGAAAGACAACCATAGATCCCGCCCCATGACTGAGAGCTGTCAATGGACCGTGACCAGACTATATGTTCTCATATATAGGATGGATTGCCAGGCTACCATTTAACAGCTCAGTGTTTAGTGTTCATGGCTAAATTTGCAGATTTAATATCCAGCAAAAAAAATGTACAAATTTATAGGGATTGTGAAAGAATGGTCTTTACAAAAAATGTTCTTATAATTACTGATTTTAAAAATAAGTTAAGTTGTACATTGCAGTAATGAAGAACTGTCGTTTCCTCGTCACTTGCTTAAGTTATTAGTGTAGCAAGCAACAGTTAATGCTGTTGTGACACATTAAAAACCAGTGGAAAACAAGTTGATTTCACATGTGTGGAAATATGTAACATATCCATGAAACTATGTTTAGTCATACTGCTCTCTAAGTTTCAGTTCCCTTTTTGGACATTTCCAAAGAGGTTTCATAACCATGGGTAACAGGAACAAAGCAGGTGTGACAAAAAAAACAGATGTTACAAAATAAGATAGGAAGTAAGGTGACTAACCAGAAACCCAAGAGAAACATTTAAAAACAGAAAATCCAATTCTTAAACATTTGATATTTTCTAACCAAAAGTTTTTATAATGCAGGCTTGTGTGTTTAGACAGAGACATTAACTGCTATAACCTCGTGATTTACCCACAACAGCCACAAAAAATGCTGTGGCTTTTCATTAGAAGTCCAGCCAAGTCTTACCTGAGCATAGTCCCGCTCCAGCTGTCCCTTCTTTAGGCTGTAGCTCCTGCAGAAAGAAAAATAGGCTTGTTGAAGTGGCTATATAGAGCTGAACTGAAATTATAAACCAATTTAGACCATAAATAATACACGGTCACAAACGTAATGAAAGTCATGGAAAAAACATTTAATATGTTTATTTTAATCCTGTTAACTTACAAAGACTTTCTAAAAATACTGTCACTGTTTCTGTCCCACAAAAAGACCAAACCCCTCTAAACTATGCCCTCTCTATGTCACACAACATCCTGGCATCAGAGATGGTAGAGGTTCTTATCAAAGCTCAGGAATGTGCAGGATGAAAAGCACAACAGAGTACATGACTGCACAGCAGATACACTGAATTTTGGATTTTCATTATCATCTGTAAGCCATAATAATCAAAACTACACATATACTACTAATAAAGGGCTGAAACGTTTCCCTCTATGTAGGGATGGGTACCGGAACCGGTACTTTTTAAGGCACCGACCGAATTCCGTCGAACCGAACGAGCACCGATTCACATGACAAGAAACGGTGCCTTGTTTCGGTACCTGACCTAACAAGAACTTGCGAGACAGCAATTTGCCAAAAATGGACAGCAGCGCCGGTGTTATGTCGATATGTGTTCCCCCCTCGAGAAGTGTTTCACCGGTGATTGAGCGGAAAGTCGCTAGTCGCTGCAGGCAAGCTGTAAACAGAGCAAGCAGCATGGCACAGAGGAAGAGCTCTAAAGTTTGGGTCCACTTTACTAAATGGGATGGCTATCTGGGTGATGAAGAAACCAGCAACAATGATATAAGTGAGGCATCATTGTCTTAATCTGCTCCAGCAGGTAAATAAACTGTTTAACATAACGTTATCTTGATATTTTAGCTCCTGTTCCGCTAATGGTGCGTTCGCTTTCTCCTCGGAACTTGGAAATTTCGACTAGGAGAAAGCGAACGCGCTATAAAGTTTGGCTTCACTTCACTAAATGCAGTGGGTGATTGGGTGATGATGAAACCAGCGACAACGATCTAAGTGAGGCATCATCATCTTAATCTGCTCCAGCAGATGTTTAAGATAGTGTTAGCTTGATATTTTAGCTATCATTAACATTGCTATCAGCTAATGGTGCGTTCACTTCCTCCTCGGAAATTCCGACTTCCGAGTAGGAAAAATCAACTGTTTGAAAAAGAACGGCAAAATGAATGAAGATGCACAGTAAATTTAGTTCACAGCAGTTTCTAATACTACAAGGACGCACCATCACACAATTAGTCCAGAGGGGAAAGGAGAGGAATAGGAGCACATGGAGCTGGGTTTTAGTTTCTGCATCATTTAGAAACAGTTGTGGTTAAAGGTTTTCATATTGAAGAATTTTGTACAACACTACGATGACAAAATACAAACAGTTGTATGTTATTTATTGTTATGTATATCAAATATGGTTATATATTGAGAAAAAATAAATTTTTAATTAAAAATGAGATTTAAATAATTATTAAACACTCAAAAGTATCGAAAATAGGTACCGTGAAGTACCGGTATCGATTCATAGGTACCGGGAATTGGTACCGTATCGATTCAAATGTCAAAGGTACCCATCCCTACCTCTATGAGTAACAAATCTATATATGAGTTTCACTTTCTGAAATGAGTGATAAAAATATTGAACTTTTTTCCTGATTTTCTCATTTTTGAGATGCACTACTGCTGCTCAGAGAAAAAAAAAGACATTTTTATTCATTTAAACTAACATTTACAACAGACTTTCCCATTTGCTGCTGTGCAACTGGCAAACCACACACACGTGCAGCCAGTCAGGATGCTCTCTATGGAGCAATGTTAGAAGGACACCAGCAATTTCTGAGTAAGTTTGTTGTTCTTAAGTACTCTCAGGAAGTATGGTCTCTGTTGTGCCTTCTTAATGATGGTCGTGGTGTTAATACTCCAGATTAGGTCCTCCTCTATGTGAACACCCAAAAACCGGAAATCTGTCACCCTCTCCAACTGTTCCCCTCCAGTGAACAGGGGTTAAGTGTCTGTCTTGCCTTTCCTTCTGAAATCTATAACCAGCTCCTTGGTCTTGGTGGTGTTATTATCAGAACACTACACTGACAGCCGCTTCCACCTCATCCCGGTAAGCAGACTCATCCCCTTCAGAGATGAGCCCCACCACAGTGGTATCATCAGCAAACTTGATGACAACAGTACTGGAGTGTGCAGGAGTACAGTTGTACGTATAGAGGGTATAAAGTAGTGGACTCAGCACACAACAGTGGGGAGAGCCGATGTTCAGGCCAAGGGCTGTGGAGGTGTGGGTGCCTATCCTAACCCTCTGTGAGCAGTTAGACAGAAAGTCTTTAATGCAAAGGCAAATGGAATCAGATTTTCCCAGGTTCGACAACTTAGTCAGCAGTCTGTTGGGGAGGATGGTATTGAACGTCGAACTGATCGACGAATGGACCAGTTGGTTCTATAGGCGAACTGATGTGTACCAAAGTAATATATCATTACTATATCTCCAGATAGGAATGCAAATTACTTAGAGGGAATAGGCCTAAATTTCTAGCCTGGCAAGCCACCCTATATATGTAAATATATAGTCTGGCCACAAACCATTGAAACAACCCAGTCGTGGGGCGTAATTTATGATTGTCTTTCAACCTGTCTCCAAATGCAATTGGACACTGCTTGGCCCAATCAGATCAAAGAAGATTGTGACATATTCAATGCTATGGCAATCAGTCAACGGGGCAGTCTGCCATACACTGTCAAAGTAGAAGCAAATGCATCCTTTTTCGAAATAAATGACTTAAATACCTCTATCTGCTCATGTCTCAAAGAAAAGCTCAAGTCTAAATCGTTTAAAGTTGATGCCAAAGCCATTTCAAAAGTGTGCCATTCCTCAGCCTACGCCATCTGTTTGTCTCCATTGCTGCGCTCGAGTTAAGCCCGCCCAACATACATGGAGCGCTGTGATTGGTAAGATACAAATCTGTTCTGTAGACCTACTGAGGCCACAATGGAGCATGGTTAGACCTGCAGGACAAAATTGTTTTGCTACTGCTACAATCTCTAGGCAACTAATCTGCACTAATGCAGTGAGATTAGAGTCATTGGTATACAGGTGAAAATTTAATAATGAGACAAGAAGTTGGTCTCAACAACCACTTTTAAAATGTTTTAAAAAATGGTTTAAAAGTTACTTTGGAAACTGGGCCAATCTGGACACTTAAAAGACAATCAAAAGCAATTTTATTGGGCACAGTTCTCAATTACATCTCATTTAATAACTTTACTAATTATAATAATATTTTAAAGGCTGGGCTCAAATGGTAATTGTAGAGTTAGATGAAAAACTCTTTAACAGATGAGAAGTCTAAATAATATCCTAATTAATTTATCATTACTTGTGATTATCTTCACAGATTCATGCAATTAATCATGATCAGAAATGTAATAGCTTGGCAGTCCTTGAGCAAAACTGTGTTTGTTGTCGGGCCTCAAACCGTGTAACAAGAACCAAAAGCACAGCTGGGTTCATTTAGAAGTTGTTGAAGCTGGCTAAGAATCTCACAGTTCTCATTGTTATTTTCTTTGCATAAATATACAGAATGATGAACCAAATCAGCTCAATATCATATCCTTCATGATTTTAAAAGTAAAAATAAATAACTAGTGTTCTGAGCATTAGATAAAGTGAATAACGCATCAGACAATCCATGTTTCTCCAGTGTGAGAGCCAACCAATTACTCTACTGATGGTAAAACACCAACGCAAACTTCACAAAAACCTGGAAAAATATCTAAATACTTGAATAAACCAATAGATGGTGGTAGGCCTCAGAAGAAAGATGCAGAGGAACGACTAGTGAACACTTAGGGTAAGTGGGAATGAAGCGAAGGGAGTAAATACTGTATGTTCTGCCTTAAGGTTTTATATATTGTTGCTTGGCATCACATTTTAATGTAGCTTCAAATCATCAAACCAGTAATAACTTCACTCCACAAAAGAATGTTGTATAGTGTATAAAACCACAAAACACAAATAGAAAACCAACAGCAAAGAAAGAACAGCAGAAGATAACTGTAGACAACATAATTACTCATTTGCTTTGTGCAAATTACAGCCCAAACAAATAGGGCAGCACTTCCTGTCAAACCTTTCCCATGACACCACTTTGTGATAAAGCTGTTCTTTTCACTCCCTAGCTTTCCGAAAATGAAAAATAAAGCTTTCAAATGATTACAGTTTACATTCTACCATAAAAATAGGAATCAAAACAGAAACATTGATGCCATTAATGTTTCTTTGCAGGAGTCTGAGGCTTGTGCTGAATATACAACCCCACTACTGTATATGTCATCTGAAATGAGACACATACACAACTGTTAGTATTGGACGTGTACTCTAGCATGTATACATATCATCACCTTGCAAGCCTCGTTAGAGCAGCAGATTGTCAGTCTCATAATCTGAAGGTCAAGCGTTTTGAAGTGCTTCGGTTTTTTATACTCTTTGTGCACTGGACTACTCAGAAATAGTCACAAAAACATAAGAAACCTGGAGACGGACCATGCATCCATTATTTATTGGTTGTCCTCTAACGAGTTAGTTTCTAAAGTGCTTCCATTTGCTGACTCATATGACTTCAAGGAGATGCTTTCATCGAACCAAAATCTCATCAGTACCTGCAAAACCTGCAAACTTCAAACCGTAGCGGTGTAGGACAAAAGATACTCATGACTTGTTTTCTATTAATCAAAATGTATTTTTAAACACATTTTGATAATTTATTAAAACCGTTTTTGGATTCTTCCATAAAATTCCATTGATGAAGCTCAAAAGAGTTATTTCAAACATTTAAAGTGACTGTGTGTATTTTCCCTGGCCCTGGGCAGTATATACCTAAATCATTGCAAGCAAGCGGTATTTTTGTGTTCAAGTAAGACCTTACCAATTGATGGCCATTAGGGTCAAAAATCACTGGGAGCGCAATTTTTGAAGGAGTACTTCGTCAGATTGTTCAACCTCCAGCAAAATGACAAGCACATCAAACTTGCTTTCATCACTGGCAACGAGCAAAGAGCTAAATGTGTAAAACAATGTTTATGAATGGCGAAAGTTTTGTAATCGCTTGTTACAAATCTATAAATGTGTTTTGTCCTCACGAGCTAGAAGGAAACATTGCGTTGCCCATAGACTAGACCCACGTCGATTTTTATGCTTGTAACACAAATCATTATGGCCTCATGAGAGTTAGTGGACTTTCTGAAAATTACACCATAACTAAATGGATGATAGATTTCAAAGACATTTGTCCAAGCAGCTTTAAAGTATCGTCATGTGTCCAGAGTTTCGTGTTTACCAGGTAGCAACACCTTATGGTTTAAGTGCAGAACCCAAAAAGCCTAAAATAGCAGCTCATAGTCCAGTGTCAATGTGACTTCATTCAACTCTTTTTTACAGGCTGTTTTTACATTCAGAGGAACTCTGTAATCAAACCAGTAATTACCATTCAACAACAAGCCATGGAAAATTGAACCCAAACAGAAGTTTATGCAATACATAATATATTACATTTGTGTGGGACTGAAAATCTATTTATCCTATTTAAGGAGCTCTTTAGCAAAGCACAGCTCCTATTTTCCCTTTAATACTGGCACATTTATTCAGAGAACGGCAAACAAACACCTACGTCAGAGGTGTTTGGTTATTTTAAGGTGCACCGCACCTTCAAATCACAGCGTTCAGGAGCCCTAACCGATGTAAACACCGGAGGACGGCTGAAGTAGATAAGGGAAACGACAATAAACATTAGGATACTCATTATGACCTGAATCATTTTTATTATTATAAGTTACAAAGTTACCAGAAGACTGTTCATAAATAAAAAATTCCAGAGTCTCTAAGCAGATATTGCGGTATATTTATGAACTACTTGAATGCGTCTCAAACATTAAAGTGAAGTGAGAATACTGTAATCTTTGTCTAGGCTTTTCATGTTGCTGTGGTTACATCTCGGCAAAGGTGGCATAAAGTATAAAATCCAATTATCAGCTAAAAATATCTTACACCAATTTTGCTTGTTTATATGACACTGTGTATTTCTTACAGCAGGGTAAACCAAAGACAGAACTATAGCACTGACTACTACATTTTTAATGTTCTTATAATAATTCTGAGAAATTATGTTTGTACTTTTATCCTCCTTTAGGGTTCATCTCAGCTGATTAAAACCTGATCCCACCATCCATCCACCTCTGCAGTTTTCGTTCTTCCTCTCTTCCTTTGTTTTTGGCAGCTTGTACTGCTTCTTCTCCCCTCTTTCATATTCATCACCACAGTGATGGATGTATGATTGTAACTGCAACGTGCATGAGTCAGAAAATTCTGTCAGCATCAGCTGTGCGTGAAGTGGAAAGTAGGAAAAGAAACAGACTTGCAGATGAGATGAGTGTGTGTCCGACGGGAAACACTTTAGTGCTTGAGAGCGGACACTAAGTGTATGTTCTGTCTGTGTGAGGGTGTGTGTGTGAGAGAGAGAGAGAGAGAGAGAGAGAGAGTGTGAGTTTAGGGTTAATGAGGATGATAGACTGGATTATAGACTAAGAAAACAGCTGATATCAGGGGGTTAATGGTTTCTGACTGAGATCAGAAACATGAGTCAGTGTTGGAGAGTGAGAGGGTGGTGGTTGTGTTTTCACACTGTGTGATCTCTGCACAACAGAACAGAGTGGGTTCTCTGCTGAGATTTTTACTTATCCAAGACCAAACAGGAACTTGGTCAAAATGATGATTTTAACAGATAACATAATGAACTGTAACTGTTAATTACAGCAGCAGATGGAAATATTTACGTTTCCAATTATATAAAGTTTATCTTTTGAAGTGTTGGTGACAACATCAAAGTGTTCTTTAAAGACCAGGTTCACTCATTTCTTCAACACTTTTGCAGTGGTCTCTAGTGAATTAATGCTTTGTGAGTCGATCTCTGTGGCAAAAAAAACTCTGGTGTTCCTGTTTCAGGAAGTAGAAGTTAGCCAGAGGAGAGGGGAGCAGAAAACAGCGGGATTTAGAGTCTTATTTCCTGATATTTGGAAATCTCACCTCTTATTGGCTAACAGCAACACGACTCTACCACTTACTCCATTGGTTCTGCAATGTTGATGTTTTATCTCCACAAATAACACAAGCCTGAAGGAGTTCTGCCATTTTATGGAGTTGCTAATACTAATGGTTAGCTTCTACTAGCCAAGACTTCCTCTGATCTCTCCTGGACACTAAACCAACAACAGCCTTCCCCGTTGCAAGCCAAGATGGGTGAGTCCATGAATGTTAAGTGACAGTGTGACGTAGATCTGAGTGGCTTTTCTAATCCGAGCATTTCCTTGTCTATTTTTTATTGGCAGCTAATGCAGGAAATAGGGGTAGAAGACTATTTTCACACTTAGTCTGCATGTGAAACTCAGAGTGGTAATCAACAAGGGGCAACACGATTACTGAAAAAGTCACTAAGGGGAAATGAAGGTATGCTCAAGTGAGTATAAAGAATAGAATAAGATAAATAAAATAATGTGATTTTTATTTTGACAGTCATTTTTCTTTTTCCACAGGTGCTTTGTAATAACACTCTACAAACACAACCACTAGGTTGTAGGCATTCAGTGAGTTTTCTAACCACAATGGTACAACTCTTGTACTTTTATTTTGAAAGAATTAAAAAGTAAAACCTACGGCCATGAGCATGCTAGCCCTTTACTGTAGAATATGAGGCCACCCCTCCACACTGAACCTCCACACAGGTGAAAATGAGAGAAATGTCTTTAAAGCAGCATTCCGCAACATTGCAGTTATATGGTCTCTGTCGCCCTCTAGAGGCTTGCTGCGTAACGTCACTGTCGTAACATTAAATCTCTCTCTCGGGCAAAAGTGGAATGTTTACATTCCTAATATCAGGCAAAACAACGAAAACAAACTTTTCCACCTCCACACATTGAATAAATAGTTTTATCAGGACTGTATAACAACTTTATGCCCGACCAAACACAATAACCCTGGTGAAATAATTTATTACTTACCTAGCCATTAGCAGCATGGCTAGGTTAGAGTCCGTAGTTCATGCTGTTCTTTCTAAAAGAGCTCTCCAGCGAGGAAAAGATGGCCCAATAATAACTCTGGTCTTTGCTCTTGCTCTATCACGTTCTTCTCTTTTCCTAGATTCCTCTGATAAGGGATTTCTAGCTTTCTTTGGTGAATCTGCTGCTGCTACAGCGAGTCTACGTTATACAATTATCGCAAGCCAAAGGGATAAAAAAAAATGCGCGTTCTAAACTCGCATTATGTCAGCCAAAACGCTCGTTCAAGACGCGCGTTTTGGCGGACATACTGCTCGCTTTTAGAACACGCGAGTTTTTGCACCCTTTGGTGTCAAAACGCGCGTTCAAGCTGCGCATTTTGGCGGACATAAGGCGCATTTAGAACGCACGCTTTTTTATCCCTTCGGCTTGCCATATTCTGCCGTAAAACGACACCCAGTCAGTACTTCCGTCGCTACCCGACGCACAAAAACTGTATAGTGCAGTAAACAGACGTGGGAGCCCCCAACACTATCACAGGTATGAAAATGAACATAATAGATAATACTATGACGCAAAAACTTTACAAAAAAGCATAATTTTAAGGTGTAAAAGTTGCAGAATGTTAGCCTAGTGAACTGGACCAATTCTTGCTTTGCAGAGTTTGGTCTAGGCACGCTTCATAGGAACCCTCGCAGCCTGTGGCTGTCCAATCACAGCTCGCTATAGTTTTGGTTGGGCCAATCAAAGCGCTCTATATCATGGGCCAATCACAGAGCGGGAGTAGCCGATGACGTCAGCGCTGCGGCCGCGAACCCAAGCAACATGGCGGCAACTCGGGAAACACGTTCGTTTGAAACGGCTTTGTCATCAACTTTGGATTATTTAGACTCCAACGTGCGTAAGTCTGTCTGATATACTTAGCGGCTTCTTATTTTTATCAAACAAAGTAGTGCAATGTCCCAGTACACCTGATATTCGCGTGTTTTTATACAAAAACGACAGAAATCATTGATGTTAGACGCCATTAAAGCCTCCCGCTTTTCCGTCGCTGTGATTACGTCATGTTGTTCGTCACTCTGATTGGTCCTAGCGCTATCCAATTGCGTGCTGACATTTTGAAAGACAACCGTAGATCCCGCCTCACGACTGAGAGCCGTCAATGGTTCGTGGCCAGACTATATATACACATATATAGGATGGCTTGCCAGGCTAGCAGAATGTTGCTTTAACTAGCAGAATTAACAGATAAATGTGTCCTGCAGCTTCTGTTACATCTGAGGGCGCCTGCAGCTGCAGGGTTTGTAGTAGTAGTACACAATTATTTTTTTAAGCAAAAGCATCATAAAAGAGACACTAGTCCTAAATTATGAAGTGGTAGCTAAAATTATCCCTTGCTAAGCTAAATGAGATCAAATAAACCAGAATGGCATAATAACAGCTTAGCGCAGCTCAGTGAGGTTTTATTTTAATTCATGTTGGTTTTATACGCCCCGCTGACACTTTTGTGTTATAGCAATTAGTTGCATTAGAAAAAGTCAAAATAAACATTCACCACCTGCTACCTTCTTGCTAAAAGAAGCTATGTTCCTACTTTAGGCAAAAGTGGGCCAAATCAGACTTTTATGCTGAAATTTGATTTTTTTTATGACAATCTGACAAGCAAAAAAACCTGATTTTATAATCTGACTCGGGACATTTCCTTAAATGGTCTTGAATCGGATAAATAACTGATGTTTTTCAAAGTGACCTCAGATGTCCTCTGACGTTTGTGTTACCAAAATGTGACAGAAAGGGCAGTTCTGCAGCGGATGAGGCGGTAAGATCAGACATGGCACGTGTAACATCTGTAGTCTGTAAACACAACACGCTGCATGTGATGTCACATCTTCACACGTGGGTCACTTCAGGGCTGTTCATACCTGACTGAAAACGGTTGTATTTTAATTATGTGATGAACTAAAAGTCCAATGTCACCAAAAAAAAAAAGAGTGATCTGAGTCATGCATTAGCACCTGCAGTGTGAACACTGCCTAAGAGTGAGGGAGACACAGTGGAAAGAGGACAGGTGAGGACAGCCTGTTGAGCACGCTGTCGCTGTAAATTATCTGTAACTTCATTAGTAGGCTGTTGTTGTTTTTAACCAACCCACCTGGGTCCATTATGTTTAGTGTAACATTTATCCCACTCTCAGTTGTCCTTTTCACTGGGACCAGCTGCTAAAGGCAGCTGCAGAAAACTCCATCTTTGTTACACCATTTAGGTGAGGATGAAACAGTCGAAAACTGCTGAGGAGGATTCAGGCTGAGGTGCTGCAGCATCCGACTCACCCAGCTGAAGCAACAGATCTCATTTCAGACATAATCAAGGTTTCCTCATGGAGCCACCAGTTGTTGCAGATCTGATATATTAGACTGCATCATTTCCGTTTATGTCTAATTAACAGATTATCTCTAATATATGAAGTGAATCTGGTAAGATATGAGCTGGTGAGATAAGAATCATCAACTGTGTTGATTAATTTAGATGAGTTTTGGCTGAAATGTGTTGTCTCCTGGACAAAACTGAATATGAAATAATGTGCAATAATTATTGTTACTATTATTTTATGTTGTTATTGCTTGGAAGAATATGAGTTACAACAACATTTAATTTCCCTCTTGGATTATTAAAGCATGTTTCAATTTAAATTCTGAGAAAGGTCAGTTTTTAGATTAGGGGTAGACCGATATATCAGTCAGGTGATACATCGGGCTGATATTTGACATCTTTTATATATCGGCATTGACCAATATAACTCCTTAGTAAAGCCGATTTAAAGTCAGGCACATCTCCGGGCAGCCCGTTGCTGCTGCAGAATTTATATTATATTATATTTACGTTCCAGAATAACATCTGCTTAATAAATGCTCAATTATCAACTACATTTTTTTTATATACCAGTTTTGAATATTAAATACTTGGTCAGTTAACTGATTTGTTTTATTACCTTTAGTTAGACGTCTGATTTTAACACTGAGCCATGCACAAAATTAAGATTTAACAGCTGGTTAAATTCAGTGTTCAGAAACTGATTCAGTTTCAGAGGGTTTGAGAATCAGCTGATGTTATTAGTGACATTTTAGCATGAAAATGAGGTAGGAAACATCTAGATATCAACAATGAAAATCGGCCCAAAATATCAGCGGCACAAATCGGCCATCGGCTGAACATGACCTTTACTTATCGGCATCGGAAATAGAAAAAACAATATCAGTCAACCCCTATTTTAGATGTCAGTGTTTTCAAACCTAAGACTGGTGCTACATCTTTTTAACCATTTTACATCCACCAATAAATGAATACAAATGAAAGAAAAACACTAAATGAATCTTGCATTTTTCACTAAATCTGGGCAATACGTGTTATATTATAATGTAAGGTAATAATAATGGTATTTTTGTAATGATATTTAGACTTAATAAGTAATAATAGCATATTTTAATTCTTCATAAAAATACATTTTAGGTTTGTTCCTTTTTCTTGGACAGGTTTGGTGCTCCAGTAACACACAGGGACTAAGATAGACCCTAACAAATGGCCGACCAGAACATTTTTTATTTAAAACAAATCAGAGGATCATTGGTCCCTGGTAATGACCGTATTGAATAATCATTATAGTTTTACTAAATCAGAAACAGGAAAAGGGGACAGAGGGACTTGGCCAAGACGTAATAAAGAATTTGTTCCCAGTCCATCTAACCACAGGAGAGCAGTCAAAACATCACAGCAAGCTGTTGTTCTGATCCGTCCCAGCTGCTGAAACATGAGACGTTAACAGATCTGTGTGGAGACGCTGAGTCCGTCTTCACATGAAAATATGTTTTCAGTGAAAGTTGGTGGATTACACTTTATAACAGTTAATATGAAAAATAACACGTAATCTGGCAAAACCTAAGCACTATTGATGATGAACCTGCTTAGAAAGCTGTCAAACGTAATCAGTCACAGGAAACGAGGATCTGACAGATTCTAAAATAAAATCAGGATCGGGTGGATGCTTGTTATTGTTAAAACTGAACATAAAAGTACTATTTTATACAAGTCACTGCTGGAAAAGATGATATTTGTTGCTTAGAATTTAATTAGTGTGTTGGTTATGTTGCACATGGACAAAATTTTACAAAAAGAAAACTAGAAAATTCTTTTGCGCCTTTGCAATTTCAGTAAAACAGTTTTCTGTAAGCTCAAAGGGATCTTTCTGCTTTAAGCGACATATTGAAATAATTTTTTTGTTCCTAATTAAATTCATGAATTAGTGTTGTCAAAAGAACCGGGTCTTCGGTACTAACCCGGTACTACAAAAATGTAAACGTCACGGTTCCAAGATTTGTAGGTACCGGTAGTACCGAGGACCCGTCTAAAAACCGGATCCTTGATGCGCATGATTCGCGCATTCACTGGGCGCGTGCAGTCGCTTCTAAAGCAACACCGCAGAACGCAGAGTGACGGCGAGCGGTGGACCAGCTGATGTGATAAATAAAGTTCATTCACGGAGACCCCCGCCCCGCTGTCACTGAGAACCCCCACCCCGACGGAGACCCCCCCCGCCCCGCTGTCACGGAGACCGACAGGACTGACGCTTCGCTCCAGCAGCACCTCCCGTTTTCATGCTTTCTTGTATTTTTAATTCCTAAACTTGACAGGATGTCCCACAGACCCCTGAATCCCTCTGTCAGCGCTTGTCATCAGGAACGTCCTGACACGACGCTCACCTCCGCTGATCAGTGACGTAGGAGGCGGAGTTAATGCGACATGACCGTTCAGACTAGTCGCTTTCAAAAACTTCGCATATGTGTCAGAATCAGTACTACATAGAGTGTGGTGTGAATACACCATCGTCTTTATTAACTATTTAAATCTCCTATACGTTTAATTAGGGTAACAAACAAACAGGATGACATAAAGGCGTTGACTGCTCACAGACCTGAGTTTTTCTTTTCTTAATGATTGTCATGTGTATCCAAAAGATGAACAACAATGTACGGCTCAGTCAGTGTTTATGTCCTTAAAATCAGTTTGTCAAAAAAGCTGTTCTAACTAGAGGTTCTAGTCTGGATAACTAGCAGGTTTACAAAAATATATGAACAAAAACACATTTTGATTAAATAAAAGTGCATTAAAAACATGTTATGATAGTAGTACAACAGTAATTCAGTTCATTATTCTAATATACAGCACTGGTTCACAAAAGATGTCATCTCAAAGCACTTTACAGGAAAATTAATGTTTTTATTGGTAAATTTAGTCTAAATTAAATTTTTGTTTGGTACCGAAATTGGTACCGAGAACCGTGGATTTTCACTGGTACCGGTACCGAATACTGAAATTCTGGTACCGTGACAACACTATCATGAATGATTATTTATTACAATATGGCTGAAAAATCACTTTACTTTAAGAAAGAAATGCAGCAAACAATAACAGAAATGTCAACTTTGTCCCCAGGAGAACGTCCATTAGTCCTCAAAGCTCCCTTATGATTTAGGACAACAGCTGAGGTTTCCACTGCAGCAATTTTTGCCAAATCCAGGGGCTCCTCTTCCTAATTGCATTACTGTGCTGCAAATCAGCTCCACATTAATATGAGTCTTTGATTTCCTGTTCCCCACCTGCTTCAATTATGGAAGCTGCAGAGATGAACATTAATGAGAAATCTGAGTGGTTTGGGTTGAAACTGCTGAGGTTTGCTCAACATGGAGACCCATTATGTTTTAATGATATGCACAGATAATTCCAAACAATTGGTCACTAAATCTGTGTGCATCTCAATTTTCATTTATATGTATAGGTAGTGAGGTCGTGCTTTTTTTAATTACGAGGCCTAGCTAAAATCAAGCCCGTGTTGTCAGGACAGCATCTAGAGTCAGTACTACACGCCTTTGTTTTGTCAAGATTGGATTATTATAACGCGCTGTATGCTGGTTTGAGTCAGGCAGCATTGAAGCGGTTGCAATTGGTCCAGAATTCAGCAGCTATAGACTGGAACGAGGAAAAGGAAACATATTACTCTCGTGTTGGCCTCGTTGCACTGGTTACCTGTGTGCTATAGAGCTAAATTTAACATCTTATCTTTCGGTCCTTACAGGGGTGTGCTCCACCTTACTTGATTGCATTGTTGAAAACCGCATGTCCCATCACGGCCTCTTCGGTCGGCTCATCAGGGGCTGGTGACTGTCCAACGTGCTAGCATAGGTGGAGATCTGGCCTTTTTCTGTTCTGGCTCCTGCCCTCTGGAACGAGTTACCGATGGTTGTAAAGCAGTCACCATCACTGCAGCTTTTCAAAAGTCGCATTAAGACCCATTTTTATCATTTGGCTTTTGTTTTGTGAGACAATTTTTACTGTCATTTAACCCTTACTTTGATGTGTTGTTGTTGTACGTTCTCTGATGATTTAATTGTATGTGGTGTCTTCTGCAAAGGCAGTGGAAGGCGCTTTGTAAATAAAATTTTATTGATTGATTGATTGATTGATTGATTGATTGATTGATTGATTGATTGATTGATTAATGTCAAAACATAGAGGAGTTAATCCCACCTGAGCCACACCCAAAACAAGTGTCTGTTAGCTAATTTCTTTTCTAAATATTATCACTTTCACAATAAAAGTCATCCATTAAGAACACAAAAAACATCCATTATATTGTTCATTTTATACGATTTCATCACAAATCTAAATCCAAAAATAAAACAGACTGTTTCTAACCTGTAATTGGATTTTTAGATTGGTTTATGTAAATTGTATCAATGTTACCAAAAGGTTATGTATATGAACCCATATTTTCATCAACAGCAGTAATGGTTGAATGTGTGTGTATGTGTTAAGACAGATGTGTGTGCGTGTGCATGTGTGTGTGTGAGACCCCTGGAGTCCACCAGCAAGTCATCATTTTCTCCTCTATCTGTGTCTGATCCTCCCTTCCTGAAACAACTTCAGCAAAAAATGCACAAGCGTGGGATTAAATCCTTCCTTTCTCATCATCCCTTCCATTCTTAATTCTTAAACACTTTCATCTCCAAACTTATAGAATTTTCAGGCACAGGATAAATAAATAGCATTAAATGTGCGTGCATGTGTGCATGCATGAGTACTTTTGTTCAAGTGGTCTAGTGAACTGATTTTGGGTAAAGAAAAAAAACTCAGAGCAGCTTTTGGGATTTATGACTTACGGTTACTGTTCTCTTGTTGCAGAAAAATGTGTCTCTGTCAATCATAAAGATGTTTCATCACTTTTTGCACATTCTTACTGGAGAGTTTAATTATTTCACAGATGCCTTGTGGTTTGTTTGTTTGTTTGTTTTTCTTGAAGGGGAGCACTAGTGTGTGTGCGAGTGTAAGTGGGAGCAGTCATGACATTTGTAGCTTTGCAAAGGCCTATCCAAATTCATTTAGTGTGTTTTGTTTATATAGAGCCAATATTACATCAACACAAGACACTTATGGTGGTGTTTTAAAAATTCAATGCAACAAGCGATGGCAGAACGAGGGCAAAACACACTGCAAACATAGGGTGCACTTCAAAAAATAATTCTACATTGATTTTACTTATGACTCGCACACACTTTGTGACATGGTACCAAACATTATTTTTCCATGCAGTTCTAATTTCATGCACATCCTGAAAAAAAACAAGCACATTTTTACTCCCTTCTTGGACATCTAGGCTTCCGTAGAAGCAGCACGTCTGTTCGTGTGACTGATGTAATATGTTGGTGTTAAAACTAATGTCAAAAAGTTATACAAATTTCTTTACTATTCTTATCCTAAAAAGGCCAAAGAATTTTCTATTTTGATTCTGTTACGCTAAAAATACTTTTGGTCTCCAGTGCAAAAACTATAAATTTATATAAATCAGTTGCTTCGCTCTTCTTAAAATGTGAACTTTTAGGCATAATCAGAAAACCTTAGGGATGTGAAAAAAAATATATATATCGACACACAGATATCGCAATTTTCATATTACGATACAGAATTGATATTTCAAAACAGTGTATCGCTTTTTAATTAAGAATTTACATACAAACGTTTTTCTGTATTTTGTGTGTGGTGCAATTCAAACTCCGACTGCTAGGCAGCAGTAGTTTTTAATTCCTTCATTCTGACAGAACAAGATCTTGCGATAACTCTGGATGTGTCTGGCCTAAGTTTTCACGATTGTAATCAGTTTATTTATATATCGTACCACCAGATTCTTGCCAATACACACCCCTAGAAAACCCGCAACGAAACTTTGGTCTTTCAAAACAAAGCTTATTGCTAATCAAAGTAAATTTTTGCAAAGTATTCATTTAAAATGTACGCGAACACAGATCGTAACAAAATCTATCGTGCCTTGCAGAGTGATGCTTTTTGTTGACCAGCCACACTGCTGCATTCTTTGTGTTTTTAGCTGAAGAGTAAAAACATTTGCGAGTCTTGTCCAACTAAATGAGCAATTCAGATAATTAGTTACGATTTAAATTTAATTTTGCTATTGCAACTAATACCTTTTGAGATAAATTCTATCCCAAATTTTCAAACCATTGAAGGGACCGGTTGCACCGATTATATGGCAGCCTCGCTTCTATCAGTGAGCCCCAGGGCTGCTGTGGCTACAGTGTAGCTCATCACCATCAGTGAATGTGTTGGCGACTGACTGTTGTCTTGTAAAGCTTCTTGGAGGGTTCTAGGACTAAATACAGGCCATTTACACCCCCCAAAACATATAACTGAGTTGTTATGATCTATGTAATTCACAATTATAAAAAAATAAAGAGTAAAGAGCAAATGCTACTATTAGTGTGATGCACAGGTCAGTTCTAACATCTAGAGGCTCAGAGTTTTGTTCAAAGAAACATCTAAACAGATGTGGGTCACTGCAAGAGGCTGATCCCAGATCTCCCAATCCAAAGCCGACGTTCCTAATCACAACACAACCCTGCTGCTCCTCTTTTCACCACCATGAGAACGTCATGACAAATAATTACAAGACATTAAAGGCTTGAGTAGCACACTGAGAAAACACTGCAGGCGGCGTCTTTCAATGATGAGGACAACGGAGACGGTTTGGGGATCTTCAGACGGTGGCACGTCGCTTTATCTCTCACCGACTAAAGCAGCTAACACACTGCGGTTGCATATGTTTTACTGACTCTCGCTCTCTCCCACAAGTGAGACCTGAGCCTTGTTCACTCTCCAAAAAAAGCCTGCAGCAACAAGCCAATCTGTTGGCAAACAGCTGGAGCTAAAACCCCCAGGGAGAGCAAGAGGGGAGCCGGAGAGAGGGAGATCTCAGCGAGAGTGGAAGCAGAGACGGGGTGAAAATGACAGGAACGAAGGCAGAGAGGAGGATAGTATTAGAGAGTTCTCGCTGTCATAAATAATCAATGCTTAGTCAACAAAGTAAATGAAAGTGAGAGGAAGAACCAAGGATATTTTTCATTGCCAAATCCAAAAGGGAAAACTGCCAGCACGTATACGTCACGCGTTGGCACCGCTCAGCCAAAATGAAAAGGAGATACGGAGACAGACACAACAATAGGGAAAGGAGGACACAAAAAGAAACGGCGGTAAGAGAAATAATGACAGAGAACTCTACCGGGAATGTGTTGAAATGAAAAAGGGAAGCAGGAAATTCCTTCATCATTTATCTGACCCTTTGTGTTTCACAAAAACTGGAATATGACAATCCTCCTCCTCTTTTCCTCATGTCATATCCCTCGCTCCTCACACGCTTCCTTTCCTCTCATTCTTTTTGTTTATTACCGTTTCTCTTCTGAGTGCCGTGCAAATCACATCCAGTATGAAAGAGACTAGACTTCAAAACATCTGCCATTCGGAGAGAGTCTCCTTTCATCCTTCAGGACAGTGAACGAGAGAAGGATTGTGTTTCAGCAAAATCACGCGACACACAGACGTCTTCGTACCTCATGTCTTCCAGCAGGTCACATTCGGTCTGATGCTTAAAGTGCAGTCTTGTCATCTGCTCCGTGTGAGTGTTTTTTAGCTCCTGCGTCACTTTGACCTGGAGAAAACAAAAAGACGTCATCGTCAGACATTCATCTCATCGACCCCCTGACCTTCTGTTTGCTTACTGATAACATCTGCTCCAAAACAAACTCTGATTTATTAATGGATATCTAGATCTGGAGCTATGAAGTCACAGAACAGATGAAGTTCTCCTCTGTCCTGGTTGTAAGAGTCTGCGGTGTGATAAATGCATCTTATTGCCTTAAAGTCAAACAGGCACATTAATACTTAATGATCCATATCCATCCTCAGTTCATAAACCCTTTTTATTACGCACCCCTGGCTGAATTAAGCGTTGCATGAAATTACCAAAAGTCGCATAAATATACACAAGACATGAACGGCACAGGACCATGCGTTTGAAAGGCTGGAAATCAGAGATTTATCCCTGGTAACGTGTCTTATAATCAGTTATGAAAACAACAGAAACACCTATACTCTCCCACAAACCCTGACCCTGATTAACTGTCAGCGTCAGGGCTTCGACTGATTTTTGGAGATGCTGAGGGTGGATTTTTTGCTGTTAGAGGTGACTGAGGACACTGTTAACAGGAAAAGACCCTAAATGTTTCATTTCATGCACAATTGAGTTTGGGTGATTACAGCAGATTCATTCACAGCATCTTGAGCTAAAACTGACAGAACCGACCCTTAATCTGCACTCGCTAGCAGGCAAAGCCACGCACATGCACGCATCATGCACACACAGTGAGGGTCACTGTGCACTGTCGAGTGGATTCCATCATCCATTCACCAGAGAGAAACAGTGGGCATATTCATGACTGTTCTAGTCAAAACAAAAGTACAACGTGCCACGGGTCGCACTGGCACACACGGCACCGCGCCCTTCTTTTTGATGATGAGGAGGGAGTGGTTGATGTCGTCGGGGACAAAACACTTCCCTTGATTTCACCTTCCATCACTCACAGGCAACTAGAGAGAACGGTGGCCAAAAGGTAGATTAAAAGGCCAAGGGAGGAAAGCTGTGTGTTAGAAGGAAAGGAGGCTGTGAGAACAGAATAAGGTGGTAATACTGGGAAAAAGGGATGGCTGTTCAGAGAGGTAATGGAAAAGAAGCAAAACAGGCAACATAGAGATGCTAAAGCTTTGGTTGACAGCTAGGACAGGTGTCAATTATTCAATTTTGTACTTCAATTTTCATTTCAGCTCCATAAAAATCACATAAGTAGTAATTGATAAAACAATTATTGATGAGACGTATATTGTCTTCTGAAAAAGATTCAGTTAAAGTAAAGATGGTACTTCTTACATAACTAACAATATTATTATGATTGTCAATGCACAAATGACACCTGAAGTGTATGATCCTCATCAAAAAAGATGCCTTTATTATTTTTATTGTGCACGGTGGTGCTTCATCCGTTGCACAACTATTCCCTGCTTATTCCAGGCTTCCGTAGCAGCTCTTCTCTGTTCTATTAAACACTTTGTTTGCAGCACGTAATCGATTCATCATGTAGAATTTGCTGCTTTCTAAACCACTGTATGATTGATGCAGACAGGTCAAAATAGTTATAGTAGTTTGTATTGTTTCTAATAAAGTTGGATGTAAGAAAATGTAATTACACAAACACACACACATACACACATATAGTGTTATACTGAATCAATATTTAAGGGCAGAGTATTGATATTTTTGTCGATACTTTTGTTGAAAACATTTTCTGTATTTATTTTGTGTGGTGCCATTCAAACTCCCACTGCTAGGTGGCAGCAGTTTTTACTGCCTTCTTTCTGATGGAACGCGATCTCCAGCTAACACTCGATGTGTCTTGGAAGTGTCTGGCCCGAGTTTTTCAGTTGAGTTCAGTCTTAAAAACTGCAAATATCGTCTGGCTTAGAATCTCAATATACATTGAGATTTATATCATACTGCCAGATTCTTGCCACACACCCCTATAATAAAGGTCATTTTGATCTCATAATTTATGCTCTCATAACTTTAAACTCTGTTGACATAAACCTGAGTCTGCACCCTCCTGAAAATGTGAACTTTGAATATTTTGAGTTTTATACAATTGGAAAATGTCTGCAAAAAACAAACATGTTTTATATTCATGGGATTTTTCATTTATGATATACAAAACTTTAAATCTATGGGGGAAAAAATTCACATTCTAACCCACAGTCTGGTGTGTTCTGCAGTGTTGCTTTCTGTGTGTTTGGAGTCACTGGGTGCTTTTATTTTGGCATGCTGCATCACAGCACTTCCTGCATGTTTTCAGCTGAAGGGGAACAAAAATATGAATAATGATGTTAAATAATTGAAATTTCTGTATTTGTTTTAAAAACTATAACGTGTCCTGAACCACATTATGCATTTTGAATTTGCAACTAAATCTCTGACTTTAAAGTCAACAGGCACTCACTGAAATGCAGCCAATTAAGTCACTTTTCCCACAAGACCTTTAAATGAAACAAGAGGACCAGATGTAACTGATGCAGCACACTGGTTTTTACAGCTGCAGAAATGTGCAAATGTAGGCCAATAAAACTGATGATAGCAAACAATAAAAAAATAGCTGTAATCAATACAAGAGATCTGCAACATAAAGCCACAAAAACCAAAAAGTAAGTGTCACAGTAAGGGATGGACTGCCTTTTAAAGCCTGAGTCAAACTAGAAGCAGCTTTCATTAATTCAAGCCACATCAAACTAATATATGAGACCCAAACGAGCTCAGTTTGTCAGCAGATGGGCTGAGACCCAGGCTAAACACTTAAGGGGCTGTATGTGTCGCACTGGGAGACAGAAATTACTTGTATCTAACAGCCAAATACTGATACACTCTGACTGTTGATGCTGTGTGTGCCGAGTCTGCTGGCCACACTGGCACAACGTAAGGCATCAGTGTTTGGACCACCTCTGTTTTACATTTGGACGTATCAAAACACCACATCTAATGAGACGGTGACAGCAGTAGGGGAACAATGGTCTCTACAGCTTCATAAAAAGGCCTGCCTAAGTGTGTGTGAGTGTGTTTTAAGGACATGATCTGGCATGCATAAAAGCAGCACATAAATGGCACAGGGGAGGATACGTGATAATTAAAAGACAAAAGAGCAGAGGTTCTCAGAGGGAGACTGCCTCTGATGTATGGGGGGGTTTAACCATTCACCTTAAAAGCAGCCAGACACTTTAATTCACTTTTTCACATAAGCAGCACATGTCTGCTTCTGGCACACCCCCCATCCAAGATGCAGTGTTACCTAATGCTGAGATCATCCGTGTTATGATGTCATATTTTGCAACATAGCTGTTATTCATGGGAGTTCAATTTGTTGTGTTTGCATCTTATTTTAAGTCATCCTCTGGGATTAGTTGCTGTATGTAAATACGGTTGCCTTTAATTTTAGTCTATATTACCTGAAAGGAAAATTAAGCTTTTGAATTGTTGGAAATTTTTTTTTTTTTTAGATCAAATATGATTCACACAAGCACATGTGTGCCGTAGAGAGCTAGTGGTCTCTGTGGTCAGCATTAGATATGGCCCTGGCTTCACGTCTCCTCGGTGCAGAGTGATTTTAGCTTTTGTCAGCTCTGCCTCTTTAGATGAAACGATGTGACCCTGGGCAGATTGAAGGACATTCTTTCTTTTTTAGACAAGATGCATCTGAAAGAAGGACAGCTTTTTGTTGTTCTCTCTGAGGGGGGATCTGTCACAATCTCACGGTGTACCAATTAGCAACATAACACCACTGCAGCTGGGTTTAACAGTGAACCTAGAACAAGGTGCATATGTTGTGATTTTATTTTTTACATCTTTAAAAGACAACTAGAAATCATAATTAATGCCACAAAGCGACGCTTTGTTAAAAGCGTACTCTTGACAGCCCACCTACCTATAGCGCCTTCAAGCTAACGATGTTTGACGTTTTGACGGTCACGGCTGCTGGACAGATGCACTAATGTCAAAAAGGTTCATGCTAACACGCCTGCTAATGTTGACTAGCAAAGACCTTCTCCTAAATATCACAAGCTGGTAGCATGAGAGGCTTTTTGTGAAGACACATGTGAGGTTACAACACTGTTATGTGTCTGTCATTGTTTCAGCTAAAACATAACGGACCCTGGAAATCACTCACCTTCCTCGGCGGCGGCTGCATTTTGGAGGCTTGACATGAATGGTATTTCCCTTGTGAGATGTTTTGTAATTCCAAAAGGAAATCCAAAATCAGCGTGGAAACTGATATCAGGCTTCTTCCAAACAAGGACTCTTCCCCCCTTTTTTAAGTCTCGACGACAGGGGAGGAAAGATGGGAGTTAAATTTGGACTCCGGCGGCCATGATTGATGATAAACGGCCAGTTTATAGAGAGAGCCGAAACTGAGGCTACGAGGAGAGGCTGCACACGCTCGTGGTGGTTGCTGCCACTACGAGAGTGTGTACTGTACTGTTGTGGAGCAGAGGAGGGAGCAGACAGAGAAGAAAGAGCGGAGGGAATAGATGAGGAAGGGAGGGAGTCGTTAACAGGAGCCCACTTCAGGAACTAAGCTCAATGGCTCCACCGTGTGGTCAAGGATGGGAGTAGCAGCAAGAATCTGATGAGATAAACATCAAAACAGCATCGATTTCGATTTATACACCTGCACACGTTTTATACCAAATAAAGCTACAAAACGCACAATATTTACTGACATGTCCGGATAATCCTCTCAGCATTAGTTTGTTTCCCTTTTTGCCTGAAAAGCTTGCTCAAGTAGAGCAGGGAAGAGGCAGACCTGCATAGCAACAAGAATCCGCAGTCGATTGCAGAAAAATCGATCGCGTTTCAAAAATACAATAAAAAAGGTTTAAAATGAAGCTTTGATCCTTTTAAAGTGCTGTTTGTTTTAAATAAAAGTAAATATAAAAATCAATAATTACACAAAAATTAATAAAAATGCAGAATAATGGAAAAATAATTATTACTCGGGAAAATTTTGCTTGTTTAACCCTTTCAGGTACTATTTAACAGACACTGAACTTTGTGTGCAGTATCAGGGTAAAAACTAAATGGGACCTAAAAAGCATAAATTTACAGTTTAATGTAACATTGAATGAATCATGCCACGATTCATCACTCCAGTTGTTTTTGCATAGCTGTCATGAATAATTATTAACTAATTAAATTTGAGATCTTTTTAACACATATAAAGGTTCTCATATACAAACAGAAACCTCCCAGTTAAAACTCATCTTCCCCATTCCATAAGTTTGCTCCACCTTAAAGGATGACCTTTGCAAAGCAGCAATGTGATTTATACAATCCACTCAAGGTCAAGACTTATGACTGAAGATCAAGAAAATGCACTCATGTATTATTGTTGGATTTAAAGATGGCTGCTTCAGTCTCAAAATATTTCCACTACTGGATGTTATTTTTAACATTATTAGCTAATACAATTAAATCAGACAACACACCCAGATAAGTTAAAATTGACTCATAGATGAAAAAACAAAACAGCCAAAAAGGAAATGTTTGATTTGTTCCCCCCTACAGGTTAAGGGACAGGTAATCATTAATGCAGAAAGTTTCTGGAGCAGGTGAAGCATTAAGCACTGTTTCTCACTTTTCTTTTCACTTTAACACTTCAAACGAACACTTTCACACTGGTATTCATAGAAACCAAAACACGTTTACACTGTGCCTGAAACAGAAAAACATGGATCACATTCGCTTTGGAGTTTATATTTGTTAGGATACTGGGATAAATTTTTATAAATGGACTGAGTTGTTTTTTTTCCAGCCATACTAAGGTAAGCCAATAATTCTAAATCTATGTTTGCCTGTGAGGGAGGACGTTTAATTGTTTCATTTGAAATAGAATGTTTTCTTAAATGTTGGATACCTGTGGAATATTATTGTGAAACATCAGGAATTCTTTTTATCTGAATTATAGTTTTAGTGACAAATATTCACAGATGGACACAAAAGTGTATAACCCATACTGAGGTGCTCTTTAAGAAATGAGTTTCGACTCAAATTGTTTGATTTTTCACAGTAACTTTACGGTGAAATTGAGGAATGCTGCAAAAAAACATTTTTTTCTCTCCGCATGTGAAACTAAATAGTGTCCTAAATATGTTTTTAAAAAACATTTTTATTTGATGAGATCATATATGTGTAAAAACTAGGGGTGGGACTCAATTAAAAAATTAATCTAATTAATTATAGGCTTTGTAATTAATTAATCTTGATTAATCGCATTTTAATCGTTCAAGAAAATCTCCCCCAAAGCAAAAATAATGAGGCAGAGAATCAAACAATAGACATTAACGTTATTATTGTAAACTCAAGCTCATTTAATTTCTAAAAAAATGCTTTTAAATTGTATTTAAATTCAAAACAGGGAAAAATATATATGTAAAATGTTCTGTGTTTATTTCTATTAATCCTCACTTATTCCAAGGCAGAACAGAGGCATGGTTAAAAAAAACATGTTGCTATTTAATAAAGAAAATGAAGCCAAAGTTTCAAATCTGTGAAAACTATAAGTATAAGTAACTATAAGCTGTGACCTGCATGACTTTTTCATTTGCCCACTTGGTTGTGAAAGAATTTTGACTCACTCCATTTTTTTCAGCCGTGCTTCAGTCCGTTAAGGTTTAATTAATTTGCTGGGCACTCACTCCTGGGAAGACTGGCAGTTGTCCTAAATGCTTTCTACTTGAGAATAATCTTTCTCACTGTAAAATTATAGACTCCAAAGTGTCTGGAATGGCTTTAAAGCCTCTCCTGGATTGATGGGTGAAAACATTTTCTTCTTTACTATCATATAAGTGGTAACGTTTATTTCTATAGCACCTAAGAAAAAAATCCCAAAGTGATTCACAAAGAAAACCAGATCAAAAATAAAACACGATTAAAAAACAAAGGAAAATAATCATTAAAAGAAATGAATAATATTACAAATGAAAGATGATTAAAAACAGAAAAGGTCATTGTTAACACACGCCTGTATGCTCCAGATCAGCCAGAACAGCTCTTGCTACTTTCTCATTCAGCTTTTCCACCTTTTGACCTTATTTTTGTTTATTCTAGATTCGTTTCAACATTTGAGGTTATAAGTGATAAAGACCATGCCACTTTGGTTCTGTCCTGTCAAGTTCAAACAGGATACACATTATTTAAGGTTTTTTTTCTTTTACCATGTTGGAACATTTTTGAGGCTGATTTACATAAATATTTCAGACAAGGCTGCATGTTTTTATTCTAACAAACAAGTTTCTCAAGCTTTATGAGTGTAAAAACAAGCTTTTTGTGGAGGCAGCTGAGCCTCTATGATAAATGTCCGTCTTACGTTCAGTATCTGAGCCTTCGGGGCTGAAGCGTGCAGGCTGCAGCTTGTCAGATCAACACACACCTCAGAGTGTTTCAGCAGCTCGAGTGTCAGACTCAGCCACACACACAAACACACACACACTGAGGATACACTACTCAGAAGAGTCAGCGTGATACAGTCAAACGGTGTGAGTAACATCCTGTTTTATGAGTTTTACAGATGTTTATGTGTTGAAGTTTGCCGGATTTGTAAGATTTTTCTCATCATGCACACAGCTGGTTAGAAGAGCGAAGGGTCAATTCCAAAGCCGCCGCTCTGTCTCCAGTCTGCTCTGTTAAAGCTCAACTGAAACAGTTTGAAGTGGAAAAAAGAAAAGCAGCAGGAGAGCAGAATGCTCAGTTAGGACAAGCTGCTGTTTGTTTAATAGAACATCAGAAGGAGAAAAGGAGCTTCCTGATCGTCTGAGAAGCTTGTAAGTCATGTTATTCTTAAAGGTCTCTGTGTTAATGAACTTGTTTTAACCTGAGCTTGTCAGATTAACAGAGCAATTGAGTCTGAGGGAGGCGCTACTCTATGCATGCTGATGAAGCGAGAAGAGGAAACAAAATGTGAGAAGGGTCTGAAAACAGTCTGGTTTAAGTTAGACGATCCCAGCTGAAAGCTTTTAGAAAACTCAGGCATGCAGTGTGTGAGTGATTTTCTGCAGAACGTGGCTGCAGGGAACATTTTGTTAAAGCTCGATTCCACACGAGCGTCTGAAACAAACTCACACAATGCAACTATCATTATTTATGCTTCAAGGTGTCTAAAGGTAAACCAGTTGGACCAGAATCAGTAAATGTAGAAAACACCTGGATTAGATTTCACTGGATTAGAGCTGCAAATCCAGCGTGTTGCATTGGACTAAAATGACATTATTTTGGTTTTTGTTTTCTTTTGGTCTAGAAAAAAAAAACAAGCAAAGATTTGATTTTTTTTAAAGACACAATTAGATTTAAAGCTACTTCAAGCTAAATCTAAGTTAATCAATTCCTGTTTCTTTAGGTGTTCCCACAGCCAACATGACCTCCTTTGACCCCAACATGACCAAACTCCTCAACTCCAGCACCTTCTGTGTGTTTAATGAAGAATTTAAATACATCCTCCTTCCCGTCAGCTACGCCCTGGTCTTTGTGATCGGCCTGGCACTGAACGCCACGGCGCTCTATGTCATCGTGTGCCGCACCAAGCACTGGAAGCCCTCCACCATCTACATGTTCAACCTGACCATGTGCGATACGCTCTACATCTTCACGCTGCCCTTCCTCATCTACTACTACGCCGACGAGAACGACTGGCCCTTCAGCGAACCCGTCTGCAAGCTGATACGCTTCCTGTTTTATGCCAACTTGTATGGTGTGGAAAAAACCCACGACATATGATCTGGATTTCTGTGGAAAACGATCAGTTTAATATACCTGTGGTGGATAGCTATTTGAACAACCTCAGTTTGGAGAAGCAGAGATTAGATACGCTAACAGCTAGGCGAGGTGAGCCAGGAACAAACACTAAACTGTTCACAGTTCATACTTTAGCAGCTTGGTGTGTAACATTTTTGATTGGAATTTAATATTTTTGCCAAAAATAATCATGTACTGCAGAACTGATGGCAGTGTAACAGTCTTTAAAATAACATTTGCCATTTAACTTTAGAGTTTGGAGCTATTTGAGGATGTATTAGTCTGCTTTGTGCCTGGCTCCACTGTGAGTAGCTGCTAGCTTGTCTGTCTGGTCAATCTCTACTTCTCCAGGTGGAGGTTGTTCCCTTAGCTAAGGAGCGTTTCAGAACCGTTCCACAGCAATCTACTTCGAAAGATTGTAAACATCTTTTTCAGAAGACATTTTAATAAACAACTTAACTAAATAAGCAAACATCATCCTCTTCTTCAGATTAGTTTAACAAACATTTTTGTTTAAATCACTTTATCTCCTTGTTTCTTAAACAAATAAGACGTGTTGCAAAGTTTTTGGAGGGTTTCAGGGAGCCAGTGCTGCTCCACAGCTCCCACTGAGAAAGAGACAGGGTTACATACCAGACAGGACACCAGTGCACCACAGGGCCACATAGAAACAGACACAATCCCAGTGAACAGTCAGAGTAGCCAACTAACCTAACATGCATGTTTTTGGTAGAAAGCTAGAGTACCCAGAGAAAATCCATGCATTTGTGTGACATGCAAACTAGTTGCAAAATTAATTTAAAAATACAATTTTTTTTTTTTTTGCAAATCACTGAAACTTAAGAAACTTTACACAATGTGTAAAAAAAAATGGTAAAATCTGGAAAATTTGCAGCTTAACTGCTACTGAATTTGTCCAAATGTTACACTGTTTTTGCACTCATCATAAAACATGTTATAAATGATGCAAAATCCATTTACTGTGCTTAAAAGTATGTTAAATGGGGTTAAAGCTATACTATGCAACTTTTTCATATTTTTAAATCATTTTCTCGAGCCAGTATGTGCTAAAATGACCCTTTACAGGGTTAATGAAATGTCACTCAGACCCCCACCGCCCTCTGTGGCCAGAATACTGCATTTGCAACTTCAGAGTGGCGGGCTGCCTTCTGCTGGACTTAGAAAAAGGAGCTGACATGCCTGGCGCTGCAGTCTGCTTCCAGCATGTTTCCTGCATGTTTTAGATCAAGAACACAGCTGATTTGTTTGATTTAGTGATGAACTGCTCCTGTAGACACTAATGAAGGCTGAGGAGACATTTCAGCAGTTAGATTAAGGTGTTAAAAAGATGAACGCACAGCGAGGTGATGAGTTTTACTTTCGCTAACAAACACTAGGGGGTGCTAAAAACAACCCAAAACTGCCAAGTGTTCCTTTAAACTGCATGAGAGTCTAAAGAAACTATGTGGAATTGTCCATCAGGTTCCATCCTGTTCCTGTGCTGCATCAGTCTGCATCGTTTTGTTGGCATCTGCTATCCGGTCCGCTCGCTCAACTGGGTCAGCGCTCGTCAGGCCCGGCTGGTGTCGGTGGCGGTGTGGGTCTGTGTTTTATTCTGCCAGGCTCCTGTCCTCTACTTTGTAAGAACCAGGTGATTAAACCTCCTTAAGCAGTTAGACTTTTGATGCATTTTTTTTATCTCTTAGTGTGAAACAAACAAAAAATCCTAAACAGTTGTTATTTATCTCCTGCTCTGTCAGGGATGTGGCCACTGAGCGGATCTGCTACGACACCACGAGCCCAGAGCTTTTTGATGACTTCCTGGTGTACAGCTCCATCGTTTCTGTCCTCATGTTTGCCCTGCCCTTCATGGTGGTGATGGTGTGCTACGGCCTCATGGTGCGGAAGCTTCTGGAGCCTGGATGGGGGTCTGAGACAGGGTCAGAAGACAGGAGGAGCAGCCAGACACCACATCCATCCAAGCATAAGTCAGTGAAGATGATCATCATCGTGCTGGCAGCGTTCATGCTGTGCTTCCTCCCTTTCCACCTCACCAGGAGTCTCTACTACTCCTTTAGATACTTGAGGCAGGTTGATCCATCACAGGTAAAGACTCACCGCTAAATGTCATAATATCGTTTAAATCCCTGGGTTAAAACACATCATGTTCTCCATCAGATCAGCTGTAGTTTGTTGGAGGCTTCCAGCATCGCCTACAAGGTGACCCGACCTTTAGCCAGCGCCAACAGCTGTGTGGACCCCATTCTTTATTTCTTGGCTGGGCAGGATGCCCGCAGCAGTCTCACCAGGAAAATCAAACTGCCCTCATCAAGCCCAACCGGTGTGATCCAAAAATTACCAACACAACTCTGATCCGGCCTCTGAGGAAGTAAACATTTCATGGATGAGTCATGCACTCATGTTGGACGTGTTACTCTAGGAAGAGACTCCTGAGAGCTGGAACATCTATATGAAGAAGAAGCATTTTTATTTTGCACATCGTCTTTGCATGCTGGGCTGGAGAGATGATCAATTATGCCCTGAAACGCTTTCATTTAATACACTGATATGTTTCTACACTACTGTGATTTTATTAGAACACGTCTGCACAAAGAGCATTCAATGCAAATTGTATATGATCACATGCATGTTGCTGCTTTGCAGAAGTCCGTGCACAAGCTGCAGATAAACTATTCTGAATTTATTGCATTTTTTTAGTTATAACATCACCAGTTAAGATTTGATTTAGCGATACAGGCTTGACGTGTTTATTTTGTTAAAGATGTCCTGCATGTGCCCATGAGGATAAATTACTTATTTAATTTGTAAAAGTTGTATTTCATAGCCTAGAGTTGTATTAGACTGAATGCAAAATACTTAAACAACCACTAGAGGGCGGTAGTGCTTGTTCCACATTGTTCATTTCACCAGGGCCACTCTCCAATCCACCAATAAACCATTCAAAATACAAATCTTTATTTAAATATTAGAAACATGATACAGAAACAAATGCAACATGATTTAATGTGATGCAGAACGATATAAATAAATACAATAAATCCCATAACTGTTTTTTATACATGTTCTCTTCCAACCTGCAACATTTGAGTTTAAAAACATTTAATGGTGACTGAACTAAAACCAGATCAGGTGATAATGTGTAGCTTTCATCAATAAACATCCAGTTCTCTACAGATGTTGTGATATTTCCTCAAATCAAAATAATAATATGAGAATAGTTAAAAACCTGATAATAGTGCACACTGAGTCAAACAAGCTTTAGTTTTGAAATATTTATTGTCTAAATTCTCTGCAGCATTTAGTTTTTTTTCTTAATTAACTACAGAAGATAATTATTTGTGTTTATATCTGCATTCTGATTGTGTGGTTCAGGATTAAATTGGAAAACTGCTGAGAAAACCACTGATATGTTTATAATCCAGCAGAAAATAAGGAAAAATATCACAAATCAAGTTCATTTCAGTTCATCTTACAGAGCGGATGGAGAGAAAAGCCTCCCTCAGCTGCAGATGCTTTCACCCTCATTGTGGATTTACTGTATCGCCTCAGCCATTCTGTCTATTAAAGGTACAAAAGCATTTTTTTAAAGTTTGCATCTATATTTACATTTTTACATTTATTTACAGGCTTTGTTCTACAAAAGTTGAATATTTCTTTAGGTTCCCTGGTTTTCAAACCGTAATAGAAAAGATCATCTGAGCTTAATAAAATGCTGCGATCCAGACGGTGAGAGTTGTTTATGTTGATTGTGATTTTTTCCAATTAATTTTATTATTGATAAGGATGCTTAACCCTAACATCTGGCTCAGGTTTCAGACTATAAAAAAACAATGCATTCAGGGAGTTTTTGTTAAGATTTAGCATCTTAAAAAAAATCAAAAATCTCAGATCTGCACAAGAGAAGCCTTCCAGAGCTTCGTCCATGGTTCATGTGGCACTTTGTCTTTTCTCCAAGGTTTTAAATAAGACATTTTTCCTGACCTTGTTGCACCATAATGAAGAAACTGATATTAGAATTTCTGCGTGGGTCCCAAAGCCACTTCCTGTTCTGGACAGTGAAGCAGAGCTGGAGTCAGTTTTTCCTTACATCATCACACAACCAGAAACATGCTGTTCAGCAGAACAGGAAGTGATCCATCCCTGCCTTTCAGCTGTTATTGGATGGTGAGATCTTCTTCCACGAGGTAGAATCATCATACAGCGTCTTTCTTTCTTCTTCATCTAATAAGACAAAGTCAAAATGTGAATGAGACGCTAAACGTGAGCTTTTCCTTTCATTATTGACAAATTTGGACGTCAAAGTAAAAAGATAAACCAAATGAGAAAGCAGAATGTTTTAATATCGTACCTTTTGAAAACAGATGATGAAGAGGAGAAGGATTTCCCCAGAAACAAGGAGTTCCTCTTTTCCTGAGATGATGTTTTGGTTTCCATGGGAGCAGGTTTGTTTTCAGGTATGTGAGCAACTTGAAATCTGTTGTTGAACAAGAAAACATCATTAATGTTAGAAAAAAATGGGGATTTATGACAAGCCCAAATAAAGATGCAGCTTTTTTTATTTGAAAGATTTTTTGAAGTTTTAATTTAAGCGTTAGCGTTTTAATACTTTTTGATGGTTTTATATGAAATCAGGTCAATTTTGTGATTAATTTTTGGTGAAAATTGTTTGTTATAATGAATCTTTTGTTGTAAAATCGATTTTTCCTGCCAAATGAACAATAGCTGCAAAGGTAGAAGTGCAATAAAAGAAAAATGAAGGGAAGAATAACTCACCTCCCCACAGACAACACTGTGAGCTCTCCTTTCTTTTCCTTCTCACTCCCATCCACTTTATCCTGCATCATATTTGGCACGCCGTGTGTACGGTGTGTGTCCACACACACACCGCCCAGGAGTGGGTTCTTCATCTGGTCGATGGGGGAATCCAAGGAGGGCAGAAGCAGACTTTGGGGGGGCTTCAGGGGGTCTTTGAAAGAATCCAAGGGAGGGATGAGAACAGGTGGCCATTTTTTCTGAGCGCATCGAGTGCAGCGGTACCCGTGTCTGGGAGCCAGACCAGAGAGGCCTGAGATGGTGTGGAGGTGGGACTGGTGGGGGCAAAGCCTGGGGAGGGAGCGGAAGGTGGACAACGGAGACAGCATGGGGAACCTGGGGACAAACGGAAGATGATTATTTGGTTGAGAGAAACTACATCATGAGTCAGTTTGACTTTTTTCATTGTTATTTTATAAAGAGAAAAGGTTATGAGTCACTGACTTATGGGAGCCCTAGATAACCTCATTAAAACTGCCTACACACACACACACACACACACACACACACACACACACACACACGCACACACTACTGGACCGTTTCCAGAAAAGTGTGTGGCTTTTGTGCATGTGTGTCAGAATGTTCTGGCTCACATGTGATCCCATTCATCATAGACCTTCCACTATTGTACATGAGACACACAAACCGAAACAAAAGGCTTTCAGTTACCAACATGTGCTTGTTAGTCTATGGATGTGGAGACATTAGATCTTTAGGGGTGAAAAATGCAATCAGAACTGGTTCAAATGTAAAAAAAAAGAAAAAAGAAAATTTAAAAACCCCCAAATTTTTCTACAAATATAGCAAAACAAAAAAGTAAAAAGAAAAGACAAGAGGAATAGTGTGCTTACATTCAATTTAATCATTTAAAAATTATAGAAACCTTTATAAACAGATTCAAAAACAAAGTGTTTATGAAACTTTTCGGATCAATTCATGCAATTTTCTACATTTTTATCAATAATTTGTTCCAAGAAGTTCTGAGAACTTGACTTAATGCCTTACAAAACACTTTTGGTGGAAGTCAATGACTTATTTGGAGCACATTAGAGCCTGACACTCAATAAATAAATAAATAAAGTAGAAAAGTTGGAAAATATGTCTAAATCGAAAACTTTAGAAAAATGAAGACATTTCTTGTTACGCTATTTTAATTCATTACTTTTTCATATTTTCCAGTATTATTCGGTGCTGCAGCATAAACGTCTCCATTAAAGCTGAACCGCAGTGGTGCAGACTGTGGTTTTAATGAACTTGTTAAATGAAATTCAGGCTACTTGAGCAATTTTAAAGCCACAAGTTACAACCCAAACAGCAACCACAACCACACTCGGTTATGTAAACGCTGATACTCTGACTGGTGACATCAAGGAAGCTCAGAAACACACCCATGACTCGACTGTGTGCGACGATCGGTCCAGAGCTGCAGGTCTGAGCCAGGATCAGGAAGTAGAGAACGCTTTTAATTATTTAAAATTTAGATGTTAGGTTTATGCATCCTCAATGACTGTGTGTGTTTGTTATCAACACACACAGTTATCCTCCACACTGACAACCGTCGTTATAATCGTGTTTACTGCAACCTCCAAAAGTTTTAGTCAACCAAAGCATGTGAAGATTTGTGTGTGTGTGTGTGTGTGTGTGTGTGTGTGTGTGTGTGTGTGTGTGTGTGTGTGTGCATCACATACTTGATTGACGAGCCTTTGCTCATCTGTTTGCTCTCGTACTCCAGCAGCAGCTCCTCCAGCGCAGCAGCGTTTTCTAAAACACACATTTACAAGTTTCACGTGGATGATCGAGCTTTTCTTCAAACTCCATCAGCCAACGTAAAAGTCTTGTATTGGAGCTTTAAATGTCACCAGATGATAAACATCATAAACACATAGTTTGCAAAGCTGTTGCTCCTATTTGATCATGAATACAGTTTAACTCTTATGTGATCTTGAGTCCATTATCAACACGAAATGAAGAAGACAAGAGCTGCTGACCGGGTAACAACAGACTGTTTGTAGCCAAAAGACATGAAATGTTCCTGACCACATCAGCTCATTGGTGACATCTGTTGGTGTGTGTGTGTGTGCGTGCGTGCGTGCGTGTGTGTGTGTGTGTGTGTGTGTGTGTGTGTGCTCACCTTTCTTCTCAGTTATGAGGCGAACCAGGACACTGATGGTGTCTTCATTCAGGTCGTCAGATAAGTAGGGACATCCGTTCCCTACAGAAATGAAACAATGAAAGATGAATGATTATAGCATCTTATCCATCTATAGTTAGTTAAAATTAAATTAAATACCTCCACACACACACACAGTTTCAAATATAGTGAGATTTGAGGTGATCAACTCAAACTGTCATGCCAACTATCTATTTATATATTTAAAGTGGTATTTTCATTTTTCCTTTCGTTAAGTTCAAACAGAAAAAAAACCCAAATGCTTTCCATGACATTGTGCACGTCACCCAAGGACATTGTAATAAGGACAAATGTGGATGGCTGCAAAGAATAGATGTGCCTCCATGGCAACCGCCTCAGCATCACATAATAGAGCAACGGAGTGCAGCAGCTGAGCAGAGAGTGATGAGGGCGAGGGGGCTCATATAGACTCACTCAGCAGTTATTCTCCATTCAGCCCTATGTCTGTGTGTGTGTGTGTGTGTGTGTGCGTGTGCGCGCACGTGTGCAACAGCCCTCTTATATCATCACTAGGTTATTATCAGACTGACAACAGCCTTCTCTCTATAGTAACTGTTGCTACGAGAGGATAACAGCAACAGTTTCACACAGATTTCAGCGTTGTACTCCTCCCTCTCTAATTCCTCTTCAAAACAAAATTCAGAGACGGTCTCCATGCCCCTCTCACTGTGTTGGGACAGAGATGGAGACGTATTCTCACTTCCAACATTCACCCTGCCTGAGTCCCTCCATCCAACTCGTTCTCCAGCCTGTTTCTGTCTGCAGCTCTGGACTGACAGAGTGATTGAGTTAGATTTTAGCCCTGCAGAGCAAAGCTAGTTTTGCTGTAATTTATCCTCTGGAGTGATTCCCTCCCTCAGTGGAGATGATGTGAAAAGTGCTGAAACAAGAAGTTCCTCTGACCTCGTTAGCTCAGTCAGGACTACTGCAGACTGACGGACTGACAACAACTCTCACATATCGGCAAATGTTAGAAAGCAGGAGATAGTCACAGATATAACTGCATCATTTTACATCAATTTTGTTTCTTCCTCTTCTTATGTCTCTCCAACACATGCACATTTGCACTCGCTTATTTATGCGTGAGTTCATCTTCTTGAGAGAAGAAAGTGAGAAGATGAATAAAGAGGGCAATAAGGAGGCAGAAAAAGTCAGTCTGTGACTTTTGCTCAATTTACATGACTATCAATGACCAAATCGAAATAAAATCAATTTAGTCTCATTGGAAGTTTCTCCAAGGACCTTTAATAAGTCTCTCAAGAATCTGGAGTAGAAATTCCGATTGAACGAGTAAAGAAGAATGAAATCGAAGTCTAGCGATGAGCGGAGAGGAGGCGGTCAATAATTGATTTAGATGTGAAAGGCGAGATGGATGGGTGGTGTCATGTTCAGATGATGTGTGTGTGTGTGGGGGGGGGGGGGGGGGGGGGTAGTAGAGAGAGACAGAAAGCAGAATCAATGGAGAGGAGTCTAAATGAGCTACAGGAGGGGCGTTGGTGTTCAGGGAATTTCCCTTAGAGAAGAATAAATTAGCTTTCACAACAAACTGTTCCTTAGTGGTAACCCTGGGTTCTACCCATAGACTAATTTGTTATGTCATTCAGCTATTTTTTTTTGGAAAGCATTTTCTACGAATAAAAGAGGTCATGAGTTCCTCAGGTTTTTGCATCATTAAACGTTATTTGCAGGATCCTCTTGCTATAAACACTCCATCATCCTGGCATCACCTGACAATAAAACGCCACGCTGCTTCTCTTTGGGTCTTGTCCCATGTGTGTGAGTAAAGAACATGAGTGTATTACGCGTGTTATACAAGCCTGCAAACCACACAGGCACAGAACACCGAGCACAAAAGCAGAATAATGAAGAAACGGGTGTATTTTGTCTCATTGTGTGACTACAGCAGTGGGGATTTTTGCAGGATAAGGAGCAGGAGAGATCTGTTGTGCGTCACAGTTGTGATCATAATGTGAACTCTTACCAGAATTTTTAGGTTAGAGGCTGAAAAGGATGATTGCACCAAAAGTTAAGTGGCGTTCGCTGGAATATTACTGCAGCACACTTTTTAAACCCGGCTAAAGGGACCTACAAAGGTGTGGTGATTCGGTGTTGCTCTGGTTTCCTATTGATTTGTGCCCTCCTCTTATTTGATTATATGTTTAATCTGCTCTCAGGCCAGTTTCCCTGCATCATTGGTGACTGAAACACTAAAGGAAGAGAGGCCAATCTCTCCTTCAAAAGCAGGAAAATTACAACCTAAACAGGAAGCATGACCCAAACTGATCTCTTTCCAAATGTGCACCAACAGTAATCTGGTTCCTTAACTCTTAACAGCATAAAATGTGTGTTTTCCTTTGATTTGGCATTTAAGTTGGTCAAAGTTTCATCTCTCACCTTCCTTCTGGTGTGTGGCAGTCTCTTCATCTCTTCCCTCCTTCTCGGCGGTGCAGTTGTATCCCTTCTTCTTCAGGATGTTGCAGATGAGGATGCCCATCAGGCCCATGATGCAGAACACGGGTACCAGAGCAAACACAGCATACTCCGCTGTTTTATCCTCTGTGCTGCGCACCACTGTGCTGTTGGACGGTCCCGCTGCTTCACCGGACGGACCGTTGTCCACAGTGCGGACTGTTCTGACTCGCAAATCTGCAGAAAGAATCAAGAAAAAATACATTTTAAAGAAAAGGAAGAGAGGGAATTTATACAAAGCAGATGAAAAGATAGACGTTTGCTTACTTTTCACACAGGGACTTTGGGTGGAAATTCCCTGTTTTATGGAGGAGTGAAACCTACAAATACATGGAAAAAATAAGATAATTAGGCTTTTATGTCCATTGGACCCTTGTGTGACCTACTAAATAAGAGTAAACGTGATTTTTGAGTTAAAAAAGCAGTTCTTACCCTGGCAGACAATCACCACAGACAGCATCAGAGCTCACGGTGCCAGAAACTGCTACCTTCCTGCTGAGAATCTCGCAGGGCGTGTGTGGAAAGCAGAGTTCAGAGTCGAAAGCATCTGAAAAGCTTCCAGGTGGACACGGCTGACACAGCACCTCCTCAGCTGGACTCTGGATCTGCTCACAAGGCTGAGAACAACACAGAAAATACTCCTGAACTCTGACAAGAAGTTTTATAATCAGCCTTAAAAAACACACCTGCAATGGGAAAATGATGAGACTTTAACAAAAGTGGTTGCAAAGTTTTAATATGCATGAAGAAAATACCTTATTTTTTAAATAAATTCATTGGTCTGGACACTGAAGGCATAATGAGATTAACTGAAATGTGGACTCAGGAAAAACTATTTGGTTTGACACAAAACTTACAGGTACATCAAAATATCTTGAATCATTCAGTTTCACTTTCTGGACTCACCTTGGATGGCTCCTGGCCGGCAGCACACTGCAGACACACACACCCGTCTCCCCACTGGCACTGCACAGCTGCAGTCCCACCACAGCCAATCACCTGGAGGACACACATGCATTAGAGTCAGTGAAAACAGGTGTGTGTACATTTATCTCATGTATGAACGGTCCGGCCTCATCATATCTTCTGAGGTTAACAACCTATTTTAGATGTTCCAAGATCCAGAAATGGAGGCAGAGGTGATTGGGCTTTTGCGGATGCTCCCAGTCTATGGAATCATTTACCTCTGAGAATTAGATCTGCTCAAAGTCTGGAGAGCTTCAAGGTAGTCTTTAAAAAAACACTTCTACTCTGAAGCATTCATAAAGTAGAGCCAGACATTGTGATTTATCTGATTTTACTCTTCTATATTGGATTTTTATTATTATTTCTTATTTTGCTGTTTTATCCTCCTGACACTTAGTGCTTCATACATGAATTGACATTTACCGCCAGAAGGACGAGAGCTGAGCAGCAGAGGTGGTTCCTCATCTTCGTCAATGTGGTCTTCTATGTTCATATGACCTGAAGGAGAGAGGGTTTGGAGAACGAGTAGATCAGTTATATGTTACAGCACGCACATTAAAAAAAATGCAAGGTCAGAAAAAAAAATCCTGAGTCATTTTTGCACCTGATCAGCTCTGAGTGACGGGACCTAAAGGCAGCTGTAAATAACATTTAACATGAATCAGAGCCTTTCCCTGTGAATGAACAAGGGATTTTCTAGGGCTATATTTGGACTGCAGGCGCGCGCGCGCACACACACGCACACACACACGCGCACGCGCGTTTCATGCAGTGATTCATTCTGCAGCACATGCTTATTTCATGTTAATTTCCATGTGCCACACATGAGTTTACCTCACAGAAAAAAATCTTCAAATTCTAGAATAATTCGTGTTTGAAAGAACGTCACAAGGGACAGTTTGTTCCAACACGTTCAGCACTTTTAAAACTCATGCTTCTACTTGAAAAGTTATCTTTTTTTCAGTTTTTCAATTTTACTGGTTGAGAAATGTGCTAAAACATCTCTGGGTAAAGGGAATTTATTCACATTTTAACAGAACTGCATAATTATTCAAGTGCTTTTATTCTGAAAACCTCTAGGTTTCTTGAATCTAATTCTGTAAATAAACCATACGACTCATTGCTAAGCCAAGCTAGAGAGAAAAATCTTTAAATCACATTTTACCAAACTTCTATTGAGACATTATGCTACAATTCGTCAGCAGGATCAACCTTTCCACTGTTCACCAGCAGATCTATTAATTAAACTAGCAGGAGGAAATTTCTCCACTCAGTGCTTTCCTTTGCAGCCACAATTACAGGACCAACTCTAGACAGCACTAGTATTATCAGGGTGGGCCTTAGCCTGACACCAAGCCGCAGGTAGTTTGTGGTGAAGATCTGTCTTTAAAATGATAGAAAGAATCATGGATGTCAATCTGAGCACTTAATAGCAATAGTCTATTAGCAACGACTAGTTTTTGTGAAGAAATCAAATGCTCTTGTAAAGTAGATGCAGCAAATGACACAAAAGTGTCTCAAAAGTGACTTTCCTGTAGAAAACTGGATGGACCGAATGATCTCGGTGACCAAAGAAGAAATAAAATTGACATTTTGACCAAAGAAAACAGAAATAAGAAATAAAATGAGAACAAAAGCTGCAGAAAAGATGGTAAGAGTACTGAAAGAGGTGATAGATCTAGTACCATACTCACCCCACACTGGCGGCTGATTGAAACAGTTGCCTTGGCAACTCAATAAGGATGCTGGGCTGCTGAATCAAAACTAACCTCAAATACTTAAACTCAGTCCTCGGTGAAACTACCAACAACAAAAGCTGTCTAGGAAAGAAAAATCCTCAATTCTAATCAGATCTAAGACTCAACAGTTAGTGTAAAGTCACAGAGGTCAGTCAAATACACACAAGCCTGAGTAGCTGAATGGAGAAGTCAGAGTACCTGGTAGAGTCTTATACTGTCACCGTGACCACGGACACACCCCCGCTGGCCTCAGGACATGCCCCCTCGGGTCGCAGCTGTGTGTGTGTGTGTGTGTGTGTGCGTGTGTGTGTGTGTGTGTGTGTACATGGGTTTTATGCTGCTCATCACAGAAAAAGTGTTTCACAAAATAATTTAACTCACAACTTCACGCCAACTTCTTTATTCTATTGAGTAGTGTCAGAAATATATGCACGCATAAATCTAAAACATTTGCATGTGAAAAAAACACAAATAAAGGCTTTTATTTTAAGAATAAATATATATCATCTCAATCCAGCATCAAGCTGTGTTTTACACAAACAGCCAAATGGAATAAAAAGTCCTAATGAGTTCATGATTCAAGTTGGTGAGGCAGAGCCGAGATGGAAATAACAGGCTTCTGAGGCATAATTTTAGAGGTGAAGCAAAAGATAAAGTATAAAGAAACCTACATTTAGAAGAGGAAATAGAAGAGCGCGGAGCCAAAATGTTGGTCCAGTCCAGTTTGGGAAGATAGATCATCTGAAAGCTAAAACTTCATGCTGATGTAGCGCGCATGTACAAATATATATAGAAGCAATTGTTAAAATGTCATATAGACCAGAAGAGGAGGCTAATTACAGGTCAAAGACACGCGTGCACATCTGCCTTTGCAAACATGCTCATTTATGAAGCTTAAAACTGGGAAAAAGATCAATAAAACGACAATGAGAGAGCTGAATGAAATGGGATTTACAAATTAAAAGCCTCCTTTTTGGGGAAAATTCTGGATAGTGCTCCAGAGGCCAAGGAATGCTGACTCTTACAGAGAGCCTCAGCTGACCTTTAAAAACTGCACCGACATGAGTGTATTCATGCTGCATCAAAGTGGAGAGATGGCTTTCCCTTTCTTAGTTCAGAGTAAGAAATATAATAAAAACTAAAATAAAACAACTTAGGAGACAAAATGAAGCATCTGCATGAAGACACTGTGTCATTTTCCTGATTATATAAGGGAGGTGTGTGTGGCAGTGACAACAAATGAAGCAAAAATGTTCTTAAATTCAGGTTAAAATTAAAAGCTTGTTTAAAATGTGCTCGACCACTTCCTGCTGAAGTCACACTCAGACAAACAACCCTCTGCCGGGTCTGTTGATGTGATTCATTTACTTTTAAACCCAAATGTCTGAGGTTTCTCCCAAAAAAAGAACAATACCACAACAACACACTGACACATGGGACACACGTGATTGGTCCTTCATCATTCCTTCCTGCTTCTACTCATCAAAGTCAGAGCATCACAGGAAGCACCATAAATGGATGTGTGGGGAATGTGCTTCCAGCTTTTCTTGATGAGAGTTGAATGAAAACAGGAAGCGCTTTTATTTCTGTCACAAAAATAAACTCATGGAAAACTGCCATCGGTGTGCCGTTGTAACAAAGAAACAAAATTCAAACTTTTTAAACTCTTAACCTCACATATAAATGAATTAGAGATGGAAATGCTGTTACATCATCAAAGCTGGTAGCATCCTTGACAAGTGGTTTCTGTAGGGATGCTACTCCAGAACCACATCCATTCTTCAGAGGTTCTGGTCCATATTGACATGACATCATCACAGTTACCTCAACAATGAATCTCCCGTTCCACCACATCTCAAAGGTTCTGTGGAGGCAGCTGGAGTCCAGTGAACTCATAGACATGAAGCCAGTTTGAGATGATCTGAGCTTTGTGACCTGCTGCGTTATCCTGCTGTAAGTGGTCATCTGATGATGGGTTCACTGTGGTCATGAAGGGATGAACATCAGCAACAATACTGAATAAAACCAGGTTCAGTTGGTACTATGGTCATCTCAGCCTGGGCCGGGTGAGGAAAGCCCGCCCCCGTGCGGCCATGTTGGTTGTGTTTACACAGTAACACAGATATGGCCGAGGACATGGGCGGGCACCGCTAAAGTGGTTCACAAGAAGTCCGCGGTGTGATTCCTAAGAGCCACAAGTTAGTAAACAAAAGCAGGTGTGAGCAGTGTTGCTTTTGGAGACTCTGACATGAAGCACACTGCTTTCTAATCTTCTCACTGAGCAGTGGTGCTGCCGTGGACTCCTTTTCCATCCAAAAGCGCTCACAGCAGAGCAGACGGTCGGTCGTCACACTGCTGCAGCTCCGCCCGGTCCGAGCTACAGTCAGAGAAGATGTTTATCCCACAGCATCAGTGAATCACGCATGTGGGAAGCCGCCGCTGGCTGATTCTACCCACTCTTAGTCAGGGCGAGATTTTATTTTTCTAAAATGTTTGATTTTTTGGGTTTTGTCAGGCACCTTGACTTCACATGCACGCCGCTAGGCCAATCAGAGGCTCCAACTAGTAGGTAGACGTAAAAGTGACAAGACTTCAGCTGGCCAATCAGTACACAGGTTGGTGTGTAAGGTGAGGTCAGCATGAAACAAACTGCATGGAAACAGGGCCAAAAAAAGTGGTTGGCTTTGCACGAACAACGCCAGTGTCAATTAAATGACCCCACCAGGGCCAGACTGAGCTGACCGTGGTGTAAATGCAGCTAAAGGGCCCAAAGTGGGCCACAAAAACCTCCCCCACACACACTGAAGGAGAGTAAACCCAACAGCTGATCGATTACGTCCACCTGTTCAGTTGATTGTTGACAAAAAAGCTAATTAGCCAATCACATGGCAGCAGCTGAATGCATTTAAGCCTCTACTGTAGATGTGGTAAAGTCTACTTACTGAAATTCAAATGAAGCATCAGAACGAATGCTGTATTCTGAATGTAGAGAATCCAAGATGGATGCCATGAATGATTGCTCCTCGTCTGGTAACTTCAAAGCATAACAAGTGGTGACGAAGGTACAAAGGAGACTTCAGCGGCGTTCGTTTCTAACAAATTATTGAAAGCTTTGGAGATTTAAAACTGTTCTGAAGGCGTACCTAATAAAGAGGTCAGGGTGTATAGTCTTGGTTTTCAGTCATTTTATCACATCCTCATCAT
>SSNS01000213.1:411793-437274 GCA_006937985.1 Aphyosemion australe
AGTGAGGTAACTATGGAACTAATGCGATTAATCGTGAGGTAACTATGGAACTAATGCGATTAATCGTGAGGTAACTATGGAACTCATACGATTAATCGTGAGGTAACTATGGAACTCATACGATTAATCGTGAGGTAACTATGGAACTCATACGATTAATCGTGTGGCAACTATGGAACTAATGCGATTAATCGTGTGGTAACTATGGAACTAATGCGATTAATCGTGAGGTAACTATGGAACTCATACGATTAATCGTGAGGTAACTATGGAACTCATGCGATTAATCGTGAGGTAACTATGGAACTCATACGATTAATCGTGAGGTAACTATGGAACTAATGCGATTAATCGTGTGGTAACTATGGAACTAATGCGATTAATCGTGAGGTAACTATGGAACTCATACGATTAATCGTGAGGTAACTATGGAACTCATACGATTAATCGTGAGGTAACTATGGAACTAATGCGATTAATTGTGAGGTAACTATGGAACTAATGCGATTAATCGTGAGGTAACTATGGAACTAATGCGATTAATCGTGAGGTAACTATGGAACTCATACGATTAATCGTGAGGTAACTATGGAACTAATGCGATTAATNCTGAATGAAATGGGATTTACAAATTAAAAGCCTCCTTTTTGGGGAAAATGCTGGATAGTGCTCCAGAGGCCAAGGAATGCTGACTCTTACAGAGAGCCTCAGCTGACCTTTAAAAACTGCACCGACATGAGTGTATTCATGCTGCATCAAAGTGGAGAGATGGCTTTCCCTTTCTTAGTTCAGAGTAAGAAATATAATAAAAACTAAAATAAAACAACTTAGGAGACAAAATGAAGCATCTGCATGAAGACACTGTGTCATTTTCCTGATTATATAAGGGAGGTGTGTGTGGCAGTGGCAACAAATGAAGCAAAAATGTTCTTAAATTCAGGTTAAAATTAAAAGCTTGTTTAAAATGTGCTCGACCACTTCCTGCTGAAGTCACACTCAGACAAACAACCCTCTGCCGGGTCTGTTGATGTGATTCATTTACTTTTAAACCCAAATGTCTGAGGTTTCTCCCAAAAAAAGAACAATACCACAACAACACACTGACACATGGGACACACGTGATTGGTCCTTCATCATTCCTTCCTGCTTCTACTCATCAAAGTCAGAGCATCACAGGAAGCACCATAAATGGATGTGTGGGGAATGTGCTTCCAGCTTTTCTTGATGAGAGTTGAATGAAAACAGGAAGCGCTTTTATTTCTGTCACAAAAATAAACTCATGGAAAACTGCCATCGGTGTGCCGTTGTAACAAAGAAACAAAATTGAAACTTTTTAAACTCTTTACCTCACATATAAATGAATTAGAGATGCTGTTACATCATCAAAGCTGGTAGCATCCTTGACAAGTGGTTTCTGTAGGGATGCTACTCCAGAACCACATCTATTCTTCAGAGGTTCTGGTCCATATTGACATGACATCATCACAGTTACCTCAACAATGAATCTCCCGTTCCACCACATCTCAAAGGTTCTGTGGAGGCAGCTGGAGTCCAGTGAACTCATAGACATGAAGCCAGTTTGAGATGATCTGAGCTTTGTGACCTGCTGCGTTATCCTGCTGTAAGTGGTCATCTGATGATGGGTTCACTGTGGTCATGAAGGGATGAACATCAGCAACAATACTGAATAAAACCAGGTTCAGTTGGTACTATGGTCATCTCAGCCTGGGCCGGGTGAGGAAAGCCCGCCCCCGTGCGGCCATGTTGGTTGTGTTTACACAGTAACACAGATATGGCCGAGGACATGGGCGGGCACCGCTAAAGTGGTTCACAAGAAGTCCGCGGTGTGATTCCTAAGAGCCACAAGTTAGTAAACAAAAGCAGGTGTGAGCAGTGTTGCTTTTGGAGACTCTGACATGAAGCACACTGCTTTCTAATCTTCTCACTGAGCAGTGGTGCTGCCGTGGACTCCTTTTCCATCCAAAAGCGCTCACAGCAGAGCAGACGGTCGGTCGTCACACTGCTGCAGCTCCGCCCGGTCCGAGCTACAGTCAGAGAAGATGTTTATCCCACAGCATCAGTGAATCACGCATGTGGGAAGCCGCCGCTGGCTGATTCTACCCACTCTTAGTCAGGGCGCGATAAACATTTATTTTTCTAAAATGTTTGATTTTTTGGGTTTTGTCAGGCACCTTGACTTCACACGCACGCCGCTAGGCCAATCAGAGGCTCCAACTAGTAGGTAGACGTAAAAGTGACAAGACTTCAGCTGGCCAATCAGTACACAGGTTGGTGTGTAAGGTGAGGTCAGCATGAAACAAACTGCATGGAAACAGGGCCAAAAAAAGTGGTTGGCTTTGCACGAACAACGCCAGTGTCAATTAAATGACCCCACCAGGGCCAGACTGAGCTGACCGTGGTGTAAATGCAGCTAAAGGGCCCAAAGTGGGCCACAAAAACCTCCCCGACACACTACTGAAGGAGAGTAAACCCAACATCTGATCGATTACGTCCACCTGTTCAGTTGATTGTTGACAAAAAAGCTAATTAGCCAATCACATGGCAGCAGCTGAATGCATTTAAGCCTCTACTGTAGATGTGGTAAAGTCTACTTACTGAAATTCAAATGAAGCATCAGAACGAATGCTGTATTCTGAATGTAGAGAATCCAAGATGGATGCCATGAATGATTGCTCCTCGTCTGGTAACTTCAAAGCATAACAAGTGGTGACGAAGGTACAAAGGAGACTTCAGCGGCGTTCGTTTCTAACAAATTATTGAAAGCTTTGGAGATTTAAAACTGTTCTGAAGGCGTACCTAATAAAGAGGTCAGGGTGTATAGTCTTGGTTTTCAGTCATTTTATCACATCCTCATCATATTGTTTCTCTACTTCTGTGGCAGATGAATTTCTCTGTCTCATTTGGATCCTACTGCCCATCCACACTATAAGATAATCCACTATTCTAGATGGTTGCTGTTGTGGCTGATGGTGTATTTAAGCAGTACTGAGGGCTTTTCATCCCAGACTTTACACAATCACAGAGGTTCACGTCCTTTTGTCTGCTTGTTGTAACATCTCTCATCTCGTCTTCCCCGTGCTCTCCCTGTCCTCACCTGCAACTGTCATTTATTGTTTGCCCGATTCTTTTTCATAGCTCAGCTTTGACGACCTTCCCTCCTGTGTCGGACATGCTTTGGTTGGGAGGCTGCAGCGAGACGGATAGGTGGTTTGGAGGTGGGTGAAGGAAAATAAAGAAGGGAGACTCAAACCAAATGAGAGGAGACTTGGAAAAGCACCCACACCCCAGAGTGCTGTCGTCATTTTACGTGACGAAAACAACAAAAACAGCATTAAAATGTTCAAAAACACTTCAAAGGGAAGAGAGGCGAGAGTGGTGTTTTTCCTAAAGTTTGTAAAACAGTAATTACCTAATACCTTGTGCGGTGTTGTTTGACGAATTCAGATAACAAGTCAACGTCAGATGACAAATCACATTTTCTGTTTTGTTCGGCAGAGCTAAAAATAGCAGCAATAAAGACGGGACACGACAAAAACACGCACATTACTCTGATCTGTGGTGGCTTTGGAGGCGAGGACAGCCATATGTGTTGGGAGAGCTTTTTCTGGCTCCTTGATGTCATGTTGCAGCTGAGCTAAGAAATCCTCCTGGATGAAGCTGTGAAGGAAGGAAGGAACCACAAGAGAGGAAACACAAGAATGAGTGGAACTCCGGGCCTTTGAGTTAGCGGTGACTGAGCAGCAGGGAGATGACGGGTCAGGCCACCACGCTACAGGCTCCTAAAACAATCAGCTGTCTTTGCCCAGGTGGGGCTGCTTAGACATGAAGCACAACTTTATTTATTAGTCGAAAGTCCAGACACAGAAAATATGTTTCAGACTCATTTAAAGGGATTTTTCAGCCATTTGTTTATAGATACATCCCTGAACCGCTTCTGTGTGGAGATTTAATGTTCCCAGGATTGATAAGTTAATGGCTAGTCCAACCACTGCCAAGATCAGTGTATAGTTGACAACAATTAGAATCTCCAAGATTTCATATCAATTCATGAGATGTTATTTTATTAACTTTTACACTCATGCGCATCAGAAAACTGAAGTTTTGCCCTAAAAAGACTCATGTCGTTTTTTTTATGCACGTAAACGCGTTAGCTTGGCTGAAGGTGAACTGGTTCTAAGCGGGCTGAAGCAAATAAGCTATGCTGCAGCGTTGTTGTTATCCATTCTTTCAGTTCCGTCTGCTTTACTCTCACCAGCGTTTGTTTACTATATGTGTTGCTATATACAGTCTTTGGTTGCTACAAGCTAACTGGAAAAATGCCAACATGAAGGGGCGCATGTCGCCACCTACTGTACCGGAGTGGAATGAACTTCATTTGAGAGGTTGGTTTTCTAATGCGCATGTAAACGAGGACCATAAGATCGACCTGGATCGACTTAGATGTTGATATTGCACATGTAACCATCTAATTTTGCAACGCATGATTATTTACAAAAAGTTTTGTGGTTATGTTTGCAGCAAGAACAATTTGCAGCACTTTTGGTGTCTCCTGGGTTAAAGTTTGCAGGAATTTGTTAATATTTCAAATATAAATAACCATTTAGTGCTAAATTGGGCATGGTCTAAGGTTTAAAAGTTACAGTTTGCATCAACCGTTGTGAAATTTGGGAGGCTGAAAGTGTTTCAAGATTGCAGCAACACACTTTGGTCTGTGTTCAGACTTGCCAACTCACCAGTCCTGTAGGGCGTAAACTCTACTTCTCCAAACTGAGTTTATTCATGAAGCCATCTAAAATGGGTCAACTTTTAGAACGAACCATGCTACAAAAAAAAAAAAAAATCATTTGCAGGACCTAAAGACACATTTTGATAAACATAAGAAAATGAGCTTTCTGGGTGTTCTGTAGAAATGCTCACCAGCACAAATTCTTCTAAATGGAATGCAGCCTTTCTTAATACACGTGCTTCCCTTAGTCTTTCATGTCCACAGAGAATTAGACATAATGGTTGTTGTATGATTCAGGATTCTCACTTTAACTCTGTTGTCCTTTGATCTTTGTTAACTGTATGTTTTCATTTAGAATTTCACATTCATTCAAGCTAAATTAGTGCTAAATTACCCCCAAACGTAAAATAAAAATAAATAATAGTTGCAGAAACGTTGTTCTTCTTAGTTTTGCAATAAACCAAATATTTGCATATGTAATGCCTTGCTGCAGATTAGGTAGATCTTTAATTGAGTTGCATTTAATTAAATGTATAACGGTGCCTACTTGTATAAATAATTGGAACATTTCTGTGTCGTTGGGTTTTAATTGGTATTCCTTTTTCCTTTTAGCCCAAAAAAGCAACAAAAGAATGTCCAGTCATTCCCTCAAGTAACTTATCCAACCTAATACCTAATCAGCTGAAGATTTAAAATTAAGTTTATCCTTTATTAAATATTTCGTTGAGTTATAAAGTGTGGTTACGCAATAATACATTTGAAGAAATGTTGTCTCATTGGCTCATTTTAACCCATGCATATTTTTAAAACAAGATGTGAAATAATTCATTGGTAAAAAAAATCAATTATTACATAACTATGTCATATTGTAGTAGCAAAGTTTGCCTTCACCAAAAGCTAAGCAGTTTAGCTAAACGAGTTTAAAACAATGAAACTTGATCTACATTCCTGATCATCTATTTGCTATTTTTAATCAAACAAATGCATTGCATTCATCTATTTATTGTTTTAGCATTGACTTGCATTCAAACTGTAAAAGACAGAGAGAGAGGGGTCTCCCTCTCTTTCGTGTCGTCAATAGGAGTAATCTGGCAATGACGTATACCTGTTTAGCCAACAAGGTCACCGATTGTGTCCTAGCCTTGGGGAACACCTCGTGATGCACGTGAGTATTATGTTACGTCCCTAGGCGTGAAATGCAATAGAAAAGAACTGAGGTTGCAAAAAGAAAGGTTTAAGGTAATTATACCTCATTGTTCATCAGACATTTGGTGGATGAAGAGATAATATGCACATGTATGACATGGACGTGATTGGGAGAACCATACCCTCTGTTTGGGTTCATGGAGGTGCCCATTATTGGCAAGTGAAAGGCTGATTTACGCCAACACTTTGTACGTTAGCACTTAGACAATGTCTCATTATGGGTACGTCTGATAACCGGGCAGGTGTCATTTGGCCTTCGAGTTCCTCTCAGTGTGTCCTTGTTTCTGTCTGCCCTGCATGTGTTTGATCTCAAGCGCCATGGTTTCCAATGTAACTGCACACCAGAAACTTATCGGCCGTCTCTTGTGTCAGACATCACTAACCGCAACAAGAGATGTTAAATTTACCAAAGCGAGTAGGAGTAAGTGGTAAGTGACTTTGCAGCAACTTTAAGGGTAACCAGCTACATAATAATGCACATGTGCATATAAAACTGGTGATAAAACAGCAAAGTTTACCCGAAATAAAAAAAATCTAATTTTTAGGCGCAGGTTGCATAACATCCTAACTTCACTGATCCTCAGTGACGCAATACAGGTTTTGTTTATTCCAACTGTTTATTTTTTCATCATTACATTTAGAATATTTTTAACTCAGATAAAGACATAAGTTAGTTTTACCAACACCCCAACCAAAAATAACATTTTTTTTTGTCGCTTAAGTTGCATAAATCTACTAATAGCAGCTAAAAACAAACAGGACAAAAATAATATTTCAATGTTAAAGTTATATCTCCACACTGGATATAAATTGAGTTTGAGCTTTCAGCTACTCACATATTTATTTTATTTTTGCCTCATTTGTCCTATATTTAATAAAAAAGGTGTATTTTAATATTTTTGTTTTCAGTTTTGACGTACAACAATGAAGGATTCTAAGTTGTTTGTCACTGCAGTTGTTTTTCACGGTTAGCCGTTTCCCTTTACATCACCACCGTCATTAGCAGATCTAAATGTTGTGTTGAAAACAACTTAAATACTGATTCCCTACATGTCACCTAAACACAGAGACAAATGTTTCCCACTTCACACGCAAAAACGAGCGGTCAGTGTGGAGCAAAACAGGTAAAACTGGTTATCTCTATTTGTAAAACTAATGTGAAGGATTCAGCTGATTACTAGCTTCCTGAAGTGAAGAAAACAGTGCTGTGACTCCATTATCTCTGTTAATCTTTATATTTTTACCAGTAAAATGACACGTGGAGTTGAAACTCAACAAAATAGCAATATGAAATTTAAAAAGATTTCCAAAATGGCAAATTATTGCGGTTTTGAAATGAGCAGGAGAGAAGAAGCAGCACAATGTGCAAAACACATAAATACAATATAAAAAAAATTCTCCTGGTTCATTTAAGAAACGTCTAGAAAACCTGTGGATGTGTCTCGTTTCAGATCTGTCCCTTGCTCAGTTAGACCTCCACGGATCATGTTTGTGTTTCCATCACACTGATGCTCAGTCTGATTCTGATCTGGTAGAAATGAAAGCCAAGTCACCACTCTGAAATATTGATTAAAACCTGTTCAGCACCATTTGTCCTCTTCTAGACCGTTTCTGTTGAGCATTTTTATAAACAACCCACAAAACCGGATGAGAACCATCTGCTCTAGCTAATCTACTACAAAGTCTGAGAAGTTTTGAGCAACAAGATTAGGTTTTTGACTAATTTTAAGTAAAAATGTAATCAGATTTTCAATCAAACTAACAGCTAGGGAAAATAACAAACACAGTGCATGTCCAATATGGTATGGTATTGTTAAATAAGGATGACACTGGATACCACAACAGACATGAGTCTGAAAAACCTCAGAATGAGCTGAGACATCTGGGAAGTGACTCCTTTGCACTGTTTGACTTTTAAAAGAGTCCAGTAAGCTTCACCCTCTGAAACATGACTTGCAGTTTGCTTACTTAGTGTAAATCATGAGTAAAAAAACAGCGATCCCCCAGAAAGAGTCAAATCATCTGAAGAAGAATGCAAATGGCATTTAAAGTGTGTGCCAGCATCTATCAAGACTTTTGCATTCATGTTTCTCTGTAATTATCTGACCCTTCGCCAGTGTGTGAATGCTGAGCCAGCGTGGACCAACAAAAATAATAAAAAAGTCTGCGGCTGGGCAGAGCAGAGGGAATTTCTTTGGCATGAATATTCCTGGCTGACATTGGGGGGTGGGCACGCAGCTGAAGCATGAGCAGAAAGGAACGCTGGGCAGAAATCCCAGCCATGCTGGTTGGAAGATTGGGTAGACAGATGACAGGACTGATGGCTTAATTAAGGCTTAGATTAAGTCTTTGACTTCCATATGCCCTCGCACGCGCTCGGATCGAGGTGAGGCACTGCAGCCTCATGAGGGTAATCTCAAGTTCATTATCCTCTCCAGCTGAACAAACACATTGATTTAATTTTGTTGGGCTAGAGAGCAAAGAGAAAAGGTTTTAATATTCATCAGATTGATTTTTGCAAAAAATAAAGATGAACTCAGCAAAATATGGCAACGACGCATCTCTTTTCTCCTCACTTCATGTATCTTTTGAAACTTTTTCCCCCAACCTGGGGGTTGGAATTGTGATTCTGTGTAAATGATTAAAATTGTTACAATTTTATCCACTATAGGAAGCTTTCTGAGCGGCTTCTGTTCAAAGAAGCAGAGTTTACATCCATCAGGACTGATGAGCTAATGGCTAGTTGCGAATGCAGCAGTACTGAAGTGCATCACTTCTATCTTAAAACAAATCAAATTTATGTTATGTTGAAAATGTTAAATTTACCATTTAATGCATTGGTAACGCATTTTTTTGTTTGTTTTGTTTTAAAAGTCTGCAGCTCGGTGGCACACATAAACACTCCTTAGGTCATGGAGGGAACTCATACGATTAATCAGACTGCCCCAGGGCGGCTGTGGCTACTCAGTAGCTTACCATCATCAGCAGTGTGTGAATGTGTGAGTGCATGCAGCGTCTTTGAGTGTCCTAACAAAGCGCTATATAAGTTCGATGAATTATTATTATTATTATAATCGTGAGGTAACAATTGAACTTATTCAAGTAATCTTGAGGTAACTATGGAACTCATGCGACTAATCGTGAGGTAACTATGGAAATCATACAATTAATCGTGAGGTAACTATGGAACTCAAACGATTAATCGTGAGGTAACTATGAAACTCATGCGATTAATCGTGAGGTAACTATGGAACTCATACGATTAATCGTGAGGTAACTATGGAACTCATACGATTAATCGTGTGGTAACTATGGAACTAATGCGATTAATCGTGAGGTAACTATGGAACTCATACGATTAATCGTGAGGTAACTATGGAACTAATGCAATTAATTGTGAGGTAACTATGGAACTAATGCGATTAATCGTGAGGTAACTATGGAACTAATGCGATTAATCGTGAGGTAACTATGGAACTCATACGATTAATCGTGAGGTAACTATGGAACTCATACGAAAAATCGTGAGGTAACTATGGAACTAATGCGATTAATAGTGAGGTAACTATGGAACTAATGCGATTAATCGTGAGGTAACTATGGAACTAATGCGATTAATCGTGAGGTAACTATGGAACTCATACGATTAATCGTGAGGTAACTATGGAACTCATACGATTAATCGTGAGGTAACTATGGAACTCATACGATTAATCGTGTGGTAACTATGGAACTAATGCGATTAATCGTGAGGTAACTATGGAACTCATACGATTAATCGTGAGGTAACTATGGAACTAATGCAATTAATTGTGAGGTAACTATGGAACTAATGCGATTAATCGTGAGGTAACTATGGAACTAATGCGATTAATCGTGAGGTAACTATGGAACTCATACGATTAATCGTGAGGTAACTATGGAACTAATGCGATTAATTGTGAGGTAACTATGGAACTAATGCGATTAATCGTGAGGTAACTATGGAACTAATGCGATTAATCGTGAGGTAACTATGGAACTCATACGATTAATCGTGAGGTAACTATGGAACTAATGCGATTAATCGTGAGGTAACTATGGAACTCATACGATTAATCGAGAGGTAACTATGGAACTTTAATAGCGATTAAAATTTTGATTGACAGCTCTGTATAAATCCAAGGATAAATATCACCAGCAGCATTTGAGCTTCATCCAGGGTTCAAGCCCAGATATTTCTAGAATAATAACTGTGTCACATAAGACTGAAAACATTGTAAAAATCTTGTAAAGTAATGCTGAAAATTTGACACTTTAGAGCTGTTTTAAACAGCAGAAAGTAGATTTTGGCTGCATTTAGACTACCAGACAGAGGCCATTCAGAAACCTATCTCCAACATTTTGCTAATTTATACCTTTTACACAAACATACACTTTTAAAATACAAAAAACTGTGAAGTATACTGCTACTTTCTTTTTGGTAAAGAACAATACAAGAGGTTAAATAATAAGAGAAAAAAAACTTTAGCTGCACAATGCTGTGCTGATGACGAGCATGTGTGGTGGTTTGCATGCATGTGACAGAACTCAAAAAGCTTATTGAAACCAACCTATAGGAATTTGGACTTTGACAATGGGTGACCTCTGGCAAAGATGACAATCCCTTCTGAGTGTGAGTTCAGGACTGTGTTGCTTATGTTTCCGGCTCATTACTCAGTGGTACATCCGGTCAAATCACTGAAGATCACATGCTTTCTTGTCAGTATAGTTGCAGAAGTTAAGAATGAATGAGAAAAATGTGTACTGTTATTTTATTTTTTTATTTCACTGGAATTTTAGCTCCTAAAAACTACAAACTCAATTTAAAAACATTGGAAGAGGAGAAGGACAGATGACCTCACACAACCAGTGAGATCATCACATATCCACACTGGCACAACCAAACAAAAGATTCAGCAGCTTTAAGGCTACATTACAGACATTTGATTAATGGTTTTAAACCTCCAAACAAGTTGGTGTCTGCCTACGGGCATCGCTGCAAAATCAGCTGACAGAATCTGTAAACCCCTCCAAAGAAAGTCCTGCTCTCACCGTGCGTAAAGGTGGTCACAGCAGTGGTGCGGGTTTTGTGACGGCAGCAGCCTCACACAAGTCTGAGAAAACTTAACTACCGGCTTTGACAGCCTCTCATGCGTCTTATTAAAAAGAAAAAAGACAACACTTACCGGTTTGGTGAACAGGTGTAGATGAAATTAGAGAGAGACGAGCATCATCTGCTACAAAGCGGAGGAGGCAGGTGCAATTAAAACGCCTAGAGAGGATGAAAACCACAAAGCCGGTATGAGAGGATCCCCCCACTCTGCTCTGTGTGAGAGTGTGTGTGTGTACATAAACACAGAGCTGGCTCAGAGTCAGTGAGCTCACAATGCGTCACTGCTGCAAGCTGAAACCCCCAACACTCTGTGTGTGTGTGTGTGTGTGTGTGTGTGTGTGTGTGTGTGTGTGTGTGTGTGTGTGTGTGTGTGTGTGTGTGTGTGAGACGGTTGGGATCTTTCTCAGGCAGGTGTCTGCAGGATGCAGCTAAAAAATAAATAAATAAAAAAATCAAATCTAGTTCAAGAATAAAAAAAAAAGGAGCAGACATATGTAGGAGTGTGTGTGTGGGGGGGCGGGAGTTCCACAACTGGGGTCCCACTGTGGGTCATGAAACACCAGGTTAGGTATTGAGTTGAAAAATAATTCCTAATACCAGTTTTACACCCGTGTTATTTTTCCAGGCACGTTTAGGAACTGCTGCTTTAAAATTCCCATTCAACTTTTCTCTTTTGCTCCACAGCATCTTTTAATGACCATGTGCAGGAATTTGGCAATAAAATAAAATAAAAAACAGAGTTCGGAGCTTCATCTTTACTAAACACGATTCCAACAGTGTTAAAACAGTGAATGAGAGCAAGTTGGCCTGGCTCATCCACTCACAAACTTCATTCAGTCATTCTGCAGAGACACAGATGAATCTTTGTGTTGCTGCTTGCCCTCTCCCTGTCATCACACACACACACACACACACACACACACAGATCTTCACTGTGTGGACGTGTGAGTGTCTTTGGGAGTTGGTTGAGCTTATACTGAACGGCCTGTGTTCACTCACACACTACAGGGCTGACACGTCACAATAAGCTTCGTTGTAGGTCAGCGGGTTCTGGTAAAATGTTTTGCTGAGTCATGTTTAAAACAAAAGCTTTTATTGCAATTAAATCCATATCCTAAAAAGCAAGAATGAGGAGACATGGATCACAGCAACATCAGAATGTGTTTACCAGAGCCTTCGAGTCTTAAAAGATAGGTCGTTGTGATGTCAGGTGAATGAAAACACATTACACACACACAGCATGATAGAGTTAACATGCAGTCTGTGTGTGAATAACAAAAACAAGGTTAATCCTAGTTGTTACTGGAGGATTTAAGAGGGAAAGTATCAGTGCTGCTGATGAAATACATTGATTTATCAGCACAGGTGAAGTCTGATGCCAAAGAGTCTTAGGTCAGCAATTGCTGCTGCATTATTCTGGGAGGTGTTGCTGCAATCGTTCTGCAGCTTTTAGTGTGAACAACATTTTCATCCATGGAGCTAAAGGTCGACCGTAAAGAAAAGAGGGAAGAATTGACATGATCATTTTTAACAAAAACTACAGGTTGTCCCATAAACCAATAAAAGATGGGGATTACTTTGTTCAGTAACTAACGGTAATATGTTGAATCTTTTACATAATTTTTAGACTTTTTGAGAATTTAGCATTCCTGAAACAAGAACTTATTATCTTTATGTCTAGAAGCTTTGGAAAATGCATCATTATTTTCTCTTTCCTTAAAAAAAAAATGCATCAATTATTTTGTTTTTCTTTTAAAATATGTTCCTAAGTACTAAAAAAGAATCAGAGAACATCCACAATCTTGCACCAGTGAACTGATTTAATTACAAACAGGAACCCACAGCGACAAAACAAGAAGAGCAACATACAGGAGGTAACGCTGACTGTCAAGATGTCAATCAGACCCAGAGACAAACAGAGGTGGCAGCAAAAAAGTTTAAATTTCTTTCTCTTTTCTTTTCTTTTGTGTTCTTGTGACTGTCAGCAACAGAGCAAACAGCACATTCTGGAGCTGAAATACCAAAACTCTGCAATTCACCTGCTTCCTTACCTTTTGACCCTTAAAATGTGAACATGACTGGCATGCAAAGAAAGAAAGAAAGAAAGAGGAAAAACAAAATACAAACTTACACAAATATATAAAAATATGCCTTATGATTCATATGAACAATTGAGGACTTTGGGTGCAGTATTTACAGAAAACAGGCAGTATGTACCAATATTTACAACAATAAGTTCACATGTGGTTACAGTGACAGAGGGATGATACTATAACCATGTGCTTCATTTTATTAATCCTATTAAAAATAGCATAGAGAATATTTTACTTAGCATCTAGTGTGTGAGTCAGTTCTGCTTCATTTTATTTGTTTTTCTGCAGGGAATGTGTTTATTTAAAAAAAAAAAACTTAATGAATCTATTGAACCACGATGCATCTTAAATCAAAACCGTAGCGCTGTTCTCCTTACAGGACAGCATACAACATAAAAACACATCAAACATTCAGTGGATCACATTTGAGGGGCTGCTCTGCTGTCAAACGTTTTTAGACTTTTAACGGCGCAAAGCCGTCAGCTGAGGCAGCACTCGTTTATACGGACGCCATTCTGCAGGATGTTCTACAGCCAGCATTAAATGTACAGCATTTTTTATGTTTATGTTGAAGCAGAAAACACCAATATCAGATTGTAACTGAATAAAACAAATGATTCAGAAACTAATTTGGTCTGCTTTAACATCACAGGACGATAAATGGATTGTTTTGGGGTGCAAGCTTAGAAAGTTTTCTATTTACTGAGTGGAGTTTTTCCACGCTGCATCTGATCTGAAGCAGTTTCTCATCTTTCTTTAACACTTATGACACAAACATTTCATAGTTTTTCTTTTTCTGAATATAAACCCAAAAAAATCATATTTTTATGTAACTTTGTGCAGAAATGTTTAGACTTGTCTCTCACTCTTGCAAACAAAAAGTAATTTGGCTTCAGGTGTAAATAACAAAGCACTTAAAGTGGAGACTCTGGCTTTTCCATTTCTACTCTTACAGGTGCTAACAAACTAGCTAGCACCTGTCACAGCTGATCCTCTGAACGGTGTCAGCGGGACAAAGAGCCATATGTGGGTACTTTGGGAAGTGGGGAAAGCTGAGGTGAGAAGCCCAGATGGCTGGTAAAGTGCAGTGAGGTTTTCTAGGCTTCCAGGGATCAAAGACAATCACCGCTTAACCCCAAAGCCTGAGGCTAACTCTTCTTTGTGTGTGAAATGGCTTAAGCTTTAGCCTTCTGAAGGCACGTGCAGTTACGAAGCATTTGTCCTCATCACAAACTCTGCATCCTGTGTGTTTCCCCTTGAATAAACATGCATCTTGACCGTAAACTATCAAAAATATTTATTTTTGTTGATTTTTGGGGATTTGTGCATCAAGGATGCCACAACACACAGGGTGGCATTGTTAAATATGGAGCATTTGGCACACAAACAGGCAACAGAGCATCAGATGAGGACAAAATCCTGTCTGTCTACATTTAAAGGACTCACAGATCTGCAGAACAAGAACTCCTTGTGTGCATGCGTGTGTCTGCCTGAGCTAAACTAGAAGCGTTTATCAACTCTCATTATCAAGCCACGGCCTCTGTGTTTAATATTTCCAAAGGAAAAAGTGAAAAAAAGCTACATCTTCTATAAATTAAGTGCTATTTTAAAAAGGCGCTAAAATCCAAAGCATAAATACTGTACATAACTGTCTTTAACTGTCACCACAGCCGAGCGTCATCCTTAAAGAGTCTCCTTCTGACACACACAGAGCTTTGGCGTGATCGCTTTAAGGAGGAATGTCTCCAATGCACTTTTTTTTTGTCCAACCAGTAGTGAGACACAGCTTCATCATTTCTGTTCTCTCTCTTGCAGCAAAATAATGATAAAAAAAGAAAATATAATGTTATTATCTGCAGAAAACATACGTCTTTTGACTTTGTGAGTAAGGCCATGCATTTTGTGTGTGCATTCATAATGTTACGGTCACATATTGCACTAGAATGATGCTCTAACTTGCACTCCCTCTGCTGGAATGAAAAGAAGTTGCACATCTACGATCGGCGATGGTGGAATGGACCTTATTACCACCGAGTAGGAGTCGGAAAGATTTGATCTTCGGTCAAGCAGTTCAGATCTGACCCATCAAAGCATCGTGTCGTTTACTTTTGCAAAAATCCTCTCAGCCACCCCGTTAACAATGAAAAATCCAACTTTATAATTAAGATTTCCAAACAACAGCCTATTTTCACATTTAATTTACAGATTTACCTCATCGGGAGGCTCTTTTTTTGTCTTAAGATGATGATGAAGTCTTTAAAGTTCACGACACATGCCTCAAATGTCCTCTTTCCTGGTCCTGTGGAGACGCAAGTCCACTTCTGTGTGTTCTGTATCAGTTTGAACATATCCATCTGGGACATTTGTCTTTCTCAATTAAACTTGAGCTTAAGGACACGTCCTCGTGAATAAAAAAATGAAGGTTATGACAAACACACTCCCAGAAACATGAGCTGTTTGGGTTTTATGTCACATTCATTCAGAAGTCCAGGAGGGAGCGTACAGCTGCACATAGAGACTGGTGGACAGAGCAGAAAACGAAAACACAAAAAAAGGCTGCTTGATCGTCTCAAACCCGCCAAAGTAAAAGATGGTTGGTACTGTCGTCCCGTCCGACGGTTTCACTGCTGTTGGTCAGTCTGAAGTCCTCGTAGCCGTCTCCACCAGAAATAACCAGGTGGTTGGTTTTCACGGGGATGAGGGCGGAGGCTCGGCGGTGTGTGGAGTCCCGCCGTTGCAGGTTCCCGTCATTTGTGCTGCTGCTCTGAGTCTGACAACCTGGAACCAAGAAAGATGGCATCGCAAGTCGGTTATACGACCTAAAGGTCAGGCTTGTTCTGGTCGTGACAACCACATTTACTAAAACGTTAGATCAAACCTGTGGAGTCGACTGTTGCAGAAGGGAAGTTCATGTCGAACCCTTCTGGTAGCTCAATGGAGGTCAGGAACCGAACGTGGCCCGTGTGGCCATGAGCCGATCCCATCGGCACCAGAGGAGATTTCAGTGTGCCAGCGCTGGTTCCTGAGCTCACCGCTGGGATCGCCAGAGTCAGGACCACCCCTGCAGAGCAGCATTAAGTGTAAGGGTGGGTGGGAAAAGGGTGTCGGAGTCACAGTGGTTTGGTATAATTGTGGTTTCACCTGCACTGGTTCCAATCCACAGCAGGTCCTTGCAGGCCAGTAATGCTGTGATCCTGAGGCAGGCAGCTTTGTGCTGTCTTATGATTGCATCGGCACCTGAACGCAGAGACAAGGTGAGGATCAAAATGAGCACCTGATCTGTATGAAACCCGTCAACGTTCGCTCCCTGCCCGTTTGTGTTTACCTGCCAGCATTTTGTGCACTGCAGGCGCCACATCCACCTCGGTCAGGCTCTCCCAGGTCTGAGCGTGGTACAGTCTGACCTGTGCACTGCCCTGCAACGCTAGCCACACCCCCTGACCGTACGCCACCATGCACGTCACACAGCGACTGCTGTCGGTGCCCACCTGGAACCAGTGCTGAAGGGAGAGACAGAGGAGGGACAGGTTACCTCCTGTCTTTGTTGCTCTAATTTAGTTTCTACCTGGACCTCACCTCTTGTACCAGTGTGCTAGTGTTGATGATGAGGACTCGGTTTAGTGAACCACACCACAGTTTTCCTCCAACAGGAACCATTTTGGTGACGGGACTACTGGATGTACCCAGAACTAATGTCTGAGAACACTGAGGGTCCCAGAAACTACCTGAAAATGCACATTTAAAGTTCAGCAGGCGTCATGAATTCAAATCCTGGAAATCAGTGAGGATATAAAAGCCCACCACACAGATCACAGCTGAGCTTACCTGCCTCTCTCTGATAGACGATCACCTCTCCATTTGCTAAGGACACAAATACTTTATTATCCAAATACCTGACATGAGAGGAAATAAAAAGAAATGATGAGGAGTAATAAAACAACACATTTGCAGTTAAATTCGTATAAACAGCGTATCAGTAGACTAACAGTATACAGAGGATGGAGGTGGAGTGCTGCATCTTCATGCTGTTCTTCCGGTTGCGGATGTTGTCTGACGACTGGTACACGTGGATGCTGACAGGAACACATTTAGGTTAATCAAGGGTCAACAGTTAGAAAGGAGGAATAAAACATCTGGTGCCATTTACCATCCGTCCTCCGTTCCCAGCCACACAGAGCTCTGATAGGCCTCCGGGTCGATGCTGAGCAGATCCTCCAGGCTCGCACGGGTGAATGAGCCCCGTGAGGACCGGCGCATGGCGCGGCCGTCCATGGGGCTCTCAGCCTGAGCACGGCTCCCCCCGCCCACTCCTAACATCCCAGGAGCAGCGTAGGAGCTCGCCACGGGGAACTCCTGCTCCTCCTCGCTGCTGGTGGTCTCTGTAGCCATGTCTTTAGAGCTCGGACCCTCGTCGTCTTTGGAGAAGGATGAATAAACATTTAACAGACTGGAGAAGCAGAATGAAACTGGCTGAAGCTTTGAAACGTTTACTCACTGCCATAGCTGGATGAAATGGTGGAGTGACTGGCCTGACTCTGCAGAGTGGAAGAGGGACTTGGGGAATCTTCATCGTCTGTGTCATCGCTCTCAAACGGCACAAGCTCCGCCCCCGGACCTGCAAACAACCAGTTAATAGGAAAACAACAACCTGGATTTAAAACACGTCTTAATAAAGCTGTGACCTTGTTTTCTGTGAGGCTGTAACGGACCTGTGGGTTGCTCCGTCAGATCCAGATTGGACGGAGAGATCGATATGTGGAGCTGCTGCTGGGTGTGAGCCGCAGCTCTGGAGTTCGGGACCGGCTCGGATCCACGATCCCTGAGCACACAACATGAGATTTCAATTCATTTACTGGATAAATATAAATGTTTGTCCAACAAAAAAGAATGTTTCATGTTCAAATTGTCAGAAAACTTTGTCATTCTTTTAATAATTTGGCACAAAAGCTTAATTTTTCTAATTTATAAAAGAAAAGAACAAGACTTGAGATTCTTTATAATTATATAATATATGCTTCTGAATGATATATAGTACAAAACTGAGTTTATGCAGGTCACATGACCACTTGGTACAAAGTCTGTTAATTATGTGGACTGATTCATATGACAGGTCACGTGTGTGTGTGTGTGTGTGTGTGTGTGTGTGTGCATGCATGGACGTACCTGCCCTTGAGTCCAGGAACAGCAGCGATACAGATGATCCTCGCTGAGCAGACAGCTATGCACGCCTCCACCGTGGGTTCATCTTTGATATTCAACAAGCAAACCTGCAGAGAAGACATCACAGGGATCAAACCGGCTGCACAAGGCAGAGTCTCTCCCTGAACGCCGTCTTCTCACCTGTCCCACGTATCCGTCGCTGTTACACACCCACACCTCACAGCTGCTGTCAGGACAGCTGTGGCTGGGAGAGGCACACGAGAACTGGGGATGAACCAAAACACAGAAGAGGTTTAACAGACAGAAACAAGGTGTCCCCCTTGTGTTTTTGATGCTTCCTGTTTCTCTCACCTGCATTCCACTGCGAGTCTTCATGATAGGAATGGCCTTAAGGAATTCTGGGTCCCACTGGTCCTTGTTCATAGCTAAAAACACACAACAAACAGATAATCAGGAACAGTTGGAGCATGAGAGTAGATCTTGGCTTGCACAGTTTGTATCAGCTGTATTCCTGCATCAAACTGAAACTCAAAGAACTCTGTGTCTTCTTCTATTGTCTCAGTTAGAAAAAGGTGATTTTTAGTAACATTATACGTTTCCTCACTGACCGAGTCTCTTCTTGGCCTCCTCAAAGGCCTGTTCAAAGCTCGACCGAGCGTCTGGGGAGCTGAACTCAAAGATGAAGCTGCTCTCAGCGGAGGCCGTGGTAAATTCCAGCTTCGTGGGCAGGAACGTCATACTGAAGGCCAGAGACTGCTTATCTGACAGCTCTTTGTGCACTGATGCCATCAGATCCTTTATGACTTCGTCTAGAGACTGAAACAAGCAAAAACGACTTATTAGAAACAAAGATACGGTGTGAAGTATGCTCTTGTGGGTCTACAGAACCTGATGAGGGAAGCTGAGGTTCTCTGAGAGCTTGCTGATCTGACCCAGCGTACTGAGATCCTCGTCTAGTCGACTGATCATCTTCTGGATGCTTTCTTTATTCGTTGTCTGAGTGGAGCCTTTGGAAACAGAGGAAAATGGTCAGAGACCTAATCAAAAGATCCAGGCATGAATATTTAAATTCCCTCATGCAGTGGTAGTCTTACTTTTCACCACCTCCACATCCTCTAGAGGAAGTTTCCACAAAAACTTGTATTTGCTAGAAGTATCAATCACACTGGCAGCCGAGTATCTGAGAAATAAGAGGTTAGTTATTAAACATCAAGGGGGAAGCAGTGGTGTGTGTGTGTGTGTGTGTGTGTGTGTGTGTGTGTGTGTGTGTACTATGTACAGGCTCATGGAGCTGCGTCTTAACGAGCCGGACTTCCTCTTGAGAGTGGTGCAGATGATCAGATCACTGAAGAGGAAGAGCGAGCGATCTTTCTTCCCACCCACTGTCTTCTAGGGGGGGGAGAGAGAGAGAGAGAGAGAGAGAGAGAGAGAGAGAGAGAGAGAGAGAAGCTCAGAAAATCTGGAATCTTATTCCCAGCTTTAATTTTTTAGGAACAATTTTATCACTTAGATAAAAGTTGGGAATGTCATTTCCATAACTAGATCATAATATTTAAAGTCGTTTTTAATTTTGGGCGAACTTACCGCCTCCATGACTATTTCCTGCCTCAAGAACTTCCTCTGCGGATTCAGAATCTGACAAAAATACACCAAAATATTACTTCATAATTCAGATGATTTCAGATTAGTCTAAAATAATCACACCTTATATAGTTGAGTAATAATAAATGTTTGACTGAGTAGCTCACATGTTCCACTCCTTCTATGTGTGCCTCAATCTCCTGGATGACCCTGGCCTCTCTCTCTGCCTCCTCAGCGGAGCGACGCCCCTTGTTGATCTTCTCCGCCAGCCTCTTGATGTCCCTCTGGGCGTCCAGAAGGAACGAGTGGTCCGGGTGATCCTCTGGAGTGTGTTTCAACAGGTCCTGAGACAATTACCACAGCTGCATCAATCTAGATCCCTGTTAGCTGTCCTAGCTGTTTGTATCACAGAGACACGGCAGACGTGCTGAGATGAGTCACCTTAACCAGCAGCTCGTATCGAGGAATCCTCTGAACCGGCTTGATCATCAGATCACCCAGAGCCTGTTTCTCCTTGTTCTCACGCATGTTTTGCTGTGGAATGATGGAAGAGTCAAGATTCAAGCAGGAGATCACTGAACTTCACAGTTCCACCACTAGATGGAGGTGGCGCTCCTCTGTTAAAACTCATGCCAGAGCTAGATTACTTTTTTAAAGCTGTATTTATTCTAATAAGATTTCAGTACTTTCCAGGTTTAAACCAGATAGGGTCCAGCTGCTCAGATATAGAACAGACTCAGATTTAGTCGAAAACTCACCTCCAGAAACTTGTGAAACGCTGGCTTGGCCTCCTTGGCGATCCTCACGGCATCTTTGGCGTTGAGAAAGTTGTCGATGTACGCCGAATACATGTTAGCCAGAGCTTCTTTGGAGAACTAGAGGAGGGAGAAGACATTTAATATGAATCTTATTCACATGTTCATGTGACTCACGCTGCATTTGAAGGCATAGCTGATTAAACACACAAACAACATCGTAAGAGAAGCTACAAACCTATAATCAGAACAAAGAAAAATGTGACGCAATATTAAACAGATAAATTAACCAAATCTAAAAAAAATAAAACAAATGTATTTTATAGGGGACGTATTATGCAAAACTCACATTTTGCATCCTTTTGTGCTGCCATGTGGGTCTCCATCTAGTTTATGTCACTGTTTGATTTTAGGAATTATGTGCTACAAACAAACCATTTCAAAAATCCCTATTTGTGATGTCACAAATGGGGAAAGTAGAATAGAACCACCTCTCACGTGCAAGAGAGATTAAAATAAATAATGTTATTTGGCTGCTCAGGTTGGATAAACACATCAATCTGCTGAATTAAACCCCACAGAAGCTCACACATTTGCAGAATCATTTGTGAATCGGTCCATCTTGTTTACTTCATTAATCTCTCAAACGTAATCACAAGCCCAGATGACTCCCACTGACCTGATGGCATGTCAAACAGCATCAGATTAAACAGTCCGGATTAGAAAAACACAATAAAACAGAAGGAATGAGCTCTAATGAAACATTTGAATGTTCTTGTGCAGCAGATTTGTTCTCTAAATGCAGTCGTCTCTGATCTTTTCTCAGATTGAATTAACAGGGTGTCCACTCTGCTGAATGTTGAGTAGCCAGATTAAATGAGATGAGATTAGACCAACAATGTGCAGCAAACTCTGTGCCTTGTGTTTAACTTTTTAATCCGCTGATGTTTGCACTCTTAATAAGGTCAAGAAAAATACTTTGACTAATGGTCGCATGACTTTATTGATATTTTAGTCCTTTAATGATCACACTATTTCCTTTTCATCTGTTTTGTATGGGTGCAAGCTAGATTTGCTGATGCTTTTAATTAATTTCATATTTTTAAATATTTTTTGCCATGTTTTTGTGTTTAGGGTGAAATAAATGAACTTTAAACCACTCTGACATAATAAATGTTACCAAAAATGGACAGATTTACCTCTTCATTGTTGTTTTTCTGACATGCTGTTTCCTAGATAAGTTCACCAGTACATTTGAATCAAATCCAAACATTTTTTGTTATTTAAAATACGTTTATAGGAAAATTCCAATTTAGGAAATGCTCAAATTTGCACTTGAAACAGTGAATCTAACTGAATAGTACTAAAAATCTGTAGATGCTAAATCCAAAAGCCCTGTGGAAGAGGGTTCATAGTGAAAAAAAGGTGCTACAAACAAAAACCTGCAGAGACGACCACAACCAGGAAGTGCTCTGAACAAAAACACTGCCCCGTGTGAGGCTCGAACTCACGACCTTCAGATTATGAGACTGACGCGCTGCCTACTGCGCCAACGAGGCCTGCAGCATTCTGCAGCTGCTGCTCTTTAAAGAGTAGGGGGAAGGGAAGCTCTGAAAGAGCGCGGTGACGCAACAGACTCAGCTGAACTGTGACTGCCGTGCTCACTCCATTATCTATCCATACATTCCTTTGGTCTCGGTCCCTTCTTGTGTTCAAAACTCATGAAGCATCAAACACCCGTAATAATATATTTATCTTTTTATGATTGAGTTAATTAGTAAGACTTTCTATGATACGATCTTTCTCAAACCTGACATTTAGAGCAGTTCCTTGGAGCTACGTTTGTTTAACATCTAGGTTGAGAGCCACTCTTGGGTCATGGGAATTAAAAAGCATGGAGCCAGGCGGTCCCAGGAGAAACTAAATATTAATGTTGTTTTGCCGAATGTGGTCAGTGGCCTTTGCATTTAGGGCCAGTGGGACACCACCAGATGGAGCTGTGTAGCTCTAAGCTGTTTAAAAAAATCTGTGGCACAGAATCATTTGTAATATTGTATAAGAATCCACTGTGTCGCTGTTATAAACTAGGGGCGGGACTTGATTAAAAAAATTAATCTAATTAATTAAAGGATTTGTAATTAATTAATCTTGATTAATCACATTTTAATCGTTCAAGACTATTTGCGCCCGAGTAATTTTTTAAAATCAAAAATAATGTTTAGGGAGGCACAGATGACTTACCCACACTTTAATGAGTATATTTCCGTAACCACAACGTCTGTTTGGTTACTTTGGTCTCATTCTAAAGGTAACCATTGTAGGATTTGTTGGGATGTGTAAATATTAGTATATGTCTTATTGATTAAGTGTAAATAGAAAGGGGACATTGTAAATGTTGTGTACTGAACTGAACACTAGGTGGCAGCAGAGCACTGCACATATAGAGGTGTTGTGTAAAGTTCTGGGGAAGTTCTGCTGAGAGATGAACGCTGTGTGTATGCTTGTTTCTTCCTTTCTCTTCATGAAGAGCGATTTGTCATGATTCATTTAATTGTAGTTTTAGTTGTGTTTGGAGCACGTAAAAATGTTTATATGGTCTTGTAGCCCAGGCTCTGCTGTTTTGTTAGACGTGCACCTTGATGATATTTAATGATATATAGGGTATAAATTGTGATGCTAAACTTTTCCGGCCCCCAATTGGGGGGCGCTCAGGCTCAAAGCGGTAAACTTAGGTTTTTGCCAGGATACTAACAAGCTCATTAGGTTAAATCCTCTTGAAAAACAGATGGGGCTGGGTTAGGGTCACTCTCATTTGAAAGCTTTAGGGCCCAGACACTCTGGTCTCAAGCTCATATCATCCAATAAAAATAGTGGAATAGCTCACAACGTTATGTTTACGTTCTGTTGGTCAGGCGTAGGTAGAAATACAAATACAGGACTATTGTGTCTAATTGCTGTGTCTACGTACTGAATGGATGAGGATGTGTCCAACAGTCTGGCGGTCGTGCCACTGGCTGACGCAACCAGCCACCAGATCCAGGAACTGCTCATGGTGCTCCAGGATCTCCGGGATCTGGTAGAACATCTCGTCCACCAGCAGAGGGTCTACTATGGAGCCACCGTCCGGCTGTTTCAGAGGACGCATGTAGCCCTGAAAAAAACAAGACAACGTCTTAATGACTGAAGCTGCAGGAGGTGATAAACTTGGAATTTCAAATACAAATTCCCATTTTTTTTTACCATTGTCTAGCTTAACTTAAAAGAAAACAACATAATGAATTTGCTGAGGATTTTGTGTGCATCTTCTTTCAGATGATCCCAGATCAGAATCAGAACAATCTTGCATCTAGGGCCTAACCCTGAACAGCATATCCAGATTAGTTGTAGGCAAAAAGACAACTAACAGATAGATTGCTCAGGTTTTTGTCTAAACAAGAATGAATTTATTTTTTCTTCCTCTCCTATTTTGATCTTTTTTGATGTTTAGCATCTCAACGGGTTTGACTCAGACTAACTCCACACTGATCCACTAAACCTGATAAAAATGAGTAAGTCCAATCAATTGGCCGGACGTGACTCCCCGCCCCCCCAAGGCTCCAGAATCAGTGAGCAGCTCTGTGTGGTTCACTGCTCTCAAACTTGATGACACAATTAGTGACTAATTCCACCTGCATTTGAATTAAATGAGATATAACATAAAGTCGCTCTGATTCAGCTGGGACTCACGTTTATAGAACGTTTTAAAACTTTGAGTCAGATGAAAAAAGAACCAGAGACTTTACCGTACTGACATTAAATACAGGTTCTTTAGTTTTTCTCGTCTCATTTCAGTTAGGAAATTATACGATTTCTAAATTTCATGACAAAATCATGAATACATGTGATAAAAGAAATTTACAGGGATGCACAATAACTAAGTTTTAGACAGGAAGTTGCTCCCACTGTAAATGTATCATGGAGGAAGTAACGATAATTGATGAGATAGATGCTCTTAGAGTTTTTGAAAAGCACTTAAATTCTTAAATTGAGCTGCTAAGTTTATTAAATCCAACAACAGTAACATGAGGAATGTCAGACCAGTCAGAGCTAACTGCGTAATACAAACGGATTTATTATTCACTGAAGGTTCCACCGAGACGCTCTGGAGCTTCAGGCCTGGACCACACTGCTGCAGCGCCGTCTCAGCTGAACCACACATCCGACACCCTCCCTTCAACTATGTGCGCTCTCCCTGCAGTCACCGTGGTAACACTTACTTCCCCAGTGTCGTCATGGGAACACAGCCCGGGATTATTCACTTTGTGGCCACACACACACACAGACCCAGAAACAAGCAGGCGTGCAGTTGGTGTGCATGTGGGATGTACACGCACGTCCATGAACACATTTTTATAAAGCTGATATACAAAAACAAACACACACACACACACACGCACGCACACACACACACACACACACACACACACGGAGCGCTGACAGGTTACACAACAAGGTGATTGCATGTATGAGAGGTGATGATGGGTGTGTGTGAATCTGTCAGAGTGACTAAGTAAAAAGGTTTTGTGTGTGTGTGTGTGCGTGTGTGTGTGTGTGGTGTAGGGGGATTTGGGGTAAAGGTTACTTGGTTATAACAAAAACACAGACAGTACATACAGAGGTGTGTGTGTGTGTGTGTGTGTCCATACTGCTGATGACAGTAAGATGTGATAAGGTTAGCAGATTAGCTTGGCAGGATGAATGGCAGTAAGTGGATTACATAACTCTGCTGTTACCTGCATTAGTTATTCATCGCATCAGCAAAACTG
>SSNS01000213.1:437347-457277 GCA_006937985.1 Aphyosemion australe
TTAAAGGGTGAGTAACACCATGGGCGGAGACTTATTCCAAGCAGACTTCCTGTTAGAAAAATACCTGCAAAATAGGCGTCACCTGGAGGACCGAGGGAGCGGCACTGAGGCAGTGATTGACAGCACCACCATCAACCACCCCACGTGGGCTCTCGGAGTTTCCCAGTCGGAAAAACTAGTCATTTACAAGCGCGTGCGCACTCGCGCGTGTACAGGAGCGCACAAACAAGCAAACCTAGCGCTCAGGAGAACAAGCAGACTCAGAAGCACCAGCAGGTTGGAGGATTTACTGTCCACCGCGATCACCAGAAAAAAAGGGGAGGAGGAGGTTTTTTTTTAAGGAGGCGAGCGGCTCCGAGCTCTAACGTGTCATATCGGCAGGTGAGTGGTTGCGCCAGGTGGAGGTGCGGCCGACTCAGCTGGAGTCCAGTGCAGCGCAGCCACGTAGTAAGGTAGACAACGTCACCGTGCGCTGCATCTCTACAGCAATCAGCTGGGGCTGATTCTAAATCAGTGTGGAGCAGAGTTTTGACCTGAAGGTGGAGATATAATTATGGTTTTTGCCTGTAATATTACATTTTAAGTAAGTTGCACTAAACTGCCAAAATAATGATTACACATGTCTACAGCACTATTAGATACTCATCTATATGGGTTATCAGCACAAAAAAGTTGATTTAGGTGTTACTCGTTCTTTAAATCCAACAACAGTAACATGAGGAATGTCAGACCAGTCAGAGCTAACTGCGTAATACAAACGGATTTATTATTCACTGAAGGTTCCGCCGAGACGCTCTGGAGCTTCAGGCCTGGACCACACTGCTGCAGTGCCGTCTCAGCTGAACCACACATCCGACACCCTCCCTTCAACTATGTGCGCTCTCCCTGCAGTCACCGTGGTAACACTTACTTCCCCAGTGTCGTCATGGGAACACAGCCCAGGATTATTCACTTTGTGGCCACACACACACAGACTCAGAAACAAGCAGGCGTGCAGTTGGTGTGCATGTGGGATGTACACGCACGTCCATGAACACATTTTTAATAAAGCTGATATACAAAAACACACACACACACACACACACACGCGCACACACGCACGCACGCACACACACACACACACACACACACACACACGGAGCGCTGACAGGTTACACAACAAGGTGATTGCATGTATGAGAGGTGATGATGGGTGTGTGTGAATCTGTCAGAGTGACTAAGTAAAAAGGTTTTGTGTGTGTGTGTGTGTGCGTGTGTGTGCGTGTGTGTGTGGTGTAGGGGGATTTGGGGTAAAGGTTACTTGGTTATAACAAAAACACTACAGTACATACAGGGGTGTGTGTGTGTGTGTCCATACTGCTGATGACAGTAAGATGTGATAAGGTTAGCAGATTAGCTTGGCAGGATGAATGGCAGTAAGTGGATTACATAACTCTGCTGTTACCTGCATTAGTTATTCATCGCATCAGCAAAACTGCTCATAGTCTTGCTTCTGTGTGTGTGTGTGTGTGTGTGTGTGTGTGTGTGTGTGTGTGTGTGTGTGTGTGTGTGTGTGTGTGTGTGTGTGTGTGTGAGTTACCTGAATAAGAGTGCGTAGTGACTCCACGTATGACTGCTCTGTGTCCAGGAGGGTCATCATCACATGTCTCCTCATGTCCTGCAGAAGGAAACAGTAACAGAATTATTCTCTACATGATTTTCAATATTCATGCATAGATCATAGATCTCTAATAACCATTTGCACATTTGTTTCCTGTAATTAAACTGATCTCTTTATCTGTGTCTGTTACTGCAATAATGCATTTTCAGGAAGTGAAAATTGCTAAAATATTAGACAAAATGTGTCAGACTTGGAGATATTTGCTACCGCTTTTATTGCTCTGGATACTGCCAAAAGTAAAATGAAATAAAATAAAAATGAATAAAAATAAATTATTTAAATTTATTGAACTTTATATATTTTTGTTTATTTAAAAAAAATGGTGGAAAAAATCCTAAAGACACAGATATAATGTAACAAACTGACAGCCTAGAGCACATCAATGCCGTTTTTGTGAAATTTTACTTAATTCTACTAAGTTGGATGATTTTTTTTAAGCATTCATTAAATATTTTGCAGGGAATAAAAACTAATCAGAAACATTTGCTTTAGTTATTATTTTTGCCCAGGCCCTCTTGCACCCTCACTCCTCCAGATTTAATTATTAACAGGTTTATTTAGAATAAACAGTGATTGCTTTTGTTATTAACAGGCACTAAACAAACAAATCGACTAGAAATAAAGCAACTTTTGCTTCTCACCTTTGAGATTCAGATCTGCTTTTAGAAAAGGACTGAGCTCAGAAGTTGTTGATGTTTTTCTCATAATGATGTAAGAAGCAGTGTCAAATTATAAGAATACACTGAAAACATGACTCAGCTGTTCACCCCAAGAATGACTCAATGTGTGGGTACAAGCAAATAAAATACCCAAACACTCTGACGCGGTGAAAGCCAATAAGAAAAAAGTAAAAGATTAGAGCAAAATATAAAAATATTAAATCTGTTTTCACACAAAATCAAAGGCCAAACTGGTAAATTTAGACATATGAGAACCATTTTTGCCTAAATCATCGTTTCTTTCTGTGTTTGGCTGCAATAAATCAGAGGTAAAATCTGTTATTTTAACTCCCGTGAGGTTGATCTTATTACTTTTGACGAGCATGTTTGTGTTCTTGTTCCTGAACACAAGAGGGGGAGAAGGGAGAGCAACAGGAAGAGACTAGGGATCATGGAACAAGTCAGATGTTTTATCCTGGGGGGGTCTCAGGGGAGCTTCCTAAAATATTCTGGTACCAAGCAGGACATAAATATCAGAGAGAGCCATAAGCTAAACCCTGTGGTGCACATACAACCACACACACTAACATAATGAAGCTACACACATCCAGCCTCCCCTCGCCTGCTCCGCTCTACTCTGCCAGCAGCACTGTGCCCTATAAATAACCTTAACAATAACTTCCCAGAAAGGACATGTTTAGTGTTCGGCATCTGAGGAGACCCCAGGGGCGCTGTGGGGTACCGCCGGAGGGCCAAAGGTGGTGTGTGGATGGGAAGAATGTGTGTATTGTCGTGGGTGAATGAGAGACTGCCAAACCTCCACTCTATAACAGAGAAACACAGTCCTAAAAAAACATAGAAAATTATATTTTTTTGTAGAAAAGGCTATGCCAAAGGTGACACGTTTATTTTTTGTTACATAATGTGTGTTTAGCTTGATGCTCCTTCATAAAGAGAAACGTTGTGTTCAAGTCTACTCATGCTTGATGTTCAAACACAAACCCGGTATGAGAACAACAACAGGGTTAAACAAGACAACAGAGACACAAACAAAACACAACAATTATCTATTTATACGATCTAATTACCCTCCACATGAGGACTTAGTCTAAATACTTCAGTTTCTCCTTTTAGCACACAGAGTTACTGGGTGTCCTGTAACATTTATGATAAACAACCTGAGTGTTTTTATCTATTATTTGGATAATTATTTAATATTTATCTACAACCAGGAAACGGATTTTTGACATTTGGCGTTTTCTCTTCTGCTCTTTAATTCTCTCATTTATTAAATACATGTTTAATCATACTTTTATTCATTGTCTTCATATTTATGTCTTGGTTAAAGAAGACAAATATGTGTTTTTTGTGAACATGAATGTGATTTATTAAGGGGAGTGGGGGAGTTGTCTTCATTGGGGTGGCCAGTGGTGTGGCCAACAATTTTCCAGGGGTGGCCATGGCCCCCCTTCAGGCCACCCCTTGTGGGCGCCACTGCCTACAAATAACTGATTTAGTTCTTTGAGATTAATTGTATAAATGCAAGCTAATTTATATGTGATCATTTTAGCGGAAATGATTTAAAGAAATCAGAATTCCACAGAGAAAATTGCAATCTGCATTTCTTCATTCCTAGATTATTTTATTTTTACATACGATTTAGTGACATTCTTCAGGAAGTTGTAGATTACAATAAAAGACCACTGGCATGAGCACTTCTTTACTGTAAAGGATGATTAAAAAAACAAAAATCTGCTCTAGAGGGGGCAGGATTTATTTGTTTATTTAACTGTTGTTTTCCTCTCTTCTAAAACTCTTTAGACATTTAGACCTGTAGTAAAATCAACAAAGAACCCGTATCTTATACCTAATGAATAAATCTGTGCCAAAATTCAATTCAGGCCACTTTCCAAGCACTTCCAAGGTGAGTTCTCACTATTTTCCAGTATCTTTCCAGTGTTATTTTTTATACACGAATGGTAGACAATCAACTGTAAGATCTCTAAATGGAAACTTGTGTTGTATAAAAAAGAACATATCTATTTGGAATGTTGTTTCACACACCAAAGGACCACATTTACATTTTACCGTCAGTAAATGAGTTAACCCTCATTTACAGTAATCAGATTACTTAAATCAACAACTGGGATTAGCTGCAGTCACTCCAGCGAGAGCACGTTAGTATTTGGGCTTACACAAACAGCAAAAGAGGAATTAATATGGGCTTATCCAGAACCCGCTCTGTTGAAGTGAGTTCTGTTGAGAGGTTATGAACAATCAACATCTTACCTGCTGTAGAGCTAAAGGCAAGTCTGAGTGGGACCAAGTTCAATCTCTAATCTCAAAAGATCAATTTTATTTTGGCACAAATATTTTTTAAAAATCAGCCCAAAGGTTAAATAGTTAGCTCCACTGCTGACTTCTATTGCAAATGAAAACAGAAATCCATGTAAATAGCTCCAAATAACAAAAGTGACATCAGGTGTGGGTTTATAAAAAGCATCTGCTTGAACTTCATTAATTGTTTGAGATTGGAGATGTTCCAAAAAGACAATAATCTAGTCTTTACCTCTCCAAACTGAAGTGCTATAAACAAAGATGTTCATTTTCCACAGAAAACCCTCTTGAGAGCATCTGAAGTGTTTCTTTAAGGGCTGTCAAGCTGATGAGCTCTCCGACAGAGAAAAATGCAACAAAAAAAAGCGTTATAGTGAAAACTGAAAAAATCTGGGGACTTCCCTAAAGATGGGAATAATATTTTGTCCCGAGTTGGTTGTCTTCATTAGATTACACACACAAACACACATCAGAACACGGTGTAACAATGCTAGGAATGCCACTTTCATTTTGCTGGCCAGGTCACCATGGTAACCGCAGCCGAGAGGCTGAGCAGTCACAGGACAAAGCAGCCTCTCACAGAAAGTTGACAGCACTGTAAAAATGAAGTCAACCCACACTTAGTTCTGTCTTTTTTTTTCTTCTAACCTTTGTGCCAGCTGAATCTGCTGCGACAAAACTACACACACACAAGCGCTGGTGCAGTAAAACACACAGAGAGAGAGACTCAAGGTTTGCTGTTCAGCTCATGAACAAGAGGATGCTCAAATCAAAACATTTACTTTACCTGGACGTTATCGGCATTTTTCTTATAGATGATGATGATGAAATCATTTGATTATTATAAACACCTCAAGACAATAATTACACAACACACACAAGATGATGATGATGATGATGCCTCCATCAAACAAGTGAAGATGACTAGTGTACAACCACAAGCAGAAGAAAAACATGGGGAGGATCACCAGATATCCAGGCATCAAGTTGTGTTTTAGTCCAATTTTCTTCTTCAGATTGAGACAGAAATGAGTCCTTGTTTGCTGTATTAGTCACAATGTGATTCTTTTAAATATCCACCCAACTGGATGTCTGAAAAAAGACATTTAGATGAGTTCAGTTTATCTGATATGGGTTTGATGTCCACATCGAGTGTCAGGATAAGTAGATTTGGGTTGAATTGTTTTACAGCATGCAGAAAACCTGAGTAACACACACTTAGGACCCCTAAGACAGAACTCTGTGTCCCATTTGCTGTCATTACAGAGGTGGTTTATTTTGCTTTTCTACAGCCATGCAGCACCACTCTTTCCAGTATTGTTCTCTTTCCTAATAATAGACGTTTTCAGTACATTTACAGCTAAATTTAGGAGGCTGAAAGCCTTTGGATGAGGGAAAAGTTCATGTTTTGAGTTCACAGAGATCTTTTTCCCAAGTTCACCACATGCCACAAGGCTCTATTTTTAAAGTCTCTTGTGTTGTCACGGTGAAATGTCCAGCCTAAACAATATGCCCAAAATACACTGACAGACTTGTGTAGGTATCAGTGTCCTAAAAATGTATTCATGGTACAATCTTAACACTACAAAGTACAGAGGTGTGCCTAAATCACAAAATGCATACAGACTGATGTTCTCCGCCAGAATGAAGGTTTCAAAATACAATCCTGAAGCTGAAAATGGTCAAAAAGAAACATCTGAGGCAAACTGTCAGATCAACAATAATAGAATTACTGACACAAGCTGAATGTGTGTTTTGGGTCATTATCCTGCTGTAGGAGGAACTTGGCTCCAATCATGGTCTGTCCACTTGTATGAACCAGACTGACGGCCCTCCAAACAAACTCCTTACTGGTGAATTTTGAGTCTAAACAACCAGCTGATGATGTTTCAGACATAAACTTCCTAATATTTAAAGTTATGATCAATCAGCCAGAGGCCTCTGGAGATGCTCCAGGAAGCATGGAGGGAAATCTCATCAGATTACCTGGAAAACCCTGGTTAGAATCAGTCTGGAATAGTTTCATAAAGGCGTTTGTATGTTAGGAAAGCAAATATAAAAACCTTTAATTTCCATTAAAGTCTTTATGTCCAACTTACTGTTTATTTGCTCTATTTCTACTCAGACTAACTTTATGTGTTTCTGTGGAAACAATAAAGTTTCATTTTGTTTGTTAATAAAAAAAAAGAACAAAAAACTCTACTTATGTTCTACAAGTCCAGGCTTAAATCTGACATTTACAAGTCTTTAATTTTCTAGAATAGGTGTGTCATGCTGTTCATAAATTAACTTGGACGAAAAAAGGTTGAGTCATCAATGTTTCATAAGTGAAATCAGATAACCTTCATGTTTTTAACAATCCACAGGAATGATGTGGCTTCACGGGCTCTGTTTGTGTAATTTAATCACCATCATCATGAGATCTGACAAGTCGGCACATCACAGTCTGTTCATGTAAGATGGGAATTTTACATCCACAAGTAGGAATAAGACGTCAAATCTTGGATTTTTCTCTTCTCTCACACCTTCACGGTCTCTGACATTAAGCTCATTGAAGAGTCTGAGTGTGTGTGTGTGTGTGTTAGTACAGTGTGTACCCTTAAGCTTTGTTGTGAGCTTTAGCACCTTACTGATGTTCTGCAGACAAAAGCTGCAGAAGGTAAGCTTGAACAACACCGAGTTAAAATGAGGACAACTTTCATGTGTTTTATTATTTTTTAACATTTTGTCACCTTTAATTCCATCCAGCAAAGTAGAAAAAGGAGGACAGGTGTTTTAAAATTAATTTGAAAATTGGGAGTTTGCCAACAAACGACCAAAGAACTTGATTAGCTTGTCTAAAACACCAAAGGTGAATTCAATTTTGCTCCATCAAACATCAAATCATTTTTCTTTCCTCTATGGCCTCTTTTTATCCTCCAAGAACAGAAAGAAAAAACTCTCAGGTGTGATTGGAGGACACAGGTGTACGAAGAGCAGCTGCACACAGCCTTGCAGAAATAATTTAGCATGAACAGGGTTACGTTTCAGACGTATTTATTTAGTTTCCTCTCAGCAAACTCACTCTAGGCAGAGAAGAAGGTGTTTCTGACTGATGCAACCAAAAATATGTATGGAAGACAGAAGAAGAAGTGCCTCTCAAGATAAAAATCACGAGGCGCTTCAAACAATAAAAATGGAAATAAAAAAAAAAGATCATAATAAAAATGGGAGAAAAGACGAAGAACAGAAAGGCAATGCAATCAGGTGCAGGCTCTAACAGTTCCGGACTCCAAGATAATCTATTTCAGAAATCATTTATTTATTCAATAAGAAGAATAAATTTAAGAACAAACCTGAAATTTTGTGTTTTTAGACTGGCTTCAAACTGCAGGAATGACTGAGACCAAATCTCAATCTTGTGTTTCCATTGTCAGACCTTATGTGTAAATTTTGGGACGGGGAAACTGAGCGGGAGATTTGATGAGCCGGTCCTCTCAGCTGTTGTGTCTCCATACAGATTCAGCGCTTTCAGGACTTTGCACAGACATGAGAATATCATGACTGCTTTAGCAGTGAGTGATGTCACTGATCAGCACCAAAAAGCGTCCACAGTAATTAACAGTAAACATTTTATTCTGTCAAAGTCCAGCATCGTTTAATCCATTCAGAAGACGAGAGCAGCTGTAAAATGTGGCGTTCAATGACCGGAAGAAGCTCCGTTTTTTATGGCACTCCGTGAGACAACAATCCCTGTAAATTACGTTGTTGTGAGTTTAGTAACAGCGATTTTAATCAGACAGGTATATTCTCACAATCAAAGATGACACGTGGTCTCTAGTATGAGTTTATGACTTGTGAGTCATTTTCTGTGGGATAAAAACATCCTGGCGCTGTTGTTTCAGGAAGTAGCAGTTAGTCAGAGGAGAGGGGGGTGGACACCAGCAGGATTTGGAGTCTTACTCATTAATATTCATGATATGCAAACATCTCGCCATTGGCTAATGGCAACACAACACAACTCTTCTGCTGCTTTCGTTCGCTCTTCATTCTCGGGGGAAAAAAAGGCAACGCAGTAAAATCAACACAGCCTTCCGTGTTCGCGAGCCAAGGTGGGAGAGTCCATGAATGCAATATTTCCCTGTGATGTAGGTCTATCTGGCTTTTTCTGCCTCGAGCGACGACTATTTTCACGTTCAGCCTGCATGTGAAACTCAGAGTGACCAATCGTAACTCAAAAAGAAAAAGTATTATACGTTTCTCAGTTACTTCACCTTTATGCACTGTCTAAAATGTAACCCCTTGTAGTCTATTTACCAAACCAGTTCAGGTTCTATAAAACAACCACATGGAGGATTAGATTACTTCTTTCATCAATAACCTCTCATATTCAGGCTTTTGGTCCTAATTTGCAAGGGCCAATTCTATTGCTTTATTATTGCTATCCTTTATTCTTGACAAGCAATAAACAAATTGTACCATGTTTCTCATTTGGTACCATTGTTTTCCTTTGTTACATTTTAAGAGAAACTGGCCCGATAACTAGTTTTATGATCCTATAGATGCTGCGTTGAAAGGAACTGGAACTAACTGCGGCGTAGAAACAGGCATATGGGTATGGGTGTTGGTAGGAAAACGGATTCAGTCTAATAAAACAAGTAAAAGACAAATAACACCCCCAAATCAAGGTAAACACCAGCAGAAGCTTCATGCAATGAGTGTTTGCAGCAAATCTTTAACTAAAACAATACTTTTGCTCTTCATTGTTATCGATGCTGTGCTCGCATGTATTCACTGATTGTCCAAAATTTAAATAAAACTATTTCCTGACTCTTGTATCGCTAAAATAACTTTATTTATGCCAGAAAATGTCCTCAGCAGTTTTCAGTGGAAGAAGCTCTGTTATGGAAACTACTCATAGCAGCAACTTTCTGTTCTGTCCAAAGACAAAAAAACTGACTCCCACACACAGACACGAGATAACACATTAATATTTCCCCAGCTTTTTGGACTGAATACCAGATCATATCATGTTCCGGATCAGTAAATACCTTGCTGGCTGAAGACCCAGCCACAAAAAGTCCCCCCCATCATATTTTACTCACCAACAAGTCAGATGATAATAAGCCGATCTGCATTCAATGGTTTATGTGAGTTCTGTTTACTAGTATAAGCTCATTAAAAATGTCAAAATAATTTTAAAAAATCAGTTTAGCTCTATGCTTAGAAAACAATCAGAGAAAAAATAATTTTTAATGACTACTGAGTGTGTTTATTGGCACCATAAACACATCCTCACAGAATAAAGTTTATCCCTCCAAAGCTTCAGATAGCTCTTTTCTTGTGTCATCCTTCTCATCACACCTTTCCCTCCTCTCCTCCAACACCACTTTCCTCTCTTCTCCCTCCCTGGCTACTGTAACCCCTGGCAACAACTTGGCGAACGCAGCAACAGGCTGCCTCCTGGTCCCAAGAGGTCGTATCAGCCATCGCCTTCTCAATTCATCCCTCCACATCTCTGCAACCACATGGGAAAGTTATAGATTCTAATTCTTAATGCAGATGATGTGCAGACATGAGCTAGGAAATAAAATAACTGTATTCCTGATATGTTCTCCATCTTATGATCTCCCTTCTCAGAATCCATTCATCAAAAGATCAAGTTCAATGTTTTTACATCACAAAATAAGCCCTTAATCAGCTGACAAATAAGAAAATGCTGCTTTTTTGCTGTAGATTAATAATTACATTATTGTTTATGTTATCATGCAGGCACATCTAAGGAGACGCTTGCAACAAGATCAGAAGAAATAAAGCAACAAATAAACTAATTACGCTTAATGAAAAACAAAACCTTTTCCAGGAGGACACCAAGATGTGCAGACTGATGAGGAAGTGCCAAAGGACGACTGGTGAAACTACCGCATGTGGGCTGAGTGTTCAGGTGTTGCAGCTAATCATCTGATTCATTCAGCTTTAATTCCATTATAGACAGAGATGAGAGAAAACAGAGGGACCTGATGAAAGAAGAATGTATAAAAAAATCAATGTGCTCAAAAGAGAGGGATGAGAGCTCTCAAAGAATAACAGAAGGATGAAGAAAAAGTGGAGTAAATGGGAAAAAGAGGCTTGATGGAGTAAATTTTAAATTGAATTGGACAGGCAGGTGATAATGTCCTAGATAGCCAGCGAGGGAGCGAGAGGACCATCACACAGACATCTTAATGGAACTGGTTTACCTCTCCACCGGGGCTCCCAGTGCAAAGTCCATTTCCATTCATCGAGCCACTGGAGTTCCTAATACTGTTGTTGTTCCTGAACTGATCCCCTGCATCTCTGTCGACCATTTCTTCTCCTCCTCCTTCGTCTCCTGTATTCTCTCCGCTCTCGTTCATTTCTTCCAGAGCGATGCTGAACTGGGCAAGGGTTCGAACCATCTGCAGCATACGGACCGCTCCGGGTGTCCGAACGCACGCTCACTTTATAGGCGCATAGACTCAAAAACCAGAAGGCTGGGAGATCTTAATCTGTTTACTCACATGAGCTCAGTCTTCCTGTCTTTATAAGAGAAGAGGAGACACCTGAGAGTGGAAGAAAGTCCCACCTTTCCTTTTACTCACAACACGAGTCGCATCCTTCTTTTTCTTCCCTCCTGTAGAAACAAACTAATATCTCTGCCCTTCAGAAAGCGATCCCTCTCTGCTAATCATCCTCTCGGCTCATAAATGACATCTCCAGCGCGCGTTGAGCTGTGGGTTTCTTCTGCAGCAGGTAGGCTCAGCTGTGCGGCTCGTCAAAGCGTGTGTCACGAAGCACGCACACATCCCAAGTGAGAGGCAAAGCAGCACACTTCACATATATGCCTGATCTGTCTCTGCTGCATGGGTGATGTAAGCAAGATCTGAGCGCACGTCGAGGTGTGTGTGTGTGTGTGTGTGTGTGTGTGTGTGTGTGTGTGAGAGAGAGAGTGTGTGGGTTGTTGCCCTCCCTCTGGGTGTGAATAATAAGAGACAGCAGGCAGGGCAGAGGCTCAGAGCCCTTTAGCTCCACTTCCAACCAGCCAGACTCAACTAATCACTAAGAAAATCATACATCGTTGAATCTGAGAGATGTGTTTTAACTTTTTATTTTAGACACACAGACTAAATAGAAAGGATATGAATTATTGAAGATACCTAGGCACAGGATAATTTTAAGAGCAACCGCCGGATGTTGGTGGCGTCACTTCCGTTTATCTGCGGGAAGCAGAGGACAATATCGCCCTCTGCTACCTGCTATAATATTGATCATGATGAATTGTTGAAGGTAGATAATGGAACTTTAGTGATTTTTGCAGCTCATTCCAGTCAGTGGAAGCAGCAAACTGAAATGAAGAGCGGCCAAAGGAGGTGCGGCTCCACAGAAATTAAGTTACTGGAACGTAAATTGCGACCGTTTTTGGAAGTGATGAGTAATGAGCAAAGATATGACGGTGTTCTACCGATGATTGTTTTGTATATAAATTGATACCAATGTAACATCCTGCGGGGATGGAGTGATGGCCAGTTAACGAGTGATTACAATGAGTAGTGAAAGGGGCACCAGTGACGAAACGGATTACAGAGTGATAAATGACATCGAGTTTATGAAGAAGTTTATGGAAGCAGTCCTATAAATGATGTCACCGTAATCTTAAATGATGTCACCGTAATCTTAAATGGGAAGGATTGTCATTTTGGCCAAGGTTTGCTTTGCAGAATGAGTAAAGGATGACCTGTTGCGGTACAGGAACCCAATTCTTGACTTGACTTTAGAGAGTAGCGTGTTAACGTGAATGTCAAATGAAAGTGTGCTGTCAAGCCAGACACCCAAATTCTTAAAGGAACTGACAAGTTGTAGTTCTGTACCATCCAGGGAAAAATACTAGGGTGACAAGTGGATTGCGGTAAGTTACGGTTGAAGATCATGAACTTTGTTTTACTTGTGTTTAAATGAAGGTGAAGGTTGGAGAAGGCATGCTGAAGACAATTAAAGCTGTGCTGCAAGGAGGAGAAAGCTGCATTCAAAGAAGAACTGCATGAATATAAAATGGTGTCGTCCACATAAAAATGTATATGAGAACTGTCAACAGCATGAATAATGTTATTAATACAGATTTCGAATAAGGTTGGGCCCAGTATTGACCCTTGAGGAACGCCCATAGATGGAGGTAGAGGAGCCTCTGTTCTCAGTGTTTGCATACAGCCTAAGATATAACCTAAACCATGCCTGAGAAAGTCCTAAATGTTTGAGCCTGCTAAGTAAGATGTTATGGTCTACAGAGTCAAAGGCTTTAGCCAATGTGCACTTAGGCTTTATTAAATCAGAAACCTTCTGCTTAAAAACTTTGAGCTTTCAAGGCAAAGCTTATGAGTGATGAAAGTATTTATTTCTGAAGGTATTCATCAAAAACAACTAAATAATGGTAGCACCATGGTGATTACCCATTATAAATAAATGTGTTGATCACATAGCGCTGGTTTTGACATACACAACAGGGTCATAAGTATTAGTGTAGTGTGATTTCAACTTAAAATGTGCATTTTCTTTTTGCTGACGTTTGTGTCTCCGACTGGTTACCAAGTCACAGCGCAGTGACAAAATGACTTACAATGACTGGAGTCCAGGTTTTAGAGCAGCTTCTGATACCATTCAGATTACAGATCTGATTACAGATCCAGATAACAGATCTGATTACAGATCCAGATTTCATCTACTGCAGGAAACGCCTGTCTCCTTCTAACAAACAAGTTATGCCATCACAGCCAAGAAGAAGAGAAGAGTTGTTAAAAGTTGGGAAACAGAAATGATGACAACTGTTATTTAGTTGAGTCCAGCTGTTTTACACGAGGAAACAATCCTAAAAGTTTGGATCTGAACAAGACAAAATCTATTTTTATACAGACAAAAAAGGATAAACTGAGTGATTTTTGTTGACTGAGGAGCATCAAGTTTTCTACTCATGAAACCACTTTTCTCTTTTTGTGTTTCCAACTGAAGTAAAATGAAAAAACTCCAGGGTCTTTCCTCCAACTGAGATCAGACGGTGACAAAACCCAAAAGGTCACAAAGGGACATTTAAAGGTCAAGCTCATGACCAGAAAACCGGCCTTTAATCCCTGTTGCCATAGGAACAACAGGATGGCTTTGAAGGCCTGCTGACGAACCTCTCAGACATGTCTGGAGTTTTATTCCATCACTTCTTTCTGACCTCGTTCTGTTTCCTCACCAACAAAAACACTTTGACAGATTAATTCACCAAACTGATTTCTCATCTCTCACATCAGACGCTACAAAAAGACTCTTTTCTTCTCACGTTAAATATGCATCAGTGTTTCTGACCTCATTCATACAGACATTTATGAGAACAAATCGAGCACGATCTTTTTCCTGACAACATTAATATGGTTCTGCCTGGAAACCTCATTTATAGTCAGTGATGTTTGTCAAACTAGTGTTTAAATCCAAGTTATGTCACAAATATCTGGACTAAACTGCATCAGGTAGAAAACCCACAGAAACCCACACCTTCAAAACTCAAACATGTCACAGAGCCCTAACAGTTTCTGATAGTTGTTTGATATGAACGCATTTTTACAGCTGAGAGGATCAAACATTGTCAGCTTGAGTCAGTTTGCTGACTCTATAAATCAAACATGTAAACATCACCAGAAGTAGCCTCTGATTCATGCTGAGCAGCCACAATCATCACCTTAACCCGTTTACATCAGCATCTGTAGCATCTTGTTTCCATAGCAACTCCTCAGCATTTCCTGTTTAGTTTTTGAACTAACGCAGTTGCTGGGTGATGAAGGGGAGGAAGTGGAAGAAAAGCCATATGGGTGTGTGTGTGTGTGTGTGTGTGTGCAGATAAAGAAGACAAAGAGCGGGCAGCGAGGGGATGAAGCGTTCGCCCCTCTGCCTGTGTTATCCAGCTTGTGGCAAGCTGACCCAGATTTCCCAGCAGTGTGTGTTCACTGTCAAACAGACACACACACACACACCACTCAGGCTGGAACTACATGGCCAACTGAAGATAACTGCATCCTTTTGCAATACATGAACAGGATGTTCTGATTATCTTCAGGTGCAGACGAGCGGACGGGGAGCGGATTTACCACATCAGTCAATCTCGACAGAAGCCTTTTGTTTGCTTTCAGCTGACAGACTCTCCAGGGAAAATGGTTGTGTTTTCATGTAGACAACACCTATATTCAGATAATTTAAAAATAATGAACAAAATACAGGCTTGCATGAAATGTTGGTACTCTTAGAAAACAAGACTGGTCACTGAATTAACTCAAAGTGGTTCCCTCAGGTCTGAAGAGTTCCATGTCCAGATGTTTCAGCTCCTTCCACAGATGTTCAACAGCATTTAGATCAGAACTCCTAGGGCACTTCAGAATAGTCCAATGTCACATCAGAGGAGAGACGGCAGGATTTGGAGACTTATTTCCTGATATTCAGACATCTTGCCAACGTGACTCTACCACTGACTCTGTTTGTTCTGCAACTTTGATGTTTTATCTCCACAAATAACACAAGCCTGAAGGAGTTCTGCTGTGTGGAGTTGCTAATGCTAACAGTTAGCTTCTACTAGCCAAGACATTCTCTACTGTTTCCTGGACGCTAAACCAACAACAGCCTTTCTCGAACACTAACCCTAACCCTCGAGCCAAGATGGGCGAGTCCATGAATGTTAAGTGACAGTGTGACGTAGAATTCTAATCCTAGCGTTTTCCCGTCCATTTTCTAATGGCGGCTGATGCAGGAAATAGCGGTAGAAGACTATTATCATGTTCAGCCTGCATTTGAAACTCAGAGCGACCGATCACATTTCAAAAATGAAAAAAGTAAAAAACAGGTTCTCAGTGAACTTGGTATTTAAAAATTGAAATATTTTGCAATACATCGTATTGCTTCCCCTGTATTGTGATGTATTTTGTATCCTTAGATTCTGCGCAACACACACCCCTACTATGCAGCACATTTAGCTCTAGAGTGACTTTATAGTCTTCAGTCCAACCTTTGAATAAAACATTGTTTGGAGATGGTCTTCACCTTTAACATGTTGGTCAATATTTGTCTTCCTAATCTCCAGAGACGACTCTGTTCTCAGGCGCGTGGTTCATAATCATTCCACGTCAGCTTTATGAAGACCGCTTTCATTAGCTTTTATAAAGTAATTTTGAATAAATCATTTATTATTGTCAGTTTGAAATTATTCCAGGGGCTGTTGTGTTCCTTGCTTTAACAAAAGGGGTACAAAAAATGTATTCATGCCTGTACGGTTTGACCTCATTATTCCTCTCTACCCTGCTAAGAAATCTGTGTGTGTGTGTGTGTGTGTGTGTGTGTGTGTGTGTGTGTGTGTGTGTAGTGTGCGTGCGTGTGTGTGTGTAAGAGAGACTTAATTCCTGCTCAGCTTTTTGGTGTTAACCTGTGTAACTGAAAGAGGCTAAAGATAACTTGTGACATCTTTACTGCCTTCTCTGAGTCATTTTGTTCATCCAAAAACATAAATGTACATCAGAAGCTGATAAACATGTAAGAGGAGCGATGACACCCGTCAGCACGGGTCCACAGGTGTGTGTGTGTGAGTGTGTGTGTGTGTGTGTGTGTGTGTGTGTGTGTGTGTGTGTGTGTGTTTTCTCCTAAAACAAAGTGCTGCTGGGTAACAAGATGATAGTGAGAAGAGTTTCTAAGACAAATCTTCCCTGTTATTTATTTATCTGTTTCCACAGGTATAATCTGAACTCATCACCAACACTTAAAGCAAAACGGTACATTTTAGTAAACAAGTCCACATTTATGGCACTAAGAGGAGATTTGGAAGGCAAAGCTCTCGATTTACCGGTCGATCTATGTTCCAACTCTCATGTACAGTATGTTCACGAGCTTTGGGTAGTGACCGAAAGAATGAGATCGCAGATACAAGCGGCCGAAATGAGTTTTCTCTGCAGGGTGGCTGGATTCTCCCTTAGAGATAAGGTGAGAAGCTCTCATCCAGGAGAGGCACGGAGTAGACCTGCTGCTCCTCCACATTGAGCCAGTTGACGTGGCTTGGACATCTGGTTTGGATGCCTCCTGCACGCCTCCCTGGTGAGGTTTTACGGGCACGTCCAACCGGGAGGAGACCTAAAGGAAGACCCAGGTCACGCTGGGGGGACTATGTTTCTCAGCTGGCCAGGGAACACCTTGGGATTCCCCCAGAGGAGCTGGCCCAAGTGGCTGGGGAGAGGGAAGTCTGGGCCTCTCTACTTAGGCTGCTGCCCCCCCGACCCGACTCTGGATAAGCAGATGAAAATGGATGGATGGATAAGAGGAGGTTTGGATGTTAGAGTTACGATCATTCATCATGTCTTTTCCTATTTAAGTAAAGAGTCAAATTCCTTGTCTGTATACATACACTTGGCTAAAAATGGTATTTCTTATCAGGAAATTCTTTCTTTTCCTGGGACAACATAACCCCACAAGAAGGCAGCAATCCCAATTAGGAAACAATTATAACAGTGTGTTTTTATACTTGCTCCTCACAGGGTTACAATAAAATACTGTGAAACTTGAGATGAAGTGCAAACAAAAGTCATTCAGCAGTCAGATCAGACGAAACGGACTGGTTTCTGTATGGTAGTTAATACATGAACACAATCTTTCCCTGATCTCAGTGAAAAATTTACACTAAGAAAATAAACCTTAGAACAAAACACAGATGTAATTGCTTTGGAAAACTTTATTTGTGCATAAAAGAAAAGTCACAGGTAATCAGACCCTCTTGCGTTCCAAATCCGCCCTTATGGGATGTGTACACTAATGTGTGTGTGTATGTGTGTGTGTGTGTGAGAGAGAGAGAGAGAGAGAGAGAGAGAGAAACCAGGAGAGAGATGTGGTGAAAAGAGCTTTTGTCCCTGCGAGGTGAGGCTTGAACAAGGACACCAGTAGCCACAGAGTTACACACACACACACACACACACACACACACACCCTTTACTCCCGAGCAAACCTGTGAAAACCCCCAAGATGAAATCACGTTTTAATTGAGCAACAATCAACACTCACACCTAATGACAAACATGTTAAAGACCTTAAAAAAAACAAATTCAGTAAAGTTGCTCTGCTGAACTTGGTCAAGTAAAGCATGTAAAACATTTACCAGCTAAACAAAAAAAAATGTAAAATGATAACTGCTCCAGAATGTTTGTCATTGAGAAGTGTTTAAGTGATAAAAATAAAAAACTAAAACCTAACCCTGTGCTTTATACCAATTATAGCAAAATGATGTAAGAATGAAGTAAGAATGACATGTAGTCAGATTTGGCTACTGCAGCCCATACTCAAAACACACGAGTGACTTTCTCACTCCTGTTCTGTGAGTTTCATGCCTGTGGCCAGTTACGGATCAGCGCCAGAGGATTCTAGATGACGAGTGAAGACGAGTCACACACAGTAAGCTGATATGTATAATTTCACTGTAATATCGAGATGTTGGTGTTTGAAAAAGTAGCTTGAGGTATTTTTAGAGCCAAATTTTTTTTTGTAATTCACCATTAGCATTATTAGCTCAACGTTAGCCTCTAGACTTCTTAGAGTAAATCAAAAGGATGTCATGGCTCCTGACCCCACTGGAAGCATCAGCTGTACTCCTTTCGCTTTAGCTTAGCATAAAACACAGTAAGTGAATGGACCCAGCTAGCATTGTGACTAAGTGCTGTGTTTTATGCTAAGCTAAAGTGAAAGGAGTACAGCCAGTCAGGAGAATGAATAGGCTGGTTAAAAATTGTTTTTTCCCACTTATCTAACTCTGGGAAATATGTCAACAGACAAAATTTTAATTTTTGGTGGAATATTCCTTTAAGAATATAGACTTTGAAAACCAGCCAAAAGGGGAGTTCAATAAAGCAAAAAAAACCAACTTTTTTTAAAGTTGTGTACAAATTCACAAAAAATACAAACAAAACATAATTCATGCAAATGATTGTTTTTGCTGATAAAGCTCCTGTGAGGACAGAATCACCGTTACACACCAGGAGGTGCGTCTCTACATCTTCGTCCTCAGTTTCTAACATCAACACAGCCCTTAATCTAAAGTCCCATCCATTTCCTGTCCAGAACCCTATCCCACAATGCAACAGGCTCCAACGATAGCCATCAGAAAGTAGCTTTAACCCCAACCCCACTCCGGAAATAGCTTCTCTGTGTCTGTCTCTCCCACCCAGTTTGCCCTCTCTGATGCCCTCTGCCATCTCTGCCTCTGGACTTTCTCAAACTTCTCATTTCTCACACAGGACCTCCCACAGAAAATGTGGAAACCAAATCTCCATCCTGTAAATCCTAAAGTTATTTTTGGAAATTGGTGTAGAGAATTTGAAGAGATCTGGATTCCCCAGGAAACTGTCCAATAGTAGATGTTGCACTTATGCGCATTCTCACCAATTCACTCCTAGATTACGCTGATATGACACACAGGGAGAAGGGGTGGGTGGGTAAATAAAAGACACGATGAAAACAGAGATAAAGACCTAGAGGTGATGGGAAAAGTCAGAATCTCTGCAATTCTCTCAAACAGAAACACACTGAAGCACGACGGCTGCCCACTGATCACCCACCCTCCGTCTTTATGAACATGAACGCAGAGGTCACGCAGACCTTCAAGCACAACCCATAAACTCCTTTCACATGGTAGGAGGAAATGCTGCACGATGAATCATTTGAATTCAGAAAAATAAAGATGAGAGACATTTATGGAGCAAATGCATCGATTTTAGCACAACTGTTGCAAGATGAGCAGCTTTAGTTTCCATCTTTATCTTAAAAACTAAAATAACTGTTGACAATCTGACATTAAGGCTGCAGAGGAGCTCTTCTGGAAGAAAGATGAATCGAGAGGCAAACAGGGAGATCTGCTGCTGTCATTGGCTGGTCAGTCGCTATGTAATACTGGTTGCCATAGGAATTACTGAATGCAATAAAAAGCATGAATAACAAAAGAAAGAAAGAAAGCGAGAACAGGTACGGAAAACCGCATGATTGTTGTGTTCACACAAGCATTAACACTGGAGAGCTCCTCTGCGAAGGCGGCGCAAGTGCGTCACACATCCTCATGAAGGTCTAAACACAACTGTTAACATCTGAAATATACAAGAGATTAGCCAGAACTATACCTGGGAAAGTTATTTTTATCTGGAGCACTGGTTATTGCTACAATACAAAAGATCTGACAGCATGAGAAACACGTTATGCTGATAAACACGGGTCTGCAGAGCAATCTCGCTTATAG
>SSNS01000213.1:457707-488596 GCA_006937985.1 Aphyosemion australe
ATTTATAAAGCACTTTCCATCAAAGTGCTGCACAGCTGTCAGTATCAATAATAAAAACACTCATTATATAAAATTAACACTATCAACAAAACAATATAATAAATAAATAAATGCATAAAATGAAATGTTAGATCTTTGAATCACTGCGTTTAGATTTAACGAGCCTTGGTAACATCTGGTGAACTCAGATGAACTTGAAAATGATCAATCTGGAAGTAAAGATTTCCACATAAAAGTTTTGTTTTTGCTGGAATAAATGAGCACCTAACGATGGTGAGTTCAGGGACTAGTAAAATTTACATATTTTATTGTTGCTTGGTAATGGTGCATTCACAAACCCACCAAAAATATTCGACTTTTGAGTTTCAGGTTGGCAGATAACTGAAAATCTGATTCTGATGATCATTATAATCACTTCATGGGTGCACCTCTATATTTACTTGTTATTTGGTCCGTTTCTGCTTGATTATCTTTAGAATTCCAATTTTTATTGCACTGGCAGGCTTTCAGCTTCTGAGCTGTCAAATATCAGCTTCCTGATTTGTTTCATCTTTGTAAGAAGAGGAGGACCAGACCAAAAAAGAAACGCCCCCCCCTTTCATAAGTTAGTCTCCCAGTGGGACGAAAGTAAAAAAAGGGGAAATATTTTTCTTTATCTCTGCTACACACACACACACACACACACTCACTCACTCACTCCACAGGGGGTAGTCGTATTCACCTTAAGCGTACACATTAACCATGCTTTGTTAGAATATTCACCAGAGTTTTGGCTGCTTGCTGTGGGTCCCACAAGAGCAAAACAAACGTTTTTATTTCAAGAAAATTCCGCCGTAATTGATCAAAGTTTAGGCTAACAAACCACCACAAACGACCAGCAAAACAAACAAAAACACAGCATTTGGGGAAAGTTTACGGGAAGAAAAAGTGTTATGTTTTCCACAAAAATCTAATATTCTCATAAAAGTGATGTCAACTGCAATGGAGAGCGCTGTGGTTTATAATGTGTGAGCCAAACCAAACCACTTAAAACGCAGAAAATATCTAAATTACATTAGTTTGTCTGCAGGAATCAAGCCATGAAAGAAGAAAGAGGGGCCAACAATTTCTTTGCAATGTAGATACAAACAGCACAGTTAGTGGTGGCGGCAGTGTTCCTCCATTCGCTTTTGGCTTAATGATTTTTTACTTTTTTTTTTTAGCTGGGTGAGTAACAGTCATTTAGTTAATCTGTAAGTTTGAGCACAACCAGGGAGGAGAGGAAGCTTTTCAATGGGAGTGGAAGAAGTTTTCAATAGATGGACGCGTGACTGATTATAAAAGTAGAAAGACAAAACATTTAAGACCTGAGAGGAGAACAAAGAGAGAAGAAAGACAGAAAACACAGATGGGTGAATGAGTGAAAAACGTATGAACACACACACACACACACACACACACACACACACACACACACACACTCACTCACTCACTAAGAGAGAGAGGGAGAGTTGCCAATGAACTTCAGGAGAGAAAAAAGGGGAAAAAGAGAGGGAGGGAAAAAACCTCCTGTTTCAATCTTGTCCAATTTCTTCTTACTCTCTCCTTATAAGGAAGTGTTACGTGTACGTGTGTGTGTGGTGTGTGTGTGTGTGTGTGTGTGTGTGTGTGTGTGTGTGTGTGTGTGTTATGGGCTCAGTCCCAATGTTGCTCTGGAAGGCAGCGATTAGATCTACCAACACATGCTGCCTAAACTCAAACTATTTTTTTTTTTTTACAATTTGTTTTCCAGCACCTGGTTTTGAAAACTTCTCATCAAAAGGCTCCAGTCACATGTGATAAAATGTGTTTTTTATATATTCAATAAAAAAAGTATTTTTAATAAAAAGGGCCTAGATCATAAAGAGTTCTAAAGGCTTGATTCATCCAAAAATCACATAATTTTATATCACTGTTAGCTTGTTTAGGGGTACAGGTCCTCAGAGGGGACAAAAATAACCTCTGGGATCTTAGTCTCAGAATGGAGTCATCACAAGAAACAAGGATCCTCTCAGTCTTTCTTCTCATCTCTTTATTTTCATTTCAACCCCTCCCTTCTCACTGCTTCCCAGAAGGCTGCAGCCTGAGCCCAAATGACTGGAATGTTGGAATCCAGGTAGCATGTCTGCATAAACACATTCACAAACAATGCATCCATCCATCTACACATGCTTCACAAGTAGAAATGTAACCTCCCAGCAGAAATACAACTTCAGTGATCTATGGGATGTGTGGGTCTGGGATGATTTTCCCTTAAGTGGGAAAAAAACAGAGACTGTCTGCAGCTAGAAATAAGAGGTAGAGTTTTTATGATCATGTTGTGCTTTTACCTCACTCTTAGCAACTAAAACAAGAACTCTTGTGCTTCCAAAGAGAGATTTTAGTTGAGTTCTGAGAGCCTGTAACTGTAACTGGCATTAAACCAATTCTAAAAAAAATTGGGTCACTTTCCTCTCTTCAACCAGATTTAAATAAATGTATCTACAGGCTTTTATAACAAGCAGATCCCACAATTAAAAGGATAGTAGGGGTGTGTAACTGGCAAGATTGCAAATCACAACACAGAGGAGATGATACATATTAGGACAGGCGATACTAAAAGCCATTTTTAAGATGGAAATTAATTGGAAAACTCAGGCCAGGTGATTCTAAGGCCATGCACACGCAAAGCCGGGTTTTTGTAAAACCAAATATCCTCCAACGCCCATCCAGGTAAAAAATGTCCACCTCATTTATAGCAAAAAAAAATTCAGTGCATTGTGAAGAAATTATATAGAAATGCCAAGCCTGTAGGTGGCAGTAGTTCCCCAAATTGTCGTCATCTTTTCCAAAAGGTGGTGAGAAATAACCATCCTAAACATGGCCCTTCACCTGTGGTCTTTACAAAGAGCAGTAATTTAGCTCGTAAAAACAAGTGAGTGTAAATACGTCGCATTTGTTACGTTGGAGCATTTTCTTTCGCAGGCCAAAATTGCGAAACGTTGCAAAACTTAAAACCCCGGTAATTTACCTTCAATCAAATACTGACGATCTCTATCTTGATTGGATGTTTTTCAAAGAATATTTTTGGTGCTGTATACCTTCACTTTCATGAAGGCCAAACTGTAGAAAAATATTTTTGTTTAGTGGGAGACCCGGCTACATGTGTACAGGGCCTAAGACACATCCAGTGTTATCACAAGAGCTTGTTATTCCATCACAATGAAGCTGGTAAAAACACTGCTGCCACCTAGCAGTCGGAGTTTGAAGTGCACCACACAAATGAAATATGGTAAATGTTTTGTTTCATTGTGTGAGATACAAGATCGTGTTTAATGTGTTTGAACACTTGACGAGCAATATCACACCATCGTTTCTCAGCAAAAGACGATCAGATGTTAAACCTCCAGCGTAAAAAAGACAGCAGGACACTGCTTCAAGAATTTTTGGCCATATTGTCAGTGAATTTGTGACCTGTGAATATTTAAATCAACCTCAATAAACAAAACAATAATTTACTAAATCTATAGAAAGTCTTTTACAAGGACTTCTCTATTCAATGATTTTTTTTATTTTTCATCAATCTGCAGTAAAATCTGTCACATGAAATGAAGGCTGAAGAGAGATTTAATAAAAATAAATTCAAAACGAGAAAAATAAGGACAGTAATAATTCTGTCTCCCTCCATCGTGCCATTCCCATCTCACGTGGAGGGAGACAGACAGAAAGAGGGACAGAGGGGAGGAAAGAAAAGTTTGTTTTTCCAGAAGGGGACAACATTCCCAGGCCTGCACCATTCCTTTCTCTATTAATAGAGCACACACACACACACACACACACACACACACCGACCTTTCACTAGACTAGATCATCACTGTCACTGCAAAATCCACAAACCAAGTCCCAAATCTATATGTTGTAAACTGCTATGTGACACAAAGTGGCAGAAATCTGAAGTTTACTTCATGCTTTAAGGTGGATTATAATAACAACCAGCTCAGATCTTGTTTAACAGAGCCAGTATGACACCCAAAACATCATCATTTACCCAGGTTGTCCATAACCCCGCCTCTAAGGTTAACAAACGATTTTTTAGCCATAAATGTAGCCTACCATTAGGAAGATTACGGCCTGTCAAGTAAGTAGTTCTTAAATCTTAGTTGGCTTAGAAAACAGTGCACTGCTGCCTCAGAGGTGAGGCAGAAGTGAGGGATGAGAGGTTAAAAGGTCCAGCGTCAGCTCGGAGGCTGTCACACTCCGAGGGCAGTTAGGGGAGTTTTCTCAGAGCTCAGCACCTGAGAAGGATGACAGATTTATGTGTGCCGAGTCTCCACACAGACGGCCTTAAATCTGGATTATATAAACAGCCAATTTTTTTTTTAAATAAAAACATTTCAGAGATTTGTCCTTGTTGCCACTTGAGAACTTTTTAACAGGGCTAACAACTGAGCTGCATCAGAAAGTAGAAATCTATCACACGTTACTGTTAAACAAGGTCATTTTAATTGAAAATGCAAAAAAAAAAAATCTTTTTTTGTGCCAGTGAAACAAATAATCAGATACAGAAAATTAAGGAAAGATTCACCCATTGAAGAGTTAGCGCTAAAAAAGCACATTTCTTCTTGATGCATGTTGAAGCTCAACCTGGAACCTTGATATGATCCAACCACACAAAATATGATTATTGGCCATTTTTCATGTGGTTTTAAACTTTTGATTGGGATTGCATTAGGCATGTGTGACAATGTCGATGTGCTGATATTTCGCAGTATCATGACTTATGATCCTGAATCCATATGTGAAAGCAGGGTATCAAGTCATTATTGAGAATGTATATGCAAAGATTTACTGTAATGTTTTGTGTGGTGCAATTCAAACTCCGACTGCTAGGTGGCAGCAGTTTTACCGCCTTTTTAATTTTGAAACGAGATCTCATGATAACTGGATGTGTCATAGATGTCTGACCTGACTTTTTTTCTTTCTTTCTACACAAACAGGAGTTGTTTTTTTACCTTCTTATTTCGCTGACGTTTCGATCGCAGCTGCGATCATCCTCAGAGCTAACATCGCCATCTTGGCGACGTCACTTCCTTCTCCGTTTATCTGCGGGCAGCAGAGGACGGTGTCGCCCTCTGCTGCCCGCGCCCTCCTTGCCGATGACACTGTCCCATGCGTGATCCAGTGTATAAACCCCTTCATCTCTGTTCATGGTTGCGTGTCCACGTCTCCTTATTTCAATTGCTTCCTTGATCCATCTTTTGTATTTTTGTTGTTCTGTGTTTATGATCCTTGTTTTGTCCCAGTCCATTATATGATTTTCTCTTGTGCAGTGATCTGTTACGGCTGATTTTTTTATTGTACTTTCTGCTTCCTGTTTTGCTGCTCTTGTGTGTCTTTTTCTCATCTCCTTCTCACACTCCTTTTTGTGTTCTATTGTTGTTGTGTGTAACATTAACACACCAACAAAACCATACACAACGGTTAGAAAAGACTAGTACACCCAAAAGACAAGATACCAACAGGAAATAAATGTGGAGTCATATACGAAATTCCATGTAAATTATGCAACAAAACATACATAGGAGAGACTGGACGCCAACTCAACACACGAACAATAGAACACAAAAAGGAGTGTGAGAAGGAGACGAGAAAAAGACACACAAGAGCAGCAAAACAGGAAGCAGAAAGTACAATAAAAAAATCAGCCGTAACAGATCACTGCACAAGAGAAAATCATATAATGGACTGGGACAAAACAAGGATCATAAACACAGAACAACAAAAATACAAAAGATGGATCAAGGAAGCAATTGAAATAAGGAGACGTGGACACGCAACCATGAACAGAGATGAAGGGGTTTATACACTGGATCACGCATGGGACAGTGTCATCGGCAAGGAGGGCGCGGGCAGCAGAGGGCGACACCGTCCTCTGCTGCCCGCAGATAAACGGAGAAGGAAGTGACGTCGCCAAGATGGCGATGTTAGCTCTGAGGATGATCGCAGCTGCGATCGAAACGTCAGCGAAATAAGAAGGTAAAAAAACAACTCCTGTTTGTGTAGAAAGAAAGAAAAAAAGTCAGGTCAGACATCTATGACACATCCAGTTATCATGAGATCTCGTTTCAAAATTAAAAAGGCGGTAAAACTGCTGCCACCTAGCAGTCGGAGTTTGAATTGCACCACACAAAACATTACAGTAAATCTTTGCATATACATTCTCAATAATGACTTGATACCCTGCTTTCACATATGGATTCAGGATCATAAGTCATGATACTGCGAAATATCAGCACATCGACATTGTCACACATGCCTAATGCAATCCCAATCAAAAGTTTAAAACCACATGAAAAATGGCCAATAATCATATTTTGTGTGGTTGGATCATATCAAGGTTCCAGGTTGAGCTTCAACATGCATCAAGAAGAAATGTGCTTTTTTAGCGCTAACTCTTCAATGGGTGAATCTTTCCTTAATTTTCTGTATCTGATTATTTGTTTCACTGGCACAAAAAAAGATTTTTTTTTTTTGCATTTTCAATTAAAATGACCTTGTTTAACAGTAACGTGTGATAGATTTCTACTTTCTGATGCAGCTCAGTTGTTAGCCCTGTTAAAAAGTTCTCAAGTGGCAACAAGGACAAATCTCTGAAATGTTTTTATTTAAAAAAAAAATTGGCTGTTTATATAATCCAGATTTAAGGCCGTCTGTGTGGAGACTCGGCACACATAAATCTGTCATCCTTCTCAGGTGCTGAGCTCTGAGAAAACTCCCCTAACTGCCCTCGGAGTGTGACAGCCTCCGAGCTGACGCTGGACCTTTTAACCTCTCATCCCTCACTTCTGCCTCACCNCTGCCCTCTCAATGAAGACAATTATGGCTCCTGCAAAAAGGATAACACAGAAAAAAAAAACTCCTTAAAAGGCAGGATTCATGTTGTCTTCACCTCTGCACACATTTTTCAAATTAAAAGCCAAAAAAGCTAATATTGCACGTTTTCCACATGTGAAATACCAGTTTCAGCAGTAAGGGGGACACGATAGGCTGTTCCTGGTAGTTTGGCCTCATTAAAAGTTGATAGCGGCATATCTGACAAGCAGACCACAGGCTGGATTTTAGAGGATTACGGAGGCAATCTTTTAGTTAGACAGGTTTTTACTATACCTGGTTAGAATTTAACATAATTTGAAAGGGAGCAAAAACAATAAAACCTTTTTTATGTCTCATTCGGAGTCTTGTTTATTTTTTCTACATCATTCCTCATCAAACATGTCTCAATTATTACAGTTTGGATCTATGAGGAGTCATAAACATCATGTTTCACTCATCTCTCTAACATCACCCCTGCACATAAACAGCCATGAATTGTGTTTTTAATAGAAAAATGAGTAAAATCTTTTAAAGATCTTGCAAAAGCACGCAGTGTTCAGCTGCAGAACCACAGCACTTTGCTATATTTGTGAAAGGTTACAGTTACATTTTGAATTCTGCTGATTCTTTAAAATGTTCTTGCACATTCAAATATGACACTTTGTAGGTTAAAACTAATGGTTAGAATAGAAATGTGGAATTCAGAAAAGTAAAAACAGAAAAAGTGAAATATGGGAAAAAATAAAATGGATTTCATAAAGCCCTACTAGCATTACTGCTGAAGAAATAATGAATGAATATCAACAACATATTTTTATTTTGTTATATTGTCTAAAATATCATGATACATTTTTGAGCCACATTGCCCACCCCTAAAATGACATAATATTCTTACTTGTATAGATAATAACCCTCCCTAACCCTTTTTATCCACATTGCTACATGATCATGATCAGTCATCATGATTTAGCCCTTGACTGATGCTCAATTGTGACTTGCATTACTGCAGAGCGCTGTGTGAACTTTGGATAATGTCTCTCGTCCTTCCCAATAACATTTAAGAACTGCACAACCAAAATGCCAACTGCTGAATAAAAGGTTTGAGAGGGGGAAAATGTTGAGGCCATCTTGAAAATAAGAGGCCCATTGAGCAGTGAAGAAGGACCACATTGTTTCAGGAAAAACGGAGCCGATTACTGACAAACCCCCTGGCTGCTGTCACTAGGAGATGGGAGCTTTGTGTGAACCTGTGTGAACACACACACATACACACACACGCGCGCACACATTCCTCCAGTCAGATAAATGGCAGTCATCATCATTAACCATCATCACTGCCATGGTCATTACAGACGTTATTTTTGGCAAAATTTACACTTGGCAGGATGACAGCCAAGGGACACAATCAGTAGAGTAAAACTGGACGACTGAATGGTGTTGTGCATTTTTCCCTGCTCTTGTCCATAAACATTTTATTCTAGTAGACCAGTCTTATCAAAATGTCCAAATNTTAGAAAACAGTGCACTGCTGCCTCAGAGGTGAGGCAGAAGTGAGGGATGAGAGGTTAAAAGGTCCAGCGTCAGCTCGGAGGCTGTCACACTCCGAGGGCAGTTAGGGGAGTTTTCTCAGAGCTCAGCACCTGAGAAGGATGACAGATTTATGTGTGCCGAGTCTCCACACAGACGGCCTTAAATCTGGATTATATAAACAGCCAATTTTTTTTTTAAATAAAAACATTTCAGAGATTTGTCCTTGTTGCCACTTGAGAACTTTTTAACAGGGCTAACAACTGAGCTGCATCAGAAAGTAGAAATCTATCACACGTTACTGTTAAACAAGGTCATTTTAATTGAAAATGCAAAAAAAAAAAATCTTTTTTTGTGCCAGTGAAACAAATAATCAGATACAGAAAATTAAGGAAAGATTCACCCATTGAAGAGTTAGCGCTAAAAAAGCACATTTCTTCTTGATGCATGTTGAAGCTCAACCTGGAACCTTGATATGATCCAACCACACAAAATATGATTATTGGCCATTTTTCATGTGGTTTTAAACTTTTGATTGGGATTGCATTAGGCATGTGTGACAATGTCGATGTGCTGATATTTCGCAGTATCATGACTTATGATCCTGAATCCATATGTGAAAGCAGGGTATCAAGTCATTATTGAGAATGTATATGCAAAGATTTACTGTAATGTTTTGTGTGGTGCAATTCAAACTCCGACTGCTAGGTGGCAGCAGTTTTACCGCCTTTTTAATTTTGAAACGAGATCTCATGATAACTGGATGTGTCATAGATGTCTGACCTGACTTTTTTTCTTTCTTTCTACACAAACAGGAGTTGTTTTTTTACCTTCTTATTTCGCTGACGTTTCGATCGCAGCTGCGATCATCCTCAGAGCTAACATCGCCATCTTGGCGACGTCACTTCCTTCTCCGTTTATCTGCGGGCAGCAGAGGACGGTGTCGCCCTCTGCTGCCCGCGCCCTCCTTGCCGATGACACTGTCCCATGCGTGATCCAGTGTATAAACCCCTTCATCTCTGTTCATGGTTGCGTGTCCACGTCTCCTTATTTCAATTGCTTCCTTGATCCATCTTTTGTATTTTTGTTGTTCTGTGTTTATGATCCTTGTTTTGTCCCAGTCCATTATATGATTTTCTCTTGTGCAGTGATCTGTTACGGCTGATTTTTTTATTGTACTTTCTGCTTCCTGTTTTGCTGCTCTTGTGTGTCTTTTTCTCATCTCCTTCTCACACTCCTTTTTGTGTTCTATTGTTGTTGTGTGTAACATTAACACACCAACAAAACCATACACAACGGTTAGAAAAGACTAGTACACCCAAAAGACAAGATACCAACAGGAAATAAATGTGGAGTCATATACGAAATTCCATGTAAATTATGCAACAAAACATACATAGGAGAGACTGGACGCCAACTCAACACACGAACAATAGAACACAAAAAGGAGTGTGAGAAGGAGACGAGAAAAAGACACACAAGAGCAGCAAAACAGGAAGCAGAAAGTACAATAAAAAAATCAGCCGTAACAGATCACTGCACAAGAGAAAATCATATAATGGACTGGGACAAAACAAGGATCGTAAACACAGAACAACAAAAATACAAAAGATGGATCAAGGAAGCGATTGAAATAAGGAGACGTGGACACGCAACCATGAACAGAGATGAAGGGGTTTATACACTGGATCATGCATGGGACAGTGTCATCGGCAAGGAGGGCGCGGGCAGCAGAGGGCGACACCGCCCTCTGCTGCCCGCAGATAAACGGAGAAGGAAGTGACGTCGCCAAGATGGCGATGTTAGCTCTGAGGATGATCGCAGCTGCGATCGAAACGTCAGCGAAATAAGAAGGTAAAAAAACAACTCCTGTTTGTGTAGAAAGAAAGAAAAAAAGTGATAGTATTTAGAAAAAAACACAGAATGAACGCTCAAAAGATGTCTGACCTGAGTTTTCTGATTAAATTCAGTTTTAAAAATTGCAAATATCATCTGGCTTTTAGTATCGCGATACATCGTATCGTCTCCCCTGTATTGTGATATATATATATATATATATATATATATATATATATATATATATTGTATCGCCAGATTCTTGCCAACACACACCCCTATATTCTGATTTAACAGATACATTGCAGATATATGTTTACAGTAATGAATAGGAAAAACAACACTAAATCACTGTCTATGTAACTAAGAATCTAAAACACATTAAAAATAAAAATCGCCTAGCTTTAAATCCATCTAAAAAGGGATATCAGCAAATCTCTTTAAGAAAAATCTTTGCTCTTTGTAATTTTCCCCAAGTGCATCAGATAATATGACATAGTATTTTTACTTAGTTATTAGGGATGTAAGAAAATATCGATATGGCAATATATCGTGATATTTTTTCCTGCGATATATCGATATTCAAAAGCCGTGTATCGAATTTTTGGATGAATTTACATTCAAACATTTGTGTATTTTCTTTTCTTTTGCTGCAATTCAAACGCCGACCAATAGTTCTCAGCAGTGTTGCCGCCTTCACTCTGACACAAAACGCAACACTTTTTATTAAAAAATGTTGCATTTTGTGGTTCAGAGAGCACTTTTTCGATTTGTATTTAGAATCAGAAACTACTGAAAGTGATGTTTACATATTTTTTCATGTTAAACAAAAGACTTAATATTTAATTGAAATATTTTTGTTTGATTCTACAGACTGCCATTTTTGTTTATTTTGAAATGACTTCTGATAATGCAGATGTTAATTACTCCGTTTATTTTAATAAAGAGCAATGGGTTTTGTTTGCACCATTGAAATGTAAATCCCTCTATTATGGTTCAGATACCTCATGTTAAAAATGTTACGTATCAGTTTAGACTGTTGATTAAATTTTCCTACAATAAATTCAGTCTAAAAAAATCACTAATATCTTATCGTATCGCCAGAATTTTACCAATACAAATCCCTATTAGTTATACAACTTATCTTCAGTTTTCAGTTTAAATACTGTCAGTCCCATAAACCCTAACTTGTGTCATGGCTACTACTGTCTTTGTAAGGCAAACACCACGTTTGTGCACCACACACAAACAGTCCAGAGTGTCTTTTATGGCTGAAAGCTTGTTCACTCTGTCAATAAGATCCAGATGTGAACTTGGTGGGAGAGGAGTTAAAAATAGAGGGAGAAAGGGGGTAAAGAAGGCCGAAGGAGAACGGCAGAGTTGGGGAGGAAGCAAGTGAAACAAACAGAAACAGTAAAAAATAAATACAGGAGACAGAAAGTGGGGGAGGAGTTTGATAAATTACCCAAGCTGCCTTTCTCCTCCTGTCTTCTCTAAAAGTGAAACATTAGCTTGTCTGATGTCACCACATTCCTACAACAACATACACACAAGGTTGCTATTGGTTACAAATTACACACACGAGGCTGACATCAACTTTCACAAGCCAAAAATAACTAAGGTCACAACTCTAACTTCCGCAGGCTCTTTCCTAAATATCTTCCACAAGAAAGAGTTAGCTGCTTGGAAAAGGTTCCCAAACATTCTGTGTTCTTCACACCAAGCCTGCATGATTGTGTGTGTGTGTGTGTGTGTGTGTGTGTGTGTGTGTGTGTGTGTGTGTGTGTGTGTGTGTGTGTGTGTGTGTGTGTCCACAATGCGCAAAAAATTGCCTCCCCCAAACCCACTTCCTGCCCTGCCCTCTCAATGAAGACAATTATGGCTCCTGCAAAAAGGATAACACAGAAAAAAAAAACTCCTTAAAAGGCAGGATTCATGTTGTCTTCACCTCTGCACACATTTTTCAAATTAAAAGCCAAAAAAGCTAATATTGCACGTTTTCCACATGTGAAATACCAGTTTCAGCAGTAAGGGGGACACGATAGGCTGTTCCTGGTAGTTTGGCCTCATTAAAAGTTGATAGCGGCATAGCTGACAAGCAGACCACAGGCTGGATTTTAGAGGATTACGGAGGCAATCTTTTAGTTAGACAGGTTTTTAACATACCTGGTTAGAATTTAACATAATTTGAAAGGGAGCAAAAACAATAAAACCTTTTTTATGTCTCATTCGGAGTCTTGTTTATTTTTTCTACATCATTCCTCATCAAACATGTCTCAATTATTACAGTTTGGATCTATGAGGAGTCATAAACATCATGTTTCACTCATCTCTCTAACATCACCCCTGCACATAAACAGCCATGAATTGTGTTTTTAATAGAAAAATGAGTAAAATCTTTTAAAGATCTTGCAAAAGCACGCAGTGTTCAGCTGCAGAACCACAGCACTTTGCTATTTTTGCGAATGGTTACAGTTACATTTTGAATTCTGCTGATTCTTTAAAATGTTCTTGCACATTCAAATATGACACTTTGTAGGTTAAAACTAATGGTTTGAATGGAAATGTGGAATTCAGAAAAGTAAAAACAGAAAAAGTGAAATATGGTGAAAAATAAAATGGATTTCATAAAGCCCTACTAGCATTACTGCTGAAGAAATAATGAATGAATATCAACAACATATTTTTATTTTGTTATATTGTCTAAAATATCATGATACATTTTTGAGCCACATTGCCCACCCCTAAAATGACATAATATTCTTACTTGTATAAATAATAACCCTTTTTATCCACATTGCTACATGATCATGATCAGTCATCATGATTTAGCCCTTGACTGATGCTCAATTGTGACTTGCATTACTGCAGAGCGCTGTGTGAACTTTGGATAATGTCTCTCGTCCTTCCCAATAACATTTAAGAACTGCACAACCAAAATGCCAACTGCTGAATAAAAGGTTTGAGAGGGGGAAAATGTTGAGGCCATCTTGAAAATAAGAGGCCCATTGAGCAGTGAAGAAGGACCACATTGTTTCAGGAAAAACGGAGCCGATTACTGACAAACCCCCTGGCTGCTGTCACTAGGAGATGGGAGCTTTGTGTGAACCTGTGTGAACACACACACATACACACACACGCGCGCACACATTCCTCCAGTCAGATAAATGGCAGTCATCATCATTAACCATCATCACTGCCATGGTCATTACAGACGTTATTTTTGGCAAAATTTACACTTGGCAGGATGACAGCCAAGGGACACAATCAGTAGAGTAAAACTGGACGACTGAATGGTGTTGTGCATTTTTTCCTGCTCTTGTCCATAAACATTTTGTTCTAGTAGACCAGTCTTATCAAAATGTCCAAATCCCTCATCAACTGGCTGACTCAACCTCATAACATGTAAGCTGGCCTGGCATGGCTCGTCACACCCTGAGGTTGGTGGAGGACCACTGATTTAATGCTTCTGAAGTTGACCACACAGCAAAGACAACACTCCACACACAAAACAATTTCACTCATGAACGTAACTCTTGCTTTCCACCTGATCTAACGAAGCAATGCAACACTTCTGGGACACATCCAGGAGACGCCACTTCACGGCCAGTGGAAACAAGTCCATTGACTATAATGGCAACTAATAGCTGTGTTTTACACTTTGCGGACATTACACGTTGCTTATGCATCAGGTGGAAAGCCAAGATAGGACAGGAAATCTCGCAAAACATCTCAAAATGAAATGTGACAATGGAGTAAACAAACATGGCCAACATTAGGTGCGTTTCCTTTATCGGAACTTCAGGGTCCTCTTAAGCTGTCCTGTTTCCATAACATTTGGCCCTGTAAGGAATTTGATGAAACGTTAGCACATAGCGACCGCTGTGCAGTGAGTTACGTCATCGATCAGCGCAAAACGCGCGAAAAGCAGTAAACAAAGATCGACACAATGGAGGAAGCAGCAATAGTCGGCACGTTTATGTTTGCTATGTTGTTATATGCAGCGATGGCTCCCATCGCTCATCTCACAACTGGTGTTTTCCTAAATAACGGTTCCCGCCACATATACGTATTTCCCATCTCCTCCTGAGTTGACATCATTTCCGACTGAGTTACAACCAATCAGCAGCGTTCCCGCCCAGCGTCTTCACCGGGCCTTTTATCGGGCCATTCCGAGTACCTACCCCTGATCAGGTACTCAGTAGGTTCCAGAAAATGGCCTGGAAAACGACCGTTCAGCCGGCCCAGTCAAGTGGAGACAAGCGCACGTCAGGAACTTTCTGTAAATTTACCCCGAAGTTCCAATAAAGGAAACGCACCTATTGAAAAGAATTTGGATTCTCCTCACCCCATGCAACGTGCTTCCGCCACCTTGCTTACATTCAAAAGCCTGTATGCTCGATTGTCCTCGATACCGGGCCAAGACAATCCAAAATACTGAATTTTCCCAGGAACATCTGATAAGATTACCTTTAGAGCCATCATTATGGAAATTCAGGGTTTCCTTTAGATTGTCGGATGGGGAGAATCTGGTCAAAAATCTGCATAATTATTATTATTTTTTAGCTTTCTTAGCATGACAGAAGCCTTCTCTAACATTTGCATGGATGGATCTGCAAGATTTTAGTGACCAGTTGAACATACAGGCCAAACACCAGCACCCGTCTTTTACAGGAATAATTTCTAAACACTGTTTAATAATCGGTTTGCCTGTCAGCTCTATTTAAAAGAAAGTTCACAAGAAAGTTACGACTTTATACACATGTTGGTTTTTCTCCTGGAAAAGAAGAATCCACATGTAATAAATACAACACGTTGTGGTTTTACGCCGGACCATTCCTGGACAAAGTGCAGGGACCTCCCGCTGTCTCACTCAGTTGCCTGGCAACTTTCACGTAACAACAAACCTTTAGGACATTCTTGCACCGTTAAGTGAGCTTTAAATGGAAGTGAACTGTAGTGGTGTGAAAGAATTAAAACCCAGATCTAAAGTGTATTTCAAAAGTTGACGGTCTGAGTGTTGCAGCCCGCTCTTCCAGAACCGTAAATGAAAACAAACTGTTCTGTTTGGATGAGCTTGCACACCAGTGCCAGACTTCTATATCTCTATCAATTAGCAAGTTTTTACAAAAAAGACTAAGATAGCATATTCCACTGATCATAAAGCATCACTATACTCAACATGAACACACACAAATACTAAATAAAGATAAAAATGATGTCATCTGCATGATATAGATGATGTGGTGAAAGCTAAGATACATCAAGGATTAATGATTAGAGCAACAGAAGTAAAGTTTTGGGATTAAAAAGTGTTTGCTCTAAGCTTTTTAACCAAAATCTACACAATCAATTTGATTCATCACCAATTATAAAACCTTTAGGGAGCCACAAGTTCATATGAACACAAAGAACCAACATCACCTGCCTGATAGGCAGCTTTGGCCTCAGCCGTCTCCATCTTTTGTCCATCTTCATCCTCTCCCTGCGCTTTAATCCGTGATCCCAGCAGCCACTCGGGAACGACGCTACGACACTTCCTGCGCCTCCCGTCCCCATTCTCACGAGCATTTCTCAACTTGCAGCTAGAGCATGATCCAAAGCGGCGGACAGAGGCCATAGGACAGTGGAAGGACCAGAAGAGAGGACAACGTGGACAAAGAAAGGAGGAGGAAAAAGTACAGCTGCTGTCATGTTTGTCTGGTTCACAAAGAGGTGAGGAGGAATGCTGATTGGCCGAATCGACCCACAGTAAAATCGAGCGTTTTTGTGTCCAACCACGCTCTGAGACACGCTATGCAATATGAAACATGATGTAAGGGTGGTACAGATGTGCTATTGTGAGACTGACGCTGGCAGCGAGTACCAAACAATGAGTTCCTGTAGAAATATGCGAATACGCGAGTCAGTGCTGCATGCATTTGTGCCGATGTAAAGTTTGGACAATTAGACTTGTGTTATTTGATAAAGTTACAAAAAGTTAAGCCATCAGAGTACACCGCTCAATAACAATCTAATGGTTTCATCTCTAATGTTCAAACTAGAATTGCACCAAAAATTTCAGCTGGTGATCAGAAACTGACCATTTTTCAGTACGATCGATTTAATCGGCCAGTGTGAAACTCAAAAATTGGATGTTGTTTTATGGTCCATGAAGGCACCATTGCCAAACAGGAATAAAAATCTGACATCTTTCCTGATCTAAACGTTGCAGAATTAAAATGTTCAAGTGAATCTAATTTTTAAAGCTTATTCTAATAGTTATAGTTCATTGAGATAAACCATACTCAGATAAAATTGGTATAAGCAGGTCTGAGCAGTACAAGAAACAAATATTATTATCGGCCCTCAAAACCAGAGCTGGTGTGCTTCTAGATTATAAAGTAGAGAATAGAGAAATAACAACACTTAAATCTAAATTTGTGGATGCTGTTGTACCAAAGATTTACTATCCATTTATTTTAATCAGTTTTACTATTCACTAGAGTAGTGTTCCCCAACCCTGGTCCTCAGGGCCCACTGTCCTGCATGTTTTCCATGTTGCCCTTTCAAACATAAGTGAATGAGTGATTAAGAGGCATCTGCAGCACTTGAAGTCCTCCTGAGGAGGCAATGCAGATCAGGTGTGCTGATGGGCTCATGGGAAACATGCAGGACAATGGGCCCTGAGGACCAGGGTTGGGGAACACTGCACTAGAGCACTTAAAAGTGCAATAAGTGATTTTTTATTTTAATTCCTTACATCAAATTTTTTGGATGAAATTTTTGCTATAATTTCAACTAGGGATGTAAGAAAATATCAATACACTGAAATATTGCGATATTTCATGTTATGATACTGAATTGATATTTAAAAGCAGTGTATTGATGTTTTTTATTGAAAATTTACATACAAACATTTACCGTTTTTCTTTTGTGTGGTGCAATTCAAACTCCGACTGCTAGGTGGCAGCAGTTTCTACCGCCTTCATTCTGATGGAACGACATTTCACAATAACACTGGATGTGTCTTGGAAGCGTCTGGCTTTTAGTTTCATAATATATAATATCGTCTCCCCTGTATTGATATGTATCATATTGCCAGATTCTTGCCAATACACACCCCTAGCTCGACCGCAGATTAATTCGGGAATCATCAAGAAGCAGTTTTAGGCAAAAAGCACACACATACCCAAGTAACCTCTTAAGGCAGTGGTACTCACTCCAGGTCCCAAAGAACAGGTATCCAGCATGCTTTAGTTTTAACTCTGCTTCAACACACCTGATTTCAATCAGCAGGTGATTAACAGGCTTCTGCAGAGCTTGATGAGCTGCTGCACAGGTGATTCAACCACTGAATTAGGTGTGTCAGAGTAGAGAAACCATAGATATCATATAAACACTAGATGCCTTACCCGCGCTCTTCGTCGATTGGACGAACGTCCCTACGCGGCGGCCATCTTACCTTGGACAGCTGCTCCCTTTCGTAACATTGGTGTCAATGGTGCATGTACTATTTAAATAACTAACTTGCTCAATTTTCAACCAAATTTCAAACGGTTTGGTTTGTTATAAACGCCAGAGATGTGGCTGTAAAATATGACGGATTTGGCCCGTTAATTTAAAAATGTTAAAGTATGTCCTATCAAGCCTATGTGCTATAAGGTTTGTTCACTCACCTTCCATCTGCTACCATTGAGAACGGAACGTAAACTGTCCGAGGTAAGATGGCCGCCGTGTAGGGACGCTGTTGAGTCCCAGTTAAGGCATCTAGTGATATATATGACATCTATGATAGAAACAAGGAAAACATGCTGGATACCAGCTCTTGAGGACCAGGAGTGAGTACCACAAGGGGTTAGTCCACATTCTAAGTGATGATAAACTAGAGTAAAATGTGGATTTATTTTTGCCACATGGACACAAAAGTGTGTCAAAGTTTTCCTGTACATACAGAAAAAAGCTGAAATGGCAAGTTTGTTAGAAAGTGCTGTTTCAGGGGAGGCTTTCCTAACACAAGCAAACTGCTCTGTAATTACACTGGGTGGATCCACATCGAGAGAGCGAGAGAGAGAGAAGGAGAGGAACTGTGAGGCGAAAAGCAAGTTAAAGGGACAAATTCCCAGTCAAGTTATAAAATGTATGTAGTTTACACTGATGGACTCCAGTGAATTAAATATTTTTTCTTATAATAAATCATTAAAAGACACATAAACAACAACAAACAAACAAACAAGGGTTTGTCCTTAAAAGGAAACGCTACAGATTTTCAAAGCCCATTGACACTATCTGAGGGCAAGCACATCCAGAGCTGTTTTCCCACAGATGTTTTTATATATACATACACTGTGAGAAACCAGATGGAGCCCCGTGTTGGGATTTGTTTGTAGAGACACTACATGTTCGTTTTTTTTTATGGCTCATTCAGGAAAAAACATATTTATTAACTTATTAAGGCTTGGATTTCTAAGTCTTAATAAAAAGCTGATATACACTGGAGTTAAAGAAAAAACTCCTTTCACATTTACTTGAGCTTTTCATGATTTCATAAAATTAATTTATGTTTATTTAATTTATTTATGTTTATATTCTCTGTAGATAGATGAATGCCGGCTGTCTGTGTTGGCTAATGACAACTTTGCAGATGCTAGAATCAAATATTTTTTCACCTTTGAGGACTTATCAATTTAAACAGTTTTGATTCTCAGCTCAATAAAGTTTTTTTTAATTACATACACAGGATTCAAATGTTGAAGTTTAAAAACCTTTGAATGCAATATTATATCTTATATATTTATATATCAGATATCGTGACATGAGGACATGAGGAGAATGTCCGACATCATTTCGATGACGAAACCAAATTTTTAAGCTAAATAATTAGAATTAAAGGTTGAATATGGAACACGAACACCAAAGCAGCATCTAATGTGTGGAGGTTGTAGTTACAACAATAGAACAAGGTTTCCAGCCGTCGGGATGCCAGATTCGCTGCCGTTACGTAAAGTGACGACCTAAATTTTTTTGGATCTTTTATGGTCGCTCCTCTTCTGAGAAGGATAACGACATCTTCAGTGCTCAGAAGCAGCTGCTTGACTTGCCGAGTCCACCATTTTCCACAGTGCCAGCCTCGCTGTGCCGAGCGGACTGTTTACCATATTTGGAAACCCGTAATGGTGCCCTCTACTGGCTGGTAGATGTAAACATAAACCCAGTGTCGTGCCCGTCAAAATAAATATTTCATTATTTTTTATTAAAATATAGCTTTTAAAGGAAATGCTGTACCTTCATTCTGCACACGTGGAGGTATTATTTTTTTATGTAGTTTTTTATTAAATTATTCCATATTCAACTTTTAACCAACGTTTTATATTTGGTAACACCCTCAGTGACCCTCCCTGTCAAATCACACTTCAAGATGTCCTCAAAAGTGGGCAAACCCTGCTTAAAGTCCATCAGCAGTCACAAAAGTCTCCCGTGTCTTTTAATCTCCGATTCATCCCACGTCTTCCCACTCATCTGCCGATGCGCCGCGACATTCAGCCAGAACAAACCACATCCTGAGGCTTTCATCTAGCCGTTACACTTTTACCTCTCACAGCATCCCTCACTTTTTACACCACAGTAAACCTCTGCTGACCTTTGCGTGTGAAAAAGAACTCCCTGCGTGGACACCATTTCCACTGCGTGGCGTGCCCTTTCACTCAACTTTCAAGCAGACGTTCAAAGAAGGCGGATTGTCGAATGGGTCCCTTCCTCTTGATTCATCTTTAGTGTTTTTCCAATAACCCGGTTGTGTTTGTGATGAAATATTTGGAGCAACAAAGTACCGTAATGACTATTTTTACTAATCATGATAATAACAGAAGTAAATCACATTGTCTAAAGAAAATAATGGAAGTTCGATTGAAAAAGAAACATTGAGCTGTAGTGCAATACCTGAATTTATTGAGTTAACAAGATGGATGGCCAAGTACTTCTCTTCTCCTAAATCTGGTTAGTAGCAGGAGAGGATTGCAACTGAAAGGTGACAGAAAAATCCCGGGCAGAGGGAAAGTATTAAATTCCATGTGGGTGGCCTGATAAAACAAAGCCAGCCATAAATCTGCAGTTATAAACACCGTGCTTTTAGTTTTAATCCAAAAAGAGTAGAGCTAAACCAGTCTTTGGGTTGATTTTCTTACTCTCTGACCGTATTCTTTCTGCTTTCTGTCTCCCTGTATTCTCTATTAAAGAGGACCTAGAATGTAAACCTACATTTTCCTTGTTGTTGTTGAATAAGACAGCTTGGGTGGTCAACAGTAGCATGCCAAAAAGTCAAAGCTGTGTGTGACCTACTTTTTATGTAAATTAGAAAGTTGAAAAAGGCGAGAGAAAAATGTCTGATCTGAGAAAACCTTCCTTAACACGTCATAGGGGGAGCCACGCCTCCTCAAACCTGCATGTCTCCAGTGTCTGAGGCCTTCTGGGGAAACCAACCAATCAGCAAGCAGCTCATTATCATATTCATGTCCTGGCTGAGTGGGAGGGGCTAACAGCTCTTTTCACAGCAAGGCTGGTTTAGGGGGTTTAGAATGGCCTGTATCAGGACTCCTGGGACAGATGAAAGCCTAAAGAACATTTCTGATGCTTTTTAGAGGCTCAAAGCTATTTTAGATTGTTGATTAACTGCATTTTAGGTTCTCTTTAAATTATGTCTCATGTAACCGTATGTAAAACATGCAAAACCATGTCACAATGAGCTGAAATGATTATATTAAGTAAAACATGGCACTTAATACCTGAGTAACGTGATCAAATGTAAACAATCACAAATCTTTAGTTATATTCTGAGGAGTTCGGAACTATTCTACAACAAAAAGATTAATAAAAAAGAGTAAAAAAGGGTCACATTCCTGCTGCCTGTAAAAAATGAACGCTGCTTAAATGCTACGCAACGTAGAGAGGAAGCCAATCCATCACATGGCGCCAAAGGATATTTCTTGGATATTTCTTTTTTAACAAATGACAGAAGCTGCTGGTTTCAGCAGCACCTTCCAGTACGATTTGTTCGAACCTGTCTGTTTTAGCTGCAGTCAAGCAAGAGCCGCTCTGTCCCTGAGAACTGGTTATTTTGACCACTCTGAGCAAAGCTGGAGAGCTTTCACACATTTAATCGACTTTTGACAAAAAAAGTGAACACGTGAGAGGGATTTAGAGTCTTCTTCTGTTAGCTGATACATGACCAGAGAACTGTATCTTCACATATTATTAAAAAGTAAATAACCAAACAATTTAGATGTGACATAATAATATTAAACTAATCATTTTGTGCATAAAAGCTAGTCCTGTCTTGTGATCCTCTCCTCACTGCTGCTTCATTCTTCAGCCCTCATTTCCATTTAATCCTGTAACTTTTCTACACTGTAAGCTTTCCTCCTTTTTGTTTTCTCCATCTACCTGACATTTGGCTCGAGAGTCTGCCGTACATACAGCAAAAGCTATGACCTCACTTTACTGCAATGTTCCAGAGACAGCAGAGAGAAAGGATAGAAATGATGCTCAAAGCATTTAGGTGTAAAACTGCAACTTGTTGGTATATAGCATTACAAACATGCAAAGAATTGACTGACTGACAAAACATTTGAAACAAAGGAGGAAGATTAGATGGGGGATTAGACCAGATTTCTTTTATAAAGAACATCGGAGCTAAGAGGGGACAAAAGTGAAACAAGTAGAGGTGAAATTAATAGGAGACTGTAGTGTCACAAAACGGTGCTGTGGGTGAAATGAGCCAAACTGCATGACAAAAGGTCCTTCTCCTCCCCCTCTAAAAGCGTCATTCGTCCTTTTCTTTTCTCTCAAACCCTTCCTGTGATCCATTTAAGCTTGGCACAGTCATTGTTACATTCAGTCCAAATCACACAGGTCGCCAGAGTGCACCAGAGCTGCAGGGTACTGCTCTAAACACAGTGTACTGGCTCCAAACATTAGAGCAAGACATTGATATGTTCCAGACAAACAATCTGCACAGAGGCTCTCGAGTTGGGGTGGGGGTGGGGGGGCCGTTTATAAAACACACATATAGAGAAAGAAGCCTCCAATGTGCACTCAGACACACGCACCAGCCGGTAGGCCTGGACTTCATCAAACCCTCCAGTTACCACAACAACTTCCCATTTCCCTAAACCCATTTCCTGCTTGGAGTGGTCGCTCGCCAGCTACTGCTCCAGTCACTACGGCAACAGCAGTACACTGGGCAGCAGTAGCTCAGGAGGTAGAGCGGGTTGCGGGTTCAATCCCGGCTCCCAGCAGAGAATGCTGCTGTTGTGTCCTCGGGCAACAGACTTAACCTACGTTGCCTGTGCTGGGAAGCCTTGCCTCTGTCTCCAGGGCAGCTTGGCTACATTGTAGCTCATCACCATCAACGTGTGAATGTGTGTGTGCATGGATGAATGATACACACTAGTGTAAAGCGCTTTGGAGTCCTCTGACTCTGAAAGGTGATATATAAAAGTGGGTCATGTATCATAAGAATCGTCAACTAATGAATACCAGAGCTAAAGATGATATTCACAAGCAGCAACGCTACGCATCCCAAAATTAAGGAGCAACAGGCGTAACGAGTACATTTTTGGTTTTTGACCATTGAAAAAACAACATGGGCCCAGATTACAGAGACGCACAACAAAAACACAACATCAGGCCTCTGTGAGCACAGAGCTGCAGAAGAGCAACAGCAATGAAAGAGCAGCCATGATGTAATGAAAGGAAAGCCCTGGATGTTGTGTCTGCAGCCTTCTGTAATGAGATATTCAATTTTTTTCAATGCCTCTTAAGTCAAACTTCCAAAACGTCAATTTGAGTAAAAAAAAAAAAAAAAACTTCAGAACGCACAATGATTGGGGGTATTAGAGGATAAAAGTCACAGATTGAGAGCAGTCAACCAACAAACCAGACAATAAGTGCATCTGCTTTCCAAGGGCTGACACTTAAAGCCACAGTGTAAGCCTATAATTTACCCCGTATTTGTCTAAACAATCTGCATTTATTTACAGCCTGTGTAACGTTCCACCCCATTGCCACAGCGCCATGTTAATACTAATAATGCAGAAAATGTCACTCAGTGATTAAACACAGCATCGCATAATACAGTCTGTGTTTGGGCGAATTGTTTATTATATCTCCTTTCAATGACTGACTCTGGCAGAAACACAATGGATGCTGGGTAAAACAAATACACGAAAACAAGCAGCTGGCCTCAGACCGTCCCTTGATGCCTTTCGCGTGAGCTTTGCTTAATTAAACTAATAACATCCTCTGATGTTTGTTTAACACAGCTCAGCTTCTGTATCGAAGCCCTGCACTTAAACGCCCTCTGCAGCGACGCACACGAGTCTTAAAACAGCACAAATAAACACAAGTGCTGCATGGTGCCCAGACATCAGACGACCCAGGTAGGTTGGATTGTTAAGATCTTATATTTGGTATTAGATTTTCTGTCTCTTTCAACAACACAACAGCAATCACCTAAGAACACAATGATTTAAACATGTGTCGTACTGGGTGTGGCGTTCACGCTGTAAAAGCTTCTCCTCTGTTGTGGCAATCAACTATTTGAACTCAAAAACATCAAGCAACAGGAGGTCACACAGCAGTAAACACATTCACCATCTTTAAAAGACAGAAACAAAATCTGAACTCACCACTTTGGGTTTGGTCCGCTGTGGAGCAGGAATGGATGGGGAGTCCTCTGTGCCCACTTTCTGAGCTCCTGCACTGTTGCTGGTCTCACCGGGGTCCTCTGACATTGTTGGTAATCCTTGAAGTCCATCACTAGCTCCTGCAGCAGGCCTGGCTTCAGTGTTCCTTTCATGAGCACTTAGTTCAAGAATATATTTCTGCGTTACATCTCCTTGAGGTTTCCTTAAAGTTGACTGCTGTACTGTGGATTGGACTGTGAGGCAGTCCACTTCCCTCAGTGGCTGGAGATGTGGAGGTGGGGAGATGGGGATGAAGGTGGCAGGCTCACTGGTGTGACGGACGTGCTTGAGTTTAGTTTTGGATTTCAGTGGTGAAGTTGGAGGAGAAGAGATGAGCTTGCTTATGTTGCTGGGCTCCTCCTGGACCTCTGAACCCAATGCAAGCGGTTTAAATGGGTCTTCGTCAAGAGAAACAGCCAACCTGTTCGGTCGTTTTCTAGGTGGTCGACGCATCGCTTTAGGAGACAGGACTTCAGCTAGCTTAAGGTCAAAGTTAAACTTCTGCACGGCCTCTTCTCCATCAGGGTCTATTAGGTCATCTTCATCCTCAGGGTCATCAGAGGGAGGACTACATTCTAAAATCTTGACCTGAAGTAGTTGTGAAGATTTTGCCTCAGGTTCCCACAGTTCCTCTCTCTGTTCACTCAGGATTGGCTCACTGCTGGAAGGAGGAATCTGTCCAGACTGATCCAGCTCATTGATTGGCTGAGCGCTGCCAATCTGACCTCTATACTGAGAGTCATTTTGGGAAACTAAAGGGGCATCACTGCGACGACTGGGGTCACTGAAAGACTTTTTCTTCGGGGCTTTGCCATTGCCGTGGTCATCTGTGATCAGTCTGTCCATTGCACCAGGCTCGGCTACAATGTTCCGGATCATCCCACTGTAATCCTGAATGCCATCATCCCGGAGGCCTCCATCACTGTACACAGATAGGTCACTTGCAACGCTGCCTTTGTATTCTGACACTGAGGATGCAGCGTAGGCCTCTGGAGTGCCTCCCCCTCCTCCTTTGACAGATAGGGAACCCAGAAGGTTGCTGTCTACAGAAGAAAAGTTGTTGTTCCCTTCTTCCGCTACAGAACAGCGCCGCTGAGGCATGGGGTCACTGAGAGAACGATAGACCGTTGACTCCCCATTTCCTATGCCTGTTATTGTTGACTCTGCATGACTGCCATTACTGGAATCAGACCCTGTGTTGTTGTTACCAGAAGGGGAGAACTTGCGCCTCCGACGACTGGCACCTGGGGTTGCAGGGGCTTCAAACACCCCCCCTCCCCCTTCTGTAGCTGCTGCTGACCCCTGTGACCCAGTACTGTTGATGTGGATCCCCTCACTGGCAGTGTTTAAACAAGAAACAGTGCTCACCTCCATGAAAAGGTTTTCAGTCTGAGCCACACAAACAGGAAGACCCAGTGAGCAAGGCACTTCATTCAAACGGTTTGTACAACTTAGGCTGTTCTCCGTCATTGTTTTTCCCTCCTGCTTGAAGTCTTCCCCCTCATGGAGTTCCGACTGCTTCCACGCAGCGAGCGGCTGCCCGAGCACATCCTTTGCTATTCTTGACCCTAAATTAACCTCTGCTGATCTAAGGAAAGACCTCTCCAAGAGGTCACCAGGACCCGTTTCTGGCTCCGTCACAATCCCCTCGTCTGTTAAACTCGACTCATGGCCTGAAAGTTCATCCACTGAGCGATCATAAAGCACGCTTTCCTCCGAGTCACCCTTCTGTAAGACTCCCTCCAGCTCTCCGCTCTGTCTCTTTGGCTTCTCCCAGCACTCTGTACCCCTGCTGTTTAGCTTCTCCAGCTGCATACTTTGTCCACTCCTCTCCCTGTTCTCTCTCTCCCCCTCATGTTTATCTTTGTCTTTAGTGTTCTTAAACCCAGCCTCTTGTGCAGCCGTTGTTTCAAATGTAATGACTCCCGCTTCGTCTTTCTGTATACCTGCTTTCTTAACTTGTATACATTTACCCCCCGAATTATAGTCGGTTGTCTTTGCACTCATCATGCCATCATCGTCATCTTCCCTTGTGCACATCTGGCAGATATCCTGAATGACCTGCCTAGCCTCCAGCACACACTTCTCTTGAAACGGAGTGGGCATCACTTCATCCTCATCATCATCCTCCAGTCCATAACTCCTCATTTTTTGTCCTTGCCCAACCCTAAAATCTCCACTATCACTTTCTACTTCTCTTTCTGACAGCACCACCCTCCCCTCTGATTTGTCTTCATCCAAGTCAAGCTGCTGCTCCGAGGAGCTTCTCTTTGAGGTGCAACCAGTCAAGATAAACCTCGAACTTGTTGCAGGTTTGTCCGAATAAGTGAAGGATTTTGTTCGTCTTAGCGTAGCAGTTAAGTCTTTAAGTGAAGGACGGCGTCCCAAAGGTAGATCGGTCCCCCCGTGAGGGCCCGAGCTACTCCTGCACACTGATGACCCCTCCACATGACCTCTCCTGTCCATGCCACCCGTTCGCCGTACTTTGAGCCATGTCAAGTCTGATTTCAGAGAGGTCAAGAGGGTCATAGTCTCATGCGTTATATCAGGATTGGATGAGGAAATTTGCTTTTTATCGTCATTGACATTGTCACTCTCTATTGTTTCCCTCAAAACAGCATTCTCATCACCTCCAACCCCTGATGATAACCCACTAGTTACAGGGGCTACAGATGGCACTAACTTAGGGCGCACATGAACGGGGGCACGGGAGAAGTTATCTCCATGGCCAAAGCTTGGGGAGCGGTACATGGTATAATTCCCATGGTAAGTTTTACTCAACACAGATGACAGTGCAGTTCTGCTTGTGCTGCCGTCTGCTCCACTTGTATTAACAAATACATTGGCTGCACGGCTGGCACCAGTACCCTGGTCCTCCTCTTTCAGCGTTTCAGTGCTGGAGTATCGGTTACTGCAGCGTGAACCACCAGGACTGGACACAAAAGGGGGGATGTTCACTTTTGACACTCGCGATACACCTGGAAGTGCGGTGGGCATCACCGGTGAGGTGATGCGCTCCCAGTGCTGCACCTTGGCTCTGTAACTATGACTGCCATGTTCTCGAGCCGAGTGGCTCCGATGAATAGTCCGAGCAAACTCTGAGGTATTCTGCTGCCTCTCCAAATGATCCATAGTCAATGGCGTGTCACTGTCACTGTCCTCTGATTCACCATCGTGGTCGTTATAATCATTATGGCCTGCTGCTGGAGCAGCCCCACTGACCTTTTTCTTCTTTCTCAATGAGCGACGGCGCACTGCCTCTCGACAGTGGGGGCCTAAAGAAGAGGGGCTGTCCTCCTCACTGCCTGAGGACCTGCCAATGATCTTAGCACCCCACCAGCCATTTTTACTACGTGCTAAATAGCTGCTTCCTGACTCTTTTGCACTCCTATCCCCTCCTCTACAGGTAGCAGAGAGAGAGGAGTCAGAAGGGTAACCCCGACCACCCCCTCTTCTACTGGAGTGCACCTCCTCTTCGTCTCCAGAGCTTAATTTCCAGCGAGAGCTGAGAGGAGAACGAACTATTGTTGGCTGAGAGGAAGGAGCTACAGTAGAGGAACAGGAGGTAATGGCTTTATCTGGAGCTGGAGCAGAAGAGATGGAGGAGGTGGTGGGGGCTGGTGCTTTAGAGGAGCTATGTGAGGAATGTAAACTATCCCTGGGCAGCCCGACCCCCTGTCTATCCCTTCTCTCCCTCTCTGTAGGCTGCTTCTGAGGGGAGGAGCAGGAGGAGGCGTCTACGCTCACCGTTGGACTCCAAGTCGAAGTAGCATTGGGTTGAAGGTCAGGTTTAGGGTCAGATGTCAATCCCGTCGCTCTGGGGGTCTTACATGCTGGCTCTGACTCAGTGCTGGGACTATGGGACCTGCATGGGGATGCGTTAATCCTAAAGTAGCAACTAACCTCAGTGTGACAATGACTGCTGCTACTTTGAAAAGTTTTTCTGCCAGAAACTTTTGCCGTTTCTATGTCTGCTGCCTCCCCATCTGAATAAAAGTCTCTACCATAACAAGACGTCTCTTTAGCAACGGTTTGTCCTCTGCTTGGTTCTCCAGCCAACCATTTCTCACTCAAAGACAGGTCATTATTATCATTAGCACAAGTGCACTGTGACTGTTTGTCACCAACAGGAGCAGTCTCACTGCAGCTCAGCTCTAGTAAATGCCCCCTTCCAGCAGCTTTTGGATGCTCATTCGTGGTAGCTTTGTGCAGCAGCAAAGTTTTGCTTTTCTTCTCATCAAAGAGTTGTCGGATTTTAGTCACACTTGGCCACTTGTCAGAATGAGAGGGTATAAAGTCATTGTGGTGGATGTGGAGATACCCTCTGTGAGATTTACAAGGTGGGGGAACCCCTCTATTAACATCCTCTTCTTGGTCTGCAGTCGAACTCTTTTTCAGATCAGCAGGACGTGCACTGATGTGAGAATAATCTCTCTTACCAGAGTTGCTGCTGCAGCTGCTGTCGGTTGATAGACGCGTAAAAATCCGTTTCCCACTTTTCCTCTCCGAGTCTGAGCCCGACACAGAATCTGTGCCAGAGTGAAACTTCAACCCTTTAGCGTCCGAAAGAGACTCTGCGCTTGTAGTGTTGCTGTCCAGGAAATGCCCGTCGCTGCTGCTGTCCTCGTGGAAAGATTTACGAGCCGCCGCGGACCCGTCTCTCCTGGAGGCTCGAGTCCGGGGAAGAGTGCTGCTGCCCCGCGTCGCGGCTGGCCCGTCTCCCGGCGAGTCTCGGCGCGTCCTGGCGGAGCCGCTGCTGCTGAACTTCTCAGTCAGCTGTCGGATGGATGGAGAAATGGAGAGAGAAGTGGAGCTGCCTCTCTTTGGGTCTGCGGTTGGGAGGCTGGCTGCGGTGGCAGAGATTTTGGAAACTTTTCTTGACGCACTGACATTACGCGCCGAGGCTCTGCTGAGCTCCGGGGGAAGAGCGACGCCAACAGCCTCCAAATCCCCTGATTTGTGTTGCTGGTCTCCACTCCTCCTTCCATCGCCCCCGGACCCCAGCTTTTTGAAAGAGACGCTGCGGTACACACCCGCATTATTCCCCTTTCCTTCTGCCATTGTTCATGTCTTTCTTTGTTGCAGTTCACACGCACATTTTTTCTAACTCCACGGATATCTCCAAGAGTTGTGGTCCATTCTTCCCCTCCACAGCCTAACCACAAACACACACTCTTGTTTGTTTGTTTGTGTTTTAATTATTTAAAGCTCTAAAACTGCTTCTGTACCCAAGTGATCAATAAAACTCCAGCAGGTTAGCTGTCTTCTGATCAAAACTTACACATTTGGCGATTCACGAAAACGCATCCGTGCAAGAAGGAAAGGCGAAACTTTTTGTTCCTTCTTCACAAACACATGTTGTCCTTTGTTATCCCTGCTGCTTGCAAACTCCTGCTGAATCCCAGGTCTGCACGCCTGCAAGGGCCCAACACTCCAGTCACTGGTAATTCCCAAACTCTTCTTATTTTGGCATGATTTTCTTTTCCGTGACTTGTGTTGTTTTTTTTGCATGTTAATGCCTGAGATAGGGCAGAGGGGGTGGGCGGGACTAGGGGGGTATAGGGGCTGTCATAACCCCCCTTGGGAATTGAGAGGAAAAGGTTTTTTTTCTTGATAGAGGAGAGATACTTGGAACTAACTGGACGTAATTAAAGCTCCTTCCTTTGTGAAAAAGACAGCAGCTCTGACAGAAGTTTTAGACAAGAAAGAGACTTAAAAGTTGCCAAAAGAAGCCACTTTTAATTAACTGCAGCTCTGACGCGGTGTGTGATGATGGAGAATTAGTGTGTCAGCATCAGGAGGAGGAAGGAGGGCGGGGAGGGCAAACATAAAAGTTTTCACTCAAGCACAATAACCTCTCTGTGGCGCTTCCCATGTGGCTGTCTGCTGCTGCTTAACAGGTCCTTTTGTTCCAGAGGGGAATTCTGTCCCTCATGGAGGGAGGTGGATAAATCCTACAGCGCCCCCTACAGGCTGACCCATTCAGCCGCAGGTCATGTGTGCAGGTAAATGAGTCAAATAAATGTGTTAAAAGCTGATGTTTATGATGGATTTGAGACGTAATTTTACCTTCTTAATTAGTTTTTTTTAATTCAGTTACATAATAAATTTAAATAGTACTTTTATCGCAATACATTTCAGCCTAAACTATTTGACAAGTGAATTTCCCCACCGTGGGATCAATTAAGTCTATTCTATTATATTCTACTTAATTTTTAAATTTTAAAGACTTCATTTTTACACTTCCATCCATCCATTTTCTCCCGCTTATCCGGAGTCGGGTCGCGGGGGCAGCAGCCTAAGGAGGGAAGCCCAGACCTCCCTCTCCCCAGCCACTTGGGCCAGCTCCTCCGGGGGAATCCCAAGGCGTTCCCAGGCCAGCCGAGAGACATAATCTCTCCAGCGTGTCCTGGGTCTTCCTTTGGGTCTCCTCCCGGTTGGACGTGCCCGGAAAACCTCACCAGGGAGGCGTCCAGGAGGCATCCTAATCAGATGCCCGAGCCACCTCAACTGGCTCCTCTCAATGTGGAGGAGCAGCGGGTCTACTCTGAGCCCCTCCCGGATGACCGAGCTCCTCACCCTATCTCTAAGGGAGAGCCCAGCCACCCTGCGAAGAAAACTCATTTCGGCCGCTTGTATCCGCGATCTCGTTCTTTCGGTCACTACCCAAAGCTCGTGACCATAGGTGAGGGTAGGAACGTAGATCGACCGGTAAATTGAGAGCTTTGCCTTTCGACTCAGCTCTCTCTTCACCCCGACAGACCGGTACAACGCCCCCATCACTGCAGATGCAGCACCAATCCGCCTGTCGATCTCACGCTCCACCCTTCCCTCACTCGTGAACAAGACCCCGAGATACTTAAACTCCTCCACTTGGGGCAGGACCTCGTCCCTGACCTGGAGAAGGCATTCTACCCTTTTCCGACTCAAGACCA
>SSNS01000213.1:488698-505977 GCA_006937985.1 Aphyosemion australe
TTTAAATCTTATTAATGATTGATCTTTTGTGCAGTAAGATTTCAGCCTGTCTTGTCTTAAATTTTACCTTTACAACTCATCCGTCTCATATTTATATCCTTTATTTTGTTTTTGTTTACATTAGGGGTGGAACCCGATTAAAAAATGAATCTACAGTAATCAGAGGCTTTGTAATTAATTAATCTTGATTAATCGCATTTTAATCGTTCAAGAAAATTTGCCCCCAAAGCAACATTTTTAATTAAAAATAATGAGTAAGAAGGTTGGGGTTAGGGTTATGGGTTAGGATCCTAAAGAGGGATTTCCAGTAACTCATTTGATTGTAATTTTAATTTTGTTTGGAGCACGTAAAAAAGGTTTGCATGGTCTTGTAGCCAAGGGTATAAAGTGTTTTTAAAGGTGCAGCGTGGACGATATTATTGATATTTAGGGCATGTATTTTGCTGCTTAATTTCAACATCCCCCAATTGAGCAACCCTCAAACCCAAAGCGTTAATTTTTAATAACATGTTTTTTAATAAATCATAATTAATGCATTAACTTCCCACCCCTAGTTTAGTTGTTTCAGTGAAAATAAAGATATTCATTCATAAATTATTCTCTAGGTTTTATACTATAATGTTTGATGTCCAATAGATTTTTAAAGTTAGAAAATACTAGTTCAGCTTTCAGTAGCTTTACCAGTCATTTGATAAAGAACATGCCCTCACATTGAATATGTTTCAAACCTTCTTGTATGAATACATGTATAGAAATATTCTCATGTCAATAAATTGTCTTAAACATAAAATGTCGCGTGTTAAATTATTCATTTCCCCCAGCCTCTCATAAATGTTTGGTTCAGACATTTAGACTGAAAGCTAAAAATACAAAAAAATATTTGCCAAGTATGTTAACAAGCAGAATAAGAACCTAATGATAATTATATTTACAGTTTGAAGTTGGGATAAAATATTTGCATGAAAAGTAAAAGCAGTTAAGAAAGTTCTACACTGAACTTTTTATTGAGTTGCACATCATTTTTAATAAGCATTATTTTTTTGTTTACATTGACATGAACACCAAAGACATAAAATACACAGAGTTCCTTGGAAAGAAAAAAAACTGTATTTTTTACTAAACCTATTTACATCTATATGACAAAAATAAAATACGGTACTGTTTTAGACACTAGGTCAAAAGTGATTGTCCAAAATAATTCATCTTCAAAATAACTGAATGCCCCNTCTCACTGTCGTTGCCCACGTGAGCATTGAAGTCCCCCAGCAGAACGAGGGAGTCACCCGAAGGAGCGCTTTCCAGCACCCCCTCCAGGGACTCCAAAAAGGGTGGGTAGTCTGAGCTGCAGTTTGGTGCATAAGCACAAACCACAGTCAGGACCCGTCCCCCCACCCGAAGACGGAGGGAGGCTACCCTCTCCCTCACCGGGGTAAACCCCAACGTACAGGCACCAAGATGGGGGGCAAGAAGTATGCCCACCCCTGCTCGGCGCCTCTCAGTGGGAGCAACTCCAGAGTGGTAGAGAGTCCAACCCCTCTCGAGGAAACTGGTTCCAGAGCCAGAGCCATGCGTTGAGGTGAGTCCAACTATATCTAGTCGGAACCTCTCAACCTCACACACCAACTCCGGCTCTTTCCCCACCAGAGAGGTGACATTCCACGTACCAAGAGCTAGCTTCTGTAGCCGAGGATCAGACCGCCAAGGTCCCTGCCTTCGGCTACCGCCCTTTGCACATCGCACCCGACCCCTTTGGCCCCTCCCACGGGTGGTGGGCCCATGGGAAGGGGGACCCACGTCTCCTCTTCGGGCTATGCCCGGCCGGGCTCCATGGGTGAAAGCCCGGCCACCAGGCGCTCGCCAGCGTGCCCCAACTCCAGGCCTGGCTCCAGAGGGGGGCCCCGGTGACCCGCGTCCGGGCGAGGGAACACTGGTTCCATTCATTTTATTCATCATAAGGGGTCTTTGGGCTGCACTTTGTCTGATCCCTCACCTAGGACCTGTTTGCCATGGGTGACCCTACCAGAGGCATAAAGCCTCAGACAACTTAGCTCCTAGGATCATTGGGACACTCAAACCCCTCCACCACGATAAGGTGGCAGCCCAGGGAGAGGCATTTTTACACTTTTTAAATCTTATTAATGATTGATCTTTTGTGCAGTAAGATTTCAGCCTGTCTTGTCTTAAATTTTACCTTTACAACTCATCCGTCTCATATTTACATCCTTTATTTTGTTTTTGTTTACATTAGGGGTGGAACCCGATTAAAAAATTAATCTACAGTAATCAGAGGCTTTGTAATTAATTAATCTTGATTAATCGCATTTTAATCGTTCAAGAAAATTTGCCCCCAAAGCAAAATTTTTAATTAAAAATAATGAGTAAGAAGGTTGGGGTTAGGGTTATGGGTTAGGATCCTAAAGAGGGATTTCCAATAACTCATTTGATTGTAATTTTAGTTTTGTTTGGAGCACGTAAAAAAGGTTTGCATGGTCTTGTAGCCAAGGTTATAAAGTGTTTTTAAAGGTGCAGCGTGGACGATATTATTGATATTTAGGGCATGTATTTTGCTGCTTAATTTCAACATCCCCAATTGAGCGACCCTCTGACCCAAAGCGTTAATTTTTAATAACATGTTTTTTTATAATTAATAAATCATAATTAATGCGTTAAATTGCCACCCCTAGTGTAGTTGTTTCAGTGAAAATAAAGATATTCATTCATAAATTATTCTCTAGGTTTTATACTATAATGTTTGATGTCCAATAAATTTTTAAAGTTAGAAAATACTAGTTCAGCTTTCAGTAGCTTTACCAGTCATTTGATAAAGAACATGCCCTCACACTGAATACGTTTCAAACCTTCTAGTATGAATACATGTATAGAAATATTCTCATGTCAATAAATTGTCTTAAACATAAAATGTCGTGTGTTAAATCATTCATTTATTTCCCCCAGCCTCTCATAAATGTTTGGTTCAGACATTTAGACTGAAAGCTAAAAATACAAAAAAATATTTGCCAAGTATGTTAACAAGCAGAATAAGAACCTAATGATAATTATATTTACAGTTTGAAGTTGGGATGAAATATTTGCATGAAAAGTAAAAGCAGTTAAGAAAGTTCTACACTGAACTTTTTATTGAGTTGCACATCATTTTTAATAAGCATTATTTTTTTGTTTACATTATGACATGAACACCAAAGACACACAGAGTTCCTTGGAAAGAAAAAAAACTGTATTTTTTACTAAACCTATTTACATCTATATGACAAAAATAAAATACGGTACTGTTTTAGACACTAGGTCAAAAGTGATTGTCCAAAATAATTCATCTTCAAAATAACTGAATGCCCCTAACATGTTAAGACACAGACATTTTACATGTGCACGCACATGTACACACACACACACACACACACACACACAAATACACATACTCGCACGCACACACACATGTTTGGATTGATATACTTGTGGGGACTTGTCATTGACTTCCATTCATTTTTGTGGCTGAATTATGCCTAACCCTAACCAATACTGGTGTATCTCTAACCTTAACCCTAACTAAAAGTTAATCCACACCAAACCTCTAAAACCAAATTTTAGGGGTTTTTCCATTGTGAGGACCAGCCAAATGTCCTCACAATTTCAAAATGTCCCAGTGTTGCGGGTTACACCTGACAAATTGTCCCCAAGATGTAGTACAAACAAGTACATGCACACACACACACACATAAAATGGAACATGTTGGCAGTAGCTGAAGCAAGAGAATATGCAACACATTAAAAACTGTTGTTACTTAAAATACACTTTTAACAAATCCAAAAGTAATCCAGCAAATGACTTCATATATGTTTTTACTTAGGCATTTATGCATTTAATTAAGCATAAACAAGTTATATGGTTTAAATCTAAGACTAGTGAATTTTAGCTGACTTCATCTGTAAAATCTCATAAATATTAAAAGATCATTGGATACATGTCAGAATTTATTTTTATAAATATGAACTCCTACTTTTTATGTTCTGCCAATTACAAAGTTCACATTCACACCATTTTCAAGCCTTTGTTTCTGAACTACTTCAGATCCTCTGACACATTTATCATCCAGTTGTTCTTTTATGCTGCTCATAGTGATACGCAGATTCACAGTTTGTAAACTAAAACGTCAGTTATCAAGCAAACCAAACGAAAGATTTACTTGTTTGAGCTTTCACAGCAAAAAGAGAATAAATAGTAGCTAAAGTTAGCTCCTTTCATCGTTGCAACAGTGTTTTTAAAAAAAAAGGCTCAACAGGAAATGAGTACAATTTATAGAAGGCAAAAACTCCAGTGTGTGATAAAATACACATATAAAGAACAAACATTTTACACGTTCAATGAACATAAAAAATGACAAAATAAAAAGATTTAACTTATAAACATGAATTTAGAAATCCTTTTTTCTTGAGATGGGGGAGATTTTTCACATTCACGAGATAAAAATAGTTGGGATGTACTTTAGGCACTGGGCTCATGTCTACAAAAGGCTCTTTTTCTTCTAAGTTCATCTATGCACTAAAATTAAAATTGAGTTTTTGGCCACTGGAGTATAACAATCATTGTATAACTCAGCACAGCCTGTGTTCAGTAGAATACTCACTCCCTCTAGTGGTGTAAATATGAAACAACATGTCGTTATTTTGAACATGAAAACAAATTAAATGCATATTGTTCTTAAGTCAATCTTCTTTTTTATTCTATAAGTGCTTTTACATTTTTCACATGCAAATACTTAAAGCATACAATTATTAACACACCTGCCTTTTAGGACTTTTGTGATAGAGTATATCTTCACTTAATGGGAAAAGTTCAGCTCTCACACATCAAAACAATGGTAATCTGACCTTCTGACAGTGTGCTTCATAGTGCTTTTTGTCACAGTGCAAATAACAGAATACAAGGACCCCACCTGCATTTAAACAACATACAGTTTGTCAGTGAGCTGACCTGTAAACCTAACAGCGTGTTGTATCGTTGGTGAGACATTGCAGAGTGAAGACAGCACAGAAAAACCAACACTCATTAACCAAGACATGATCCTTTGTTCCACTGCTGATGTGACAACCAGCCTTGCACACTTTCAGTGTAACGGATCCTCTCTGCTCAAACACTGGTCCCCTTTTTTTGGAGGGTGGTGACTCTGGTTATTAACCTCCTGGTGCTCTGTCGGTAATGTGGTTGCGTGAAGTAAAACAGGATAGGGTCCAGAATGCTGTTCATGCTGGCAAATGGCCTTGTGCTTTTAAAGATGATTGAAAACAGGTTCCTGGTCTCACAGCGTACACTGGGCACGCTACGCAACACCAGGTAGACGGTTTTAGTCAGGTGAAACGGCAGGAAGCTAATGCTAAACACTGTCGCTACAACTATGATCATCCTCACGGCCCTGTCCCGTTTCTCCCTTGATGCCACGGTGACCCCTTGGTAGGACACGGGGCGGCAGAGGATGTGGGCCATCCGGCAGTAGCACACCATCACGCCCAAAAAAGGCAGCAAGAAGCCGAGGAATGTCAGAGCCATGCCGTAGGGGTAGTAATCCACGGAGCGATCCGGTGTACTTAAATCGTAGCACACTGTACGGTTGCGTTGAATTCCTGTAGCGGCAAAGTGGAAAGTCGGAGCACAAAGGATGGCGACCACCAGCCACACCCCTCCACAAATGCACCACGCCATCCTCCTACCTCCTTGCTTGGGCCACGTCTCCAAAGGATGGCAAATGCCCACGTAGCGCTGCACGCTGATGCAGGTGAGGAAGAAGATGCTGCCGTGTAAATTACTGAAAAAGGAGAACAAAGGTTCAGTTAAACATCACAATGCACTCCAAGTATCCCCACTTCCAATCACACCATGTTAAACCATCTTATGCAGAGAAAAGGAGCCAAAGAGCTCACCTGTAGAACTGAAACCTGACCAGTTTACAGGTTAGTTCCCCAAAGGGCCAGTAGTCAGAGCTGGCATAGTTGTAGATGAGTAAAGGAAGGGATGCCACGTAGAGAAAGTCAGCAATGGCCAAGTTGAGCATATAGATGTTGTTACGAGACAGATTGGGCCTTTTCCTCCATATTTTTAGTATGACAGTAGCGTTGAGAGGAATACCGAGCACGAAGACGATGGAGTACACAGCAGGGAGTAGGATCTGCTTAAAGTTTTCCTTGTAGGTGCAGTTTGACCTGCTAACATTGGTGACGCTGCTGATGATAGCGACAGGGCTGTCGGCCGTGTAGGGCTCTGCAGAGTCTTCAATGTCAAAGAGCCCATCCAAAGAGGGGGATTTAGAGATGAACGTATCCATGGAGAGAGAATGGAGCCAATGTGGGATTTTTACATTCTGCAAGAGAGACAAACATAAAATAAGTTTTAAAATAAGTCTTAGAATACAAAAACAATGCTGCACAAATTTATAAATAGACTTTCAAGGTAAAATAAGCTTTAAAAATCAGAAAAATCAAACGGTCTGTGTTCATGTGCATAACAGGTGATCGTCAACTGATGACCCTTAGGGTTAGGTTCAGGGTTAGGGCCCACCAGCTTAATCTGTTTAGGCTGTCATAACACCTGCAGTGATTACCTTGTTTAAATAAAACCGTGGTTTGTTTTCCCTCATAGTGAGGGTTGCTCAGGTTATTTAGTTAGTAATATACTTCTCATGCTAGGGTGCAGACCAAGTTTGAGCTAGGTATGCTTTGCATTCTGGGATGTCTTCGAGTATACAATCTTCAGTAGCCACTAGCTTGTTGACTCATTGATGTTTGAGCAGATAACTAAATGTGTCAGCATTCAACCCCCCGACCAGCTGACCAATAGGCAGACTGAATGTTCTTACATGGTTTGATAGGTTTCTTTGTGTGAAAAGAAACCAAAAGGAAAAAGCTATCTATTGCTGCATGGCGCTCTTTGCTTCCTTTTATTGCAGTGGGCGTGGTTCTCTATGGGTTTTATGGAAAACCATTTATTTTATGTCAGTGCATCTCAGGACAGCTGTGGCTACATTGGAGTTCATCACCACCAGGGTGTGAATGGGTGAATGGCTGTGTTGTAAAGCACCTTGGGGGGTTCAAGGACTCTAGAAGGCGCTATATCAAATACAGGCCATTTGCAATTTACCTTTTATTGTTTTATGTTGTTCTTATCTGTGTTTCGTGTTATTTTTATCTGATGCTTTTTGCCTTGTTCAACACTTTGGTTGGCATCTTGATGCCTTTAAGGTGCTTTATAAATAAACCCATTCATTCATTCATAGTCCTAATAAATTTACTTATGGGTAGTGATGTAGAACTGCGTAGAGAGAAGTGTGACTGAAGCGATGATAAAAAAGAAATGTGACTTTCTCAATGTCACAGCTTGCTCATGCCACGAGGAGCTCGATAAGAATAATTTACCCGTTTGTCAATTGGAGTGATCAGGCTTGACTCAGATACTAAAACAGCAGAGTGCCTGAAACTATGTGAGGCTCAGCAGGATGTGAGGAGCTCTGGGAGGTAGGATACGCTGAGTTTCACTCCCTCAAAGGGGCATTTTTATTACACTAAAGTCCTTAAAAATTCTTCATTATCCTAACTTAGCTGGATTTTATCTTATGTCTTAAACCTCAAAACGCTAGAGGCCAGTGCAGTGGTAGAAGTATTAATACCTTCCAAAAAGTAAAAATGCATGTTAAATGTAATCGATTTTTGACAGAAGAAATTGAAATAACAAAACATTTTATCAAGAATGATCCAAAACACACACGCTCACACACACACACCAGCAGAGGGCAGAAAATATCTTTATTTGATTTTCTACCACCTTATAGTGTATTACTTTGACTAAAGTTGCCCTAGAGAATCAGTATAAAACACTGTAAACTCTAACAGTGTTGCAAATAATACTATAAAATGAATAATGGGTTGTATTTCTGTTGAAAATACAAAAACAAAACAAAAAATTTCAGTAAAAATTACTTTGTCTTTATTATTTTAGAGCATATAACCCTAACCCTCCCACCAATACAGTATATAACACTAACATGAAGGAAAAGAGATGAAGTCTCCCTTTGTGCAGTATTTGATCTTACTAAGATGTTCCTTGGAAAACAATTTAAACCCAGTGAAACATCAGGCAAACATTGTAAATGTATCTTTTTAATTGCACAGTCACTTCCTCTGTTATCTGAACAGCTCCTAAAGCTCTCCGTCTAAAACCTCTGCAGCCTGTCTGGACTCCCACTCACATCCTAACCTGTCTGGAGCAGACAGCGATTAAAGAACAATCGTAAATTATGATTTCCCTCTAAAATTAGTTACATCACTTTCTGTTACATCACTCTCTTCAGAGGAAGGTTGTGGTTCAGTGATTTACCTAAAGGCTACATCCTCCACAGCCATGAACGTGTGACTCAACTGCCTCGCTTGTATGAATCTGCACACTGGTGAGACGTTTCGTAAAACTGATCTGTGTGTGTGTGTGTGTGTGTGTGTGTGTGTGTGTGTGTGTGTGTGTGCGTGCTTGTTTAATGCCAATCCCTCTAGTGGGTGTCTGTCGTGACTCACAGTGACACCTGATTTCATAATCCCTCCAGGCAGAGGAGGGGGAGACATCTGAAAGTGGACCACAAAAAAAAAAATCTAAGTGCACTGAAGCAACAAAACAGCAAGAACGTGTTTTTAGGTGGGTTAGTTCAAGGAAAGATCAAATGTTATTGTTGTATGAAATCCTTAAGCTTTTGCAACTGTGTCCTATTTAAATTTAATCCTAATGAATTCACTAAATCACGTCATGTAGTGAGAGGGAGAAAAGCTGAACTCGATTTGTGTACAGCAGTGCCTCCTATTGGCAAACAGAGACACAACACACAAAACCCTTTTTATCTGATCTGAGTAAACCTGCATTCTGCCTGTTAGTATCTATAATGTTTTAATACAGCAGTTCACACTAAATCGATTTCAGGAAATCTGGCAGAGGTCGCCACACAGACCTCACCATAGATGGTGCTGCTGTGGAGGGTCAGCAGAGGAAAGTTCCTGGGTGTGCACCTAGCTGAAGACCTGTTCCTTTCCACCACAGCAGTCAACAAAAAACACAAAAGCATCTCCACCCCCTCAGGAAACTTAGGAAAGCAGGCCTCCCCACACCTCACCTCAGAACCTTTTACAGAGGCACCATCGAAAACTTCCTGACTCAAAGTTTTACATCCTGGTTTGGCAGCTGCATGTCCCAGGAGAGGCGACAACTCTACAGGATCGTCAAGACTGCAGCTAGGACTGTTGGTGCCCCCTCTCCAACCCCTGGAAGAGATCTATAAACAGCAGTGCACATGCAAAGTGATCTCCATCATCAGGGACCCCCTCCACCCCTCTCATAGACTGTTCTCACTCCCCCCGTCTGGCAAGAGGTACAGGAGCATCAATTGCAGAACAACCAGGAGGTTAAATGGGTTCTTTGCACAAGCCGTGAGACCCTTTCCCCATGCACACGAGCTGTGACGTTCTCTAATACACAAAAACACACACCTCTAATACACACATTATCTGACCCAACGATTCCCCCCTATGGGAGAGGCCTGCTGCTACTGAGTGTGTGTGACAGCGTGATAATGTGTGTGACAGTATCAGCCTGTTACCTTATTTATAGGTTTAAATGTTTTTAATTGTTTTTACTGAGCATTGCACTGTAGAGGCTAGTGAGAAACTGCATTTCGTTTCAGTCTGAATTATTGTACTATTATTTAAGTCATGCTCTTCCTGAGGCTAGGCCTTAACCGCTAACGTGTTCAAATTGAAATGTTTACTGGAGGAAATCTGACACACAACAACAAGCTCACATTGCACACGTGACAGTCGTGTTATTTCTGAGTCTGTTTCTGTATTTACAAGCGTAAGCTAACACGTCATGGACATCAGCAGGATGTACATTTGATTTATGTGGTTCCCTTTCTATTTTCAAACTCAGCCCAAATTAGAGGAGCAGAATAACAGCTACATTACACGTGACATTTGTTGCATCTATATTTGAATGTGTTCATCAGTGCATGCACTTAAGAGCCATGGAACCTCACCAAAAATCAGATCTCAGCACAAAAATCCTACCTGAGCTTTAAAACCTGCCCATAAAATGTATATATTTCAACAGGATATATTCACTTTTCTATGAAGTACATTTTTCTTATAATAAAACCAAATCATTCTTTTAAAAGTCTAAGCTGGAGCCTTACCTTATACAATTTTGTAAACACAAAACCTCCTTATTTTACCTTTTTTAACTATTTATTATTCACGCTGGGTCATAATTACAACAATAAGTTTGTTTTACTGCAATTAAACTGCTAGAAAAAAACATCATCCACACATAAACATAAAGTTTTGTTTTTATTAAACTTATTTCAAACCACAAAGATTTTCCACTCAGACACATCAAAGACAAATAAAAACCATCCTCCCCGTGTTTAACAGGAACTTTCTACCCCTGCTGTTCCTTCGTGGGTGTGATGGGATCAACACAAAGGGAGGCTTTATGACTAATTTTGATATTTCTCTGATGTTTTCAGATTGCCTGTACATGTTTTGCATTAAACCTGTTGCAACATGTGATTTTGAAGCCATTTAAAGGTCTTATATTTATACCACATGAAGTTGTAAGAGAGGAAAATCAAATAAAATGTAAAGTTGAAATGATCTCTCTAAACCAGCTCTAATATCTACTGTTTGGTTTATTTACCTAGTTAGTGTGAATAAACCAAGTTTAATATGTTGATTTTCAATCTTCTCATGGGATTAAATACAAGTCGAGTAGCAGTGATGGAAGTTTTAATGTGTTCTGCCCTAAAACCACAAATGAGACATTTAGCCTAGGGTTGAGTATGCCTTAAGTTTTGGGATGGCAGCATTCATGAGAAGAACGCCGTGAGTTTGGGTTTAGAGTCTGAATTGACTGTAGAGACAGAAATCAAGTACCAGATCCATCGCAGTTTTCTGTCAGATTTAATCTATCAGCTAAAAATGACAACCTCCTGCTGTGAATTCCTTCTGTTTGATTAGAGATGCACCGATTCTGGTTTAGAAAGCTGATACCGATTTCTGATTCGTATACAGACACGACCTGCTAATATTTATCTTGGCTGATTCTACCTTATCCCAAATAACAAATTATTATTTTTCTTTAAATGTATGGTGCAAGTTTGAGTCAAAAGGCTTCCTGGAGAATGCGGGCATCGATCCCGCTACCTCTCGCATGCTAAGCGAGCGCTCTACCATTTGAGCTAATTCCCCTGCTCTGGCTGCCTCTAAAAAAAGCATAAGATTACAAGAGCAGAGCCACGCTGGAGGCCTGACTGCAGAGAGAAATGAGGGTGGGGGTGGGGCCTGACTGCTTCCAGTCAGAATGTAAGGTGGGGGTGGGGCCTGACTGCTTCCAGTCAGCGCCTGGGAATTTTCGTCATGCTGCACTCTGTCATCTGTTACAAAGCAAGGGAAGACAGGCTACTGATCTCCAGTTCAGATTCATAAAGCGAGGAAAGACCAGCTAAAATCGGTGTGGATGATTCTACCTTATGTAAACTAAACTAAAAGAACTACCACCTTTCTTTAAATGTATGCTGCAAATTTGAATCAAAAGACTTCCTGGAGAATGCGGGCATCGATCCCGCTACCTCTCGCATGCTAAGCGAGCGCTCTACCATTTGAGCTAATTCCCCTGCTGAGGCACACACTAGAAAAGCTTCAGATAACAAGAGGAACAAAGACATGACGGAGCCTGGGTGTAAAGAGGGGGGTGTGTGTGTGTGTGTGGGGGGGGGGTCTGACTGTTTTCAGTTTCGTCACACTGCACTCTGCTTTAGAAAAAAATTTTCACATTCAGCATGCATCTGCAGCTAAGAGTGGGTGATCACATTTCAAAAAGATCAATTACACGGTGTCTCAGTGAGTGAGCCCTTTAAAACTTCTGTGTGGAGATAATGGATTTGGTTCATGAACCTGTGTAATTTTATGTAAAAATGTAGAGTGCTCTGCATCATAGTAAATATCAATGTATTTTATCAGCACCCACTAATGTCTGCGATGTGCAGGGATTAACATAGTCCTGACTGTAACAGAGTTAAGAACTCATTTATGAGTGTAACTAGATTTTCAAAGTCAAAAATTACCTTGGAGAATGCGGGCATCGATCCCGCTACCTCTCGCATGCTAAGCGAGCGCTCTACCATTTGAGCTAATTCCCCTGCTGGGTCACACACTAGAAAAGCTCCAGATAACAAGAGAAGAGACATGCCAGAAGCTGTGTGTGTGTGTGTGTGTGTGTGTGTGTGTGTGTGATCTGACTGTTTCGTCACACTGCACTCTGCTTATCTGTCAAAACAAACTGACTTAGGAAGACAGGCTACTCATCTCAAGTGCTTATTCACAAACAGGCGTGTAGATAAGACAAAAAGAATGTCTTATGGCAAAATTCAAAGTCAAAATATCAAATCAGCATCCTTTTTGCAACGGTTTTTATGTACATACATATTACACATCATTGGAAAGCTATGATTCTTGTGATTCCAATAACATATGGTAGGCATTTACATAATTAACTGGTTAATTGTCATTAAGGTCATAACCAGTTATAATAGTTTTGCCTGGTTAATTGCTGTTCACGTCCTTCAACTGTGCTTGTGTGTAATATGGTAACGATCAAAAGCACTGAGTCAGTAATGACAGCAGTATTGAACAACAGCGCAGTTTTCACATGCATTTACGAGTTGGGTCATAAACAGACACTTTTCTTTGACTAATGGTTCAGTCAGACAACACATAAAAATGCCGCTAAGCACACTGGGAAACAGGAAGTAAACTCCCCCCAGCAACTGTTACAATATATTTTGTGCCACTAGAGGGTGCGAGTGCCGCTATCAAGATATGTTGACTCAAACACCACAGAAGAAGAGGTCAGCTCGTCACATGATCAAATAAATCTACTCAAACATGAAGCGGGTAAGAAATAGCACAGCGTGTGAGCATTTTATTCTTGGTAGTGAACAAAATAAGCCCCATATCAAAGCGTGCAGCCTGGTGGAAATGAAGCAGCGCAGCAAAATGAACAGACACCAGCAACAGGTCACACAGGATTGGTGACAGCTGTTTTGCATCTGCCTTAGAGTCATTTGTTTAGTAAAATAAAGAAATGTCAGTGTAATTATTTAGTTCAATGTAAGGAAACTACATTACGTTTAATCGGCTATTAATCGTTAGGGGGCGTAAATAACCAGTTAAAGAAATTTTGGAAAACGTGTATCCCTAACTTATGGCAATCAAGGATAGCCATAACTGTAGACACAATACACATTTTTTGTCAAACCAGTCAGACATTTAAAATAGTCTAACTCACAGTTTGAATCCTTAGATCACTGACAGAATAGAGCATCACTAACAAAAACAGTCTTTTTACACCCTTGATGGTTCAGTAAAAATACTCTAATAAAACAGTCAAAAACCAGTCTTACGTTCACAATCCAAAAAATATACCTCTGAAAGCATTAAAAATTTCCTTCAGCTGCATCTCTTTCTCACTATAACTTCTGTTAGCATCCTCATATTAGCTTCAAACTTTTGATCAACATACAACCTGATCCAACGGGTGAAAGGTGACCCACTCTGTGGAGGTAAAACCTAAAACTTCACTATTGGCCGATATGTCACAAATGCCGACCCCTATTCTCACAAGTTGTTCGAACCATGGAATATTGTTGACTGATGCACCGAAATCACCAAAGAAAATCAAAGACAATGATATCAAGCATGAGGAAGCCATGTAGTCTGCATCTGCAAGATGAGTAAGAATGATTGTGATTGGTGGATTTCTGCATGCAGTGTGTGTCAGGCCCACAAAATGGCTTAACATCCCCTGCATGAATATATCACCCATCATCATTTTCTGACTGATGAATATCACTTGTTAACATTGTATTTCTTGCCCAAACTCAGTGGACAAGTTATCTGCAAAAAAAACACACAAGCAAAAAAATGAGTTTTACCATGTTGTAGAGTTCCTATTGCTTTAAATATATGCTGTAAGTATAAGTTAAAGGTTTCCTGGAGAATGCGGGCATCGATCCCGCTACCTCTCGCATGCTAAGCGAGCGCTCTACCATTTGAGCTAATTCCCCTTCTCTGACAGGTCCTAAGAAAAGCTCCAGGTCGCATGTGGAGCAGCGACATGCTGTAGTCATGACTACAGGTGTATGTTTCCAGTCAGTGCCTGGGATGTTTCCTCACCCTGCAATATGCAAAATTTAATCCAACCCTAGAGAATAATTAAAATGAACCACTTAAATCATTGATCATTAAACAACCAAAAACCTTTTGAAGAATATTAATAAAATCTGATCAGTCTCAAATCTTCCACATGGATATTATGAATGGGGTACATATACTCTGTGGGATTTTATTGACAAATGTACCATGCATAAATCCAATCAGAGATTGTTCTGGTAATTACAGACATGATCCGCAGTCAACCAAGGATGGCATTTATCTTTGTTAATATCCACATGCTTTGACAGTACCAACACTGATATCAGGATGTGCAGAGATTACATAGTCTTGACAGTAACAGAGTTATAAACTCACTAATGTTTAAAATGCTTTTTCCATCAGTACCAACTCAGCGAGGTGCAGCACAGCTTCACTCGTCTAGGTGCGGTTTCAAGCCATTTCCATTAGTAACGGGTAACAGGTTGTTGCCCTTTTTTCAGTACCTACTTTGATGTGGTTACAAAAGTACTGAGCTGGTCTGAAAATGCAACAACTGTCTGTCACTGATTGCCTGAGGGGTTCTTGTCAGTTTAGTCCAGCATTCAAGGCACTTTGGGAATCAAATGATGTAGAAGGTGATGTATAAATAAAGGTTGATGATGATGATGATGGTGATGATGATGGTGATGATGAAAAGTAAAGTCACAAAATTGATTGAAGACAAAATTTTCATTCTTTGTTTTTAAATGTCTGCTGCAAGTTTCTTGCACTCAATAAGTTTCCTGTTTCCCCCCTACTGGATGAAAACAGAATTACAAATGTTGTAAACAATCCTGGCGTAATGAGTGTAGGCCATGACAATGTTCACTCTGGTTTTAGGTCTTTATTTGTTTTTAGTTGCACACTTTTTTTGCTTCCAGGCTCCAACATGATGCCAACAAAAAAGCAAAGTTAATCTTCCTTTTGTGCTTTTAATTGACGGTCGGCAAGCTGGAAATGCTAACTGCTAGCCTTTATTTCAGCTACCAGCACAGTAAACTCCACCCTGACTGTTGCTCTACCTCTCACTTGTTCCTACCTGGACCACAAAGTTGCTTACATGGTGCAGTTTCTGACCAGAAGAGGGTTGCATAGTGTTGTCCTATGTGAAGCTGCTCAACTTTTGTAGTTCAAGAACTAATGAAACCACTTTGAAAGCAGTAGCTTAAAGTGATAAAAAAAACTATTTAGTGTTGCTTTAAGCCAAAAGGCTTCCTGCTAAAATTGGTTTGGATGATTTTTTTTTCAAATAAAGTATTTTTTTAATGTATGCTGCAAGTTTACATCGAATGGCTTCCTTGAGAATGAGGGCATCGTTCCTCCTACCTCTTGCATGCTAAGCGAGCGCTCTACCACTTGAGCTTACTCATTTACTGACAGTTCGATGATTCCTATAGTTCGTATATTTGTGTCAAGTGCAGATCACCTTTTGTGTTGGTTATTTGGCTTCAACAGCGATTATATCTACTGCGTTTTCTTTTTATACTTGGGGGTTGTCCCACTATGATGAGCCCACCCACTTAAGCAGTTATAATGGAAAAAACTCCCAAACCGTTTGGCGCAGAGTTAAGTCAAGCCAAGTTAATCCTGTCGAGTTGTGGAGGGTGTACCCTAATGCTCTTCAAATTCAAAAATGCCCCTGGAGAATGCGGGCATCGATCCCGCTACCTCTCGCATGCTAAGCGAGCGCTCTACCATTTGAGCTAATTCCCCTGCTCTGAGAATCACTAAGAAAATCTCCAGGAGACATGAGGAGCGAAGACACTTTAGTCATGCCTACTGGGGTAATATTTCCTCCTACTGCCATCCATGTATCTGTCACTAAACACAGTGACTTAGAAAGAGGCTGCTGACCTCCAGTGCTGATTCATAAACCGATGTACATAATGTAACACAAGAATGTCATGACAAAATAAAAATTCAGAATGTTTTCAAAACAATATTAGCTTTGGGAAAGTTGTAGTTGTACATATTGATCTAACAATGATTATAATAAATGACCTAAAGTGGTCATTAAACGACTAAAAACCCTATTAAAATGATTAATAAAATTGTATTAAACCCTCCACCTGGAAGTTATGGATGTGCTTCATATACTTCACGTCATTTTATTGACAAATGTACCACATGTGAACACAGATTGTGTTGTAAAGCACCTTGGTGGTGGTGGGGGGTTCTACGACTCTGGAAGGCACTATATCAAATACAGCCCATTTACCATTACCCATTTACATATCAATCCTATCAGAAGCCTCTTTTATAAAACAATGTCGCCAATTTGCAGCAACACTGAGGCGGCATCTGGGAGCATAAGGTCGTTTATAAGTAGTCAGACCGTGGCGGTAATGTGGTGCAATTGTGTCCTTTTTATCAAAGATTATACAATGGCGGTATAAAGGCGGTATGGGGGCGGCCTCTGTGCTGTCACGAACTTCCATGTATCTTGGACATAACTTGATTTTTATTGCGATCAAAACTGCGCTCCTTAAGATTTTTTCACAAGCAGCTCCTAAAGGTGTCTGTCCTTCACAGTGTGAACTGTCAGATGACCTGAGCTCCAGCTCTAACGGAGAGGTGCTCCCGGAGCTCTGCATTGCTCCAGTTTATCACCTCAGCTGATTCTGTTAACAAAAGCGAAACTTATGCCCATGTTTACTAGTTTCTGGCTGGAGCTCGGCATTATTTCATCACGTGACCATGACACCACCCTCTGTTGCGCCAAGGCGTAATCTGCATTCACAAGTCAGGCGTTGCAGTAATATTACTACCAAGCGTGGAGGCACGAATGCCGCAAAATTCCAGCATCGCCAATGCGACGTTCATAACACACTGTTGCAGCAATATTATGCTGATTTGCCGGCATGGTGTGTATTATACAAAGGGCTAGAGAGTGTTCTGAGATGTACAGGGATTAATATAGTCTTGACAGTAACACAAGCCTCTAATATTTTCTATAAGGGTACCCTGCAGATTTCCAAAGCCAAAAGTCT
>SSNS01000213.1:513761-529553 GCA_006937985.1 Aphyosemion australe
TTTATGAAGCAAACAGCATTAATTATATTCAGGTGCAAAAAGCTCATGGTGTGCATCAGGTTAAAGCAGGTTGCACTCGTTTAGCATCTGATCGCCGTGCACCAACTGAAGAAGGACACGGCGTGGACGGAAGAGACAAAGAAACAGAAGAACGTCTGCTCGAGATGAGCTGCTGATCTGACTGAATGGAGAACAAAAACACTCCTCGGGAGAAATTGTGTCAGTACTTCACAGACCTAAATCTTCTTAATTTCACTTTTTATATAAAAATAAAAACTGGATCACTGTTTTTGTTTCTCTAAACATGGTGCACACTGTAGCCTGGCAAGCCATCCTATATATGTGAATATATAGTCTGGCCACGAACCATTGACAGCTCTCAGTCGTGAGGCGGGATCTACGGTTGTCTTTCAAAATGTCAGCACGCAATTGGATAGCGCTAGGACCAATCAGAGTAATGAACAACGTGACGTAATCACAGCGATGGAAAAGCGGGACCCACTAATGGCGTCAATGATTTCTGTCGTTTTTGTATAAAAACATGTGAATATCAGGTGTACTGGGACATTGCACTACTTTGTTTGATAAAAATAAGAAGCCGCTAAGTATAGCCGACAGACTTACGTACGTTGTAGTCTAAATAATCCAATGTTGATGACAAAGCCGTTTCAAAAGAACGTGGCTCCGGCGCTGCCGCCATGTTGCTTGGGTTCGCGGCCGCAGCACTGACGTCATCGGCTACTCCCGCGCTGTGATTGGCCCACAATATAGAGCGCTGTGATTGGCCCAACCAAAACTATAGCGAGTTGTGATTGGATAGACACAGCAGTGGTTTGGGCTGCGAGGGTTCCAATGAAGCGTGCCTAGACCAAACTCTGCAAAGCAAGAATTTGGTCTAGTTCACTAGGCTATGCACACTGCGCTGTCTCCCTGAAGGCTGCTGTATGACACAAGGAGCCATGTTGCTTTGTGGTTTCCTTTGTCCTCTTCTGTTGGAAACCACCAGAGGTGCCAGTGTCTTTTACCTCCTATTTCAGCTGTAAGCCACAGGAAGGCCTACATTTATTTTTCAGATCAATTGTTTGTGCTTTATTTAACCTGTGAGGTTTCATTAGCCTAAATCATCTCCTTTTATGACAAGTCCAGTCAGATTTTGCTTGTAAAGAGGCAGTTTAACTGGTTACTTAAGTAACTTTAACCAGTTAACTCACGCTGAAGGGACACAGCCGGGCATCGAGCCGGCTGGTTGTTTGGTTCCAGAGATGCTGAGTGGGGTTCTTCTGTGACTCCGAGGCTCATATTCTAAAATCAGTCAATCACTGGGATTTGAGAGTACTAATATATGAAAGAGGACGCGTTTACCTGATTTTTGAGTAACGAATGATACATGCTGTCTCAAAGCTAAGTGACAATAGTTACTTTGAAAATATTTAGGGAACCTTTTCCTGTCTGGCCAGGCCTGTAGCCTTGGACATGTGACTCACAGTATGAGCAGCCCATGATAAAACGGACATAAAATCAACAAACTCAAACTGATTTCAGCAAAATGCTTAAAAAATCAAAGAGTTGACTCATTTGGTTAAATTCCAACATCCTGTTTTTTTCCCTAGGTGCATTGCAAAGCAAAATGCAAAAAGCACCTAGTTTTTGAAGTCCTTGAAACAGCCTCCATCCATTCACCTAAGATATTTGAACAAGTAAAGTAAAAATTAAAAGTAAGAACCACCAAAAGTCATAGTCATGACACCACAAAAGAAATTAATGTTTAGATATATTTATAGATAAAGCTTTAACAAAAGGTATAGAAGTATGGATGGGCATCGTTTGAATTTCAACAATTCTGGTTCCAAAACTAGCTGGCTGCAAAAACTAAATGTTTTAAAAGAGCCATATACTAGCTCTTACTTACTTTCAGACCAAAATCAACTATTGGACCATGCGGTTGTCGATCTCGCCGAACCGCAGCACTTCCCTGGGTCCTCCACTTATAACGCACTCGCGTATTTAGCAACAGCAGGTGTTTGGACAGAGGTGTTTGTCGAGGTAACAGATTCCAGATATTCGTTACCCGTGAGCTCCTTTCTCACTGGGAGCATTTCAGACACGATATGGCAGCGAAAGTATTCCACGCAGCTGGTCTACACGACATGTGAATTCAGCAGTTCACACGATAACAAGCAAGGAGAATAATGGCAGCATGTATTCAAAAAGGTCTGTGGTTTATTTTCAGTTCTGTTAACCTCGGCTACGGAGGTTTCACAGAAAATGATTTTACTAGTTAAGCAACTAGAAATCTGCATGACTTTTATTTTGAAAGTTTCCAGATGTTTGACACTGCTTTTCGTGTCCTGATCTGAACTGCAGATTTTGACACATTCTGGAAGTGCAGCATGTAAAAAACAGACTCATAGCATAAGCAATGCACCCCTACACTTCTGAGACGCTTCCAAAACCCAACGCTTCGTGGCCGGTGGACACGTACCCATCCACTATAACGGTGGCTAATTGCTGCGTACTACATTTTGCTGATGTTACGCAATGCTTACTCGTCCAGTAAAAAGGCCAATTCATGCTTTTGTGTGTTATTCTGTCCCCTACATCTGTTCTCTCTCGTCTGTAGGCAAATGTGCAGGTAAATAAAACATTCTCCTGTTTTTAGGTAGGAGCAATGATCAGGTGCAACTAGCAGATTTGTTGTTTACTTCAATTTTACCCATGCTAAACATCGAACTGACACACAAGTAAAAAAGAGAGCAAGTATCGGCAAGATAACAGAGTTGCGCTAAAACTTAAAAGGTTTTTTGTTTTTCTCGCAAATAATCTAATGTTTAACAGAAAATGTGAGTAAAATGTGTTAAATTTTAACTTAATATTTTGTTTTATGTTGGTTCTGCTCTTTGGACTTTCTTCTGGATCACTGCCATCTTCATACTGTGGTAAACTAATATGGTTTTAGAATAAACACACAGTTCAGTATTTTAACTTTTGCTTTGTTTTTAATGGTCAAACACTGTAAACATCTCATATTCTCCCAAATCTCTCTGTTTGTTTAAATGAAATAAACCCTACTACACATATAAAGTATCTCCCTACCACTATGATAAGAATGTGATAATATTTTCCACTGAGCACTTGTTTTTAGCCTTGAATGGTAAATATTTTTGTTCAGGTTTATTCTTGATTCAAAAATAAAAACATGTTTTTCTAGATTCAAGCTGCTACTGTGTGTTGCTGTAATATCTCTTTACACACCTTCGGTCAGACAAGCATTTTATCAAAGGCTTAACGGGGAGCTGAGTGTCATTTAGATGCTTGTGGTTGCTGTGGTGAGCTGCAGAGACAGTAAAAATGCAACTCTGGTGAGAGCTGAGACTGTAAATAACAAACAGAGCAACTTTCATTACTGCTTTCCAGTCTCGTAGCTCCAATCTTCATATTAGAGCAAACCCGTTGGGTTGTAAGTTTATGATTATTGCTGCACAACAATCATTCAAACAATGTCGTAAGCAAAACAAGTTGGGCCAATTTTCTGTCTGAATGCATTAGTTTCTTTCCAGACAGGCTAGTTCGGCTAAATCACTTTAATTTCAAAAGTCTGCAACAACTTCTTTTTAATGGATTTATAAACACAACTGCTGATAAACCTGCACAGAAAACAGCAACAGAACTGAAAGCAAACTAGACATATCTATGTTCATCCACTTGTATTAAAAATCATTAAGGATGCATGAAACACCTGCAGGGTCAAGTGGAAGGAAAATATAAATGTGTTTACTCATTCCATCCTGGATCTTCTGCAGGTTTATCAAAGAGTGTGAGGATTTAATCTCATTATTTAGATAAAGTCACAGTGACTCTTTCTTTTTATGCTGCATTGTATTCTGACAAATCACAACATGGATTTGTTTTTTGAACACTTATCAGACTTAAGATAAGTTAACTGTCAAGGCTATCCACGGAGAGGAAATCAACTAAAAACACTCAAGTCAGCTTTAAACTTTCTGCATGAGACAGTTATATTTATCTGTAAATAATAGTGGTTGTGTAGAAATATAAATGCAATTATAAAATTTACAAATGTCTATTTCTAAGCAATTTAAACACAAAAAAGCACAGAATAATGTGGCCACTTTAATTTTGGTCAATTTACTGGTTTTGGGGGCGACACAATAACATTATATTGACAAATATAGCCCTAAAATAAACAAAACTATAATGACCTCTCATTAAAACAAAAGAAAAAAATGTTGAGGTTTGTAGAAGATAGTACTTGTTCTATAACAGAAAAACATCCGAAAAAATAATTTATTTCCAAGTTTTCTTCATTCCGTTTGTTGTCTTTCACTTTCAGATGATGTCGAGTTTAGCACGTGAGAACAGAAGCGACTGAGCGCGAGCTGCTTCGCTACAATTAACCAAAATAAAGTAAAACAACTAAACTTATTTTTTAAAGGTGCTTCTCTTTCATAAATGGGTTTAAAAACAAAAGTAGGCAATTAAATCTCAAACAATCATCACTTACCCGATAAGAAAGGAGTTACAAGTAGCTTTGATAAGATTCAATCCTCCTCAGAGTTCTTCTTTTACTACTTCTTGTTCTTCTTCTGTTCCTACTTTTTCTTCTTCTGCGTCAAAAAGCGAGTAAATAAACAATATTAGCTATAAACGAGTCCGCCTATGAGCTTTAAAAGAGAGCGCTTATGTATCCCGAACTGACCTGCAGCAGTCTCTCACTCTTCTTCTCACACACACATGAGCGCGCGAGCACAATAAAAACAACATGCTACTGCTGCTGTGTGGAGGCACCCGAGAGGCACGCTACCGTGTAGAGCTGCGCGTGCGCACTAGTAACTTTTAGGAGCACATGGCTGAACTTGATTTTAGCCTAAGTCCTCAACCACCCTCGCCTGGCAAGCCATCCTATATATGTGAATATATAGAATTGGGTCTAGTTCACTAGGCTACAACCACCCTACATTTAAAAATATATTTCAGACTATTTAAGACTTTCAATGTTTTTCTTTGGACTTCTTAACCTCTAACATGATCTTGAAGTATTTTGTAACAAACTATTACAACGACACAATCTAATTTCAATTCAATTTATTTATATAGCGCCAAATCACAACATCAAGTCATCTTAAGGCACTTCACAAACTTTCCAATTGAACCTACTTGTCAGAGCACTGAGTTCAGTTCATTATGCCAATTAGTTAAGGATTATGTGACATTTCTAACAAAATAACAACAGTTTAACACTTAAAATGGTTTCTTTATACACCAAAAAGGTAACTCTAGGAAGCTGAAGCTGAAAACATGAACTGAAGAATGACACATCTGTATATCTAAATCATCTAGATCTTCAGATCTGGTTCTTTACAGTCTTGACACTTCTTTTGTGCTCCACTTTCCTCATTTGTCTAAACACACTGCACATTGCACTGTCATGGTCACATACTACGTTGTAACAGAAAACGAGTTTAAAAATAGCTAAGATTCAAAGAAAAACATTGATGTTGTTTCATCCAGGTGTTATCAAACCTTTGCATAGCTCTCTGGTTCAGATCGCTGCTCTTAAACAACAATTACAGAACAGAAGAACTTAAGAAACCTCGAAAATGACAAGTTCAGGCATCAGTGATGCATGACCATGAACTGCAGTTCAGTGGAATTATGATACCATCTAAAACAAACATTAAGATAACGTTTTCCTCTTTTGGACAGATGCAATTACATTTTTTATCTTTTAGATTTAACTTTAAGACCTGGGGTTAGATAAATATCTTTTTGCACATCAAAACCATACTATTACTAGAACCTATGAGGTGACCTTTTGATTGTTTTTCAGTCCGCCTGTCTTCTGAAGTGCTATTCAGGGATTATAGCATCTTCAGATTAGAGCCTGGATTATAAAGGCAGCACAAAAATAACTAAATAAGAATCAGATCGCTCTGCTCTGCAGACTAAATTAGAGGAAATAATCCTAAAAACATATTTAAAAGATGATCTAACAACAACAGCACTAATAAGAATGTAAAGACATCCAGAAAATTACTAGTTTTAAAAACACAAATTAAAGGTGATGACAGATTAAGGTGAGGGACGGCATGATGGGAGTGTGTTCTAATGATCTCAGTTTTGTGAACCTTCTCCTTTAGCCGTTTCTGGTTCAGCATTCTTTAAATATCAAAGTTCTGAATTGACATTTTCAGATGCTTTCAAATTTGAATATTGCTTGCAGCACGCAGCCTGACCACAAGAATTCCTCCTTCGACTCCTTTGTTTGTCCTTCAAGGTGTAATCACTCTTCACAAAGCTGTCGCTATTTACCAGAGATCAAGGCATTCCTTCCATATTTAATTTATGACTTAATAAGTGAGAAATTGATTTGACTGCTCTCACGCAGGAGGAGGCTTCAGCTGTCACACAGATGTGAGATTATGAGGATCGACTGTTCCTCTCTGTGTCTGTCTCTGCAAATGTCACCGTATTGAACTGCTGCAAAACTATTTATTGTCTGTATTGACTCTAGATTAAATTACAGCTGATTTACTGACTGACTTTCTGTGTGAGGAGAGTTGATGAAGCTAGATTTCAGGATTCACCTGAACAAATCCCAACACGCTGCTTGAGAAGCCCAGAGGCTCACATATGATACATCATGTTTACGGAGTCAAAAGTTCAGTAAATTCTCGTGTTTACAGGAAATGAGAATAAAAACTGCATGAAAATGATTGAGATTAAGTTTCGCTTTACAGTTACTTTTGGGTTTTCTGCTACGAGGGCAAACTCAGACCTCTTTTTCTGGATTAGGTTAATCCCTCATGTTGAAACAGAGATGTGTGTAGATGGAGAAGCCAAAACATTTTGTAATAACTGTGGCCTTTTCTAATCCCCAAATCAATCATTTCAGGCCACTCCCGTCTTTCCAGCTGTTTCACGGCCTCACACACGAAAAAGGTCGATCCTATCTTAGCTCGTTGCTTTCATGTTGTCTTTAAGGCACCAGAGAGAAGGTGGAGGAGCCTTGTGTGAAAACGTCATGAACATTTTCTGATATTTGCCTACTTTACTCCTCTCATTACGTTTTGATTTAAAGCAGCATAAATACATTATTTTTTACATTTCTATGTCTGTTTGGCTGATAATAAAGTTTCTGAAATAGGTTTTGGTAACACTTTACCATAAGGGACCCTTTATTAACGTTACTTACTGCATTATTAAGCATTAATAAACTATTAAAGTATTAACAACTGCTTAATATTAAGTAATGCATTACTAAGCAGACCCTCCTGGCCCTTCGTCTAACCTTAAGGACACTTAATAGTTAACAATATCGGGAATGTTAATAAAAAGATGCTTTGTTTATTCATGCTTAATAAAGCACTAAGTAACGTTAATAAACAGACCCTTATTGTAAAGTGTTACCTAGTTTTCTAACACAGGTTGTAACAGATAACTGGACTATTTCTGCACCTCAGATTGAGTTTTTCCAGGTTGTCAACAACAACAACAACAACAATACATCTACTCAGCACACCTATTTCTGTTTAATTATATATGTAGCTGATCAAGTTCTTAGGAGTCAGCAGGACCAGGATGTAAACCTCATGCAGATGACATTTCATACAAATACTCTTGCGTCTTATTTTGGTCATTAAAATGGTTTATTGTCAGATGTTTTATTCAAATGCAAAACTAAACCTAAAATATGTTTTTGCTTCTCTAAAGAAAAACTCCCACAAAGAAAAGTAAAGTATGATTTTATTCAAAACACCTGAAAGGTCTGGGGAAAAAAAACATGTTATAAATGTGGAGAATCAAACACGTTCTGGATTCATAACTTAGAGACGACTTAAATTTAATAAGTGAGAATGAGTTTTTCAACAACTACAGTAGGCTTTCGCCACCTGTAAGTCGACCTTTTCTACTTTTTATTTCTTCAGCTTTTAAAAGGCTTCCATTACTCTTTTATTCTTAAGAATTTATATGACTATCCTTTCTTTTTTCCAGCATGTGTGTGTTTGGTGGGGCACTGTGCACAAAAGAGGTGTGTGTCAATGTGTTTTTATTGCTCAATCCGGTTGGATGTCCGCTGACAGAAGCAGAAATGAAAATGCAGTCTTCCTCAAATTGGAAATCTTGAGCCACAAGAGGAATCACGAGTACAGAAATCTGCAACAGAAGCCAAGGTTTTCCTGTGTGGTACATCCATCGATCCATTTTTCCTCTTATCACAGTTGTCAAGGTAACAGATTCCAGACTTCTCTCACCCCATTGACACCCTAGTATTCCCAGATCAGAGAGGATATACTGTATAATCCCTTTACAACCAGTTCTTGGGCAGCCCCAGGATCTCCTCCCAGTACCTGAAAACCTAGAGAGGAGGTTAAGTGGCATGGCCAAACCACCTCAGGCGACTCCTTTTGACTAGAAGGAGAAAGTCTATTCTGAGCTTGTGGCAGTTTTTCAGCTTCTAGATCAGGGATCTTAAACTCTGGTCCTCGAGGGCCACAATCCAGCATGTTTTAGTTGTTTCCTGCTTAAACACATCTCATTTGCAGGTTAACAGGCTGAACAATTGATTCAACCATTGAATCAAATGTGGAGAAGAATAACAACTAAAATGTGGATTGTGGCCCTAGTGGACCGGAGTTCGAGATCCCTGCTATAGATGGTGCCGTTGGAGATAACTCCAGATTTGCACTTTAAAGCCATACTATGCAACTTTTTCATATTTTAAAATAATTTTCTTGACCCAGTATGTGCTAAAATGACCCTTTACAGGGTTAATGAAATGCAATCAGACCCCCATCATCATCTGTGGCCAGAATACCGCACTTGCAACTTCAGAGTGCCGGTCCAGTCTCTGTTGGACTTAGTAATGTGGAGCTGACACACCTGGCGCTGCAATCCGCTTCCATCATGTTTTAGATCGTGAACACAGCTGATTTGTTTGATTTAGTGATGAACCGCTCCTGTAGACACTAATGAAGGCTGAGGAGACATTTCAGCAGTTAGATTAAGGCGTTAAAAAGACGAACGCACAGCGAGATCTTTTGCTTTCACTAACAGAACACTAGGGGGTGCTAAAAACAAGCCAAAACTGCATAGTATCCCTTTAAGCAACTTCAAGGTTAAAATAAACAAATGTACACAATACTCAAATGATCAGTTGTAAAGTCACTGTCGCAGAGTGCATTGGTAAAAGTCAGAGAGAAATTATTATATAAAATAAAAACTCAACAAAAATTCTTCCTTTTATAGGAAAATTTTAATAGTTATTCAATGTTCTACATTTTACAGTAAATATACAATTACAAACTTGGCTTAGTTATAGTACTAAGATCACTAACTGATCTTTAAAAAAAACCCTCAACAACAACAAAAATACATTAAAAAAAAGAAAAAATTAAAACAGATTTACACTTCATATCACAAGCCTGACGCAGGTCCTTCACTCTGGACCAAATAGCTAACATACAATTCACTTCTCTCAACGCTGAACAGACGTTGGGCTTCAGTTTCAAACACAACCTTACGGTAACAGATATACCATAGCATGTGCAAACTGGGTACCAAACGAAAACTTCCAAAGATGGGGTTGTTCCTAACACTCGGTCCGGGTCGGAATACGAGTTTGTGTTGTTTGGAAGACGAGGAAATTTTTTTTTCCACTTTTTGCATCACATTTAGTGTCAAATCAAACTAAGACAGATCTCTGACGAGTTAAAAAAAAAGCTGCAGCAGAACATCAAAGACATTTAAGAGCCTACTATTCATTTTAATAGTAGTGTTGTAATTTTCACTGATAAAAAAAATGAAAACTTAGCAACTGAAAGGCAAAAAAAAGGAAGAAGAAAGGAGAGAGTGGAAATAGAAAGAAGAAAGGTGGAATGAACGCTTCAGGTCACGTTTTCACGGTTTAAGTGAAAAGGTTCAAGATTATATTACACTGAAGAAAAAGAGAGGAAAGTAATCGTCTTTTAAACCTTCCCAGGTCTGGAAATGTTACAGAAGACAGGATGATGAATGAAGAGGAAAGAAGGATCGAAGATCAACGATTAAGACAACTTTGCACACAAACTTTCCTCCTCGAACACGCAGGGATGTGCAACAACCCACCTTCACTCAAGTAGAAACTGAACTAAACGAAAGTGAAACTAAGAAGTAACAGAGGCAGTTAAACCCTCTTGAAAAAAAAAGCCATTTTCTCACCTCTTATGCTCTGTGGATCTGCCTCTTTCTACCGGAGGAATTAAAGTTTAAGAGTGTTGGTCCACAGTCAAAAAAACTCTCAACTACAACCAAAGCAGCTCATCAGGAGTCGTTTTGGTTGAGTTGAAAGTTTTTCTGAAAATATGAATGAAAAAGATTCAGATTCTCCCCAAAAATAATTCTCAGCACTGAAAAGTTGACATCCAATTAAAATAAAAATAAAAATTACACCAAGTTCCTTTATTGTTCAGGCTCAAAGCCCTCAAGAGATGCCACTTCCAGACTTTGTCACTGGTGACATCTAGTGTTCCAAATGGGTCAGTGGACTATTAATGCATTTAAATGATGCACCATTTAAAAAATATGTAAAGATCGTCCATTAATTCAACATAACTGCTTTTCAGATGGAGTGAAAAGATCAGACTGACAGCACCGAAACAATAAAAACTGTCAGGAAAAGGAGTGAAGAAGTGTGGGAGGAGAACATATGACCTGGTGGCATTTTGCATCCCCAGAAGGGATCAGACTGAACATCTGAGAGGAGGCAAAAGGCACAGGTCGACACCGTATACCATACGATAAAAAGTCAGACAGGTAATATGAATCAACAACAGGAAAACACAGAATTCACATTAAGCAAGACATAACAAAGACTCAGCTCACCAGTTATTTAGGAGAAGAAACTAATATTTACCAAACGATTGGTGAAATATGGCACAGAAAATAAAAAAAAGAGGGAGGCGTGGAAGCTAGGGGTCTTCCCGAGACATCATCCGATGTCGTGCCGATCAGTCGTTCGTCCCCCTGCTTCCCTCAACACCCGTAAATTCACACAAACGTGGGAATCTGATGACAAACTCCATGATTCCTCACATTATTTACAGACCCCTCCCCTCACGGTAAAAAGATATGCAGAGGACAGATGCAGAAGTCAAAATAAAGAATCTTAAAAGCACAAACAGTAGCTGCCACACTGATGCAACCATGCGTAGCTAGAAATACATTACTGTACCAATTGCTGTTTAAATATACTGCATGTTTTTACTTTTATTCTTTTAAACCTAGAAATCCAATGCTATAGTGAAAGACACCTGAATATTAATGCATACCCATAATGCTCAATTGACCAAAGGGAGAGGATATAAACATAATAAAATCAAAAATACTGACAGAAGTTGGTTAAATAATCCTAATGTGGAGAAACGTCACTGATGTCGCAAGAAGATCCTCGTTTTTTTTTACTCTTCCTGTCAATTTAAAGCATTCGTTTTAAAATATAAAGAACAGGGCTGGATCTTTTCATGCCTAATCCTCCACTTATTTTATATAAAATACACTTTTTTTTATTTAGCAGGGATCAAATATCCAGCTTTCCTCCGACAGCGGCTTTATTTGAGAATTAACCTACTAGTGTACAAACATCTGGACTAAGAACACCCCAACACTCAACCTTATTGTTTTATTTTAATTATGATAGAAACTTTTTGCACTACAAAGCCTAAGTACCTGTTCCTTAGCATTAAATTATAATAGTATAGTCAAGTTTTTTTCTATTTTATCTTGTGCAACATTTCCTCACAATGCTATTCAATACCCCAAACGTCTGATATGTTCTTAACGTCTTAGCATTAATTATTGAATGAAGGCGCCGTAAAGCCGCCTCCGACTCGGTATTTAGATAACGCTAAAAGAATCTAGTCAAAATGCTGATAAAATAATCCCCGTATGCTAAGAGCTGGAGGCATTCCCTCTTTGTTTATTGCAATAATCAAACCACTTCATCCACATTATACCCGCGCAGTAAATGCTTAATGCAATACCAATCTGTATCCTACAGATCCTAGACGTATGATGTGAATCACAATCGGTTTTTGTTTGTGGAAATTCTGAGAAATGCCACGGGCCTCGGCCAAACGTGGACGCCATCGACGAACCCGCACCAGAATCTCCACCAGGAGAGCAGCGATGAACCTGGTTTGAGCTGCAGAAACATTAAACTCCAGGTTTTTTTCTTGTTTAATTACAGTTTTATATTTTTGGACACATTTTATAATACTATTGTTGTTCTGGTATTAAACTAAAATCTACTCATTTGACTTATCATTATAATTAAAACCTTTTTTGTGTTTGATTATCAGTCCTCGCCCAGAGAAAAGGAGATAAAATGAAAGTACTAAACCAGAGCAGCTCCTGTGGTTCTGTCACCCCTCCTCAGCTCTCCTCCAATCCCTTTAAACTCCTCCTCTGCTCTCTCTTGGCCACGCCCACCTCTAAGAATCCACGGTTTGTGTTACAACTGGAGGTTCTGTTCACTAAGTGCCACTATTGTGTGTTTTTTTCCTGCCACAAGAACCCCTGTGTGTATGTGTGCATGTTTCTGTTATTACTTTTTTATTTTACAATAAAACAAATGACCCAAACAAGTCTGAAATGTTCTCTAGCTAAGATTTGTCACATACCAGCCTGCATAGTATGTAGTCTGAAGTGTCTGAAGGGCTTTCTTTAGTGTGTACTTGGTACAGCGGGAAAAACGTGAGACATGATGCGCAGTGAGCCGGCGAGTGCTCAGAGCACTGACCGACACCGACGAGGTGACGAGACAGCCGGAGACGTGCTGGAAGACGACTGACATTAAAAATGGAGCAAATCAGGCAGGAAAAAGATGGAGAGCAAAGAAAAACAAAAACAAAAGAGGAGAAGTTGAAGCGTCTTAGTGTTAATGTCGAGAAACAAAGAGCCTAAAAACGTTGGAACCCTGTGCTGATATCTAGTTGTTAGAACATTTGGCAGCATTAGTCAATAGTCTCTGTAGTGATGAGGATGGTGATGATGAAGGAGAAGAGTAAGTGCCCGATATTTTCCCGCCAGCTGAGCCCAGCAGGTGGGACACACACACACACGCGCACACACACAGAGAGAAGCAGGAGCGACCGACACCTGCGGTTGGTCAAGAGTCCTAAAAAAAGTAACGAGGAATTCAAACATCTTACAAAATAAAAGTAATGACTGGTTGGCAAACGAAAAGGAGAAAAAACCAAAACAAAAGCAGCTTTTGTAAAAACATTAGAGAATGTCGCGTAATAACAATAATAGTAAAGTGGCTGTTGCACTTTAGTTTTGTTCTTGCAGACAGGTGCCGAGTTCTCGTGGTTACTGCTGGGAGCTCGTGTTACGTTTGAGCAGTTGCATACGATGGTGGACTCCAGATCTGGAGGGGGAGGAAAGGGAAGACTGGTTTCAGAAGAACTGCGAGGATGAACAACAGAACAAGAGAAAGGAGGAGGAGACGCCTCCCAGGATAAACGCTCACATGATGGGTGGGCTGGGCTCTACCAGTGGGGCGGTACGTAGCTGTAACCAGGTGTCCCTTGGGGCCTGTAGGTTGGCACGGTAACTGGGTGTGCTCCGATTGGGGGGTGCTGGGGCGTTGTCAGCAGGGTCCCTACACAGACAGAACACCACCAGGAATGTTAACAGGGTTTATAAATAACCGTTCTCACCATCTTAAACATGGCCGCCCCATTTACGCCACACAGGTCACCTCAAAGATCTGGGTAATGTTTGTCCTACCTGCGCTCATGGCCATGGTTGTCCCGGCTACCATCCCCATGGCAGGCATGCCGTTGTTGCGGGGTGCAGGAACGGGGACAGGGGCGGGGTAGAGGGCCGTGGAGGGGATGCTGTTGGGCTGCACTACCGTGGTGTGATGGATCACATGTGGCTGAGCGGCGTACACCGGTTGGGTATAATACGCTCCCTGTCAGGAGGACAGTACAAACTTTTAATACTTTAGGTGTTGGAGGGGGACGTTTTCACAGTAGTTATCTTCCTAAATGTGCAGAAAACACCAACCAGGTCAATAAAACCATCCAATCCAACACTACTAAAACAAATCAGACGCCAGCTGATCCACGGCTAAATGAAGAAATGGATGCACTGTTTCTTAGTTAAGAAGATAAATGAAAATGGGAAAACTCCTGCTGCTCTAACTTTGGCACGAACCAGAGACCATTTGGTGTCACTTTGATTTTTAATAAGTGAAGAAATAACAAACACCAACGAGGGAACGCTGGTTTGCTGCTGACGCTCTTACCTGTGCGTAGATGTTCTGCTGAGGGTAGGCACTGCGGATGGGGTACATAGCTGTCGGGTACGGGGTGGGGGTGGGGGTGTAGGGAGGAGGTGCTCCATTTGACTGAGTGGGGGGCACTTTGTACGGGGTTCCCGCAGCAGTGTATCCTAAAAAAACAGATAAAAGGCAGAGTTTATTAACAAAACTCTTGTTTAGGAAAGGAGTCTTAATCAATCCATTTCACTCTGAAACAGCTGGAAGGAGGAATCGTTTTCCTGGAGAAAACAGTAATAAGCTGCATCTTTCAGCAACGCCAATCAGAGCAATAAAGGTGACAGAAATCAGATAAGATGCTGAAACAGTCGGAGCTGAAGGGACCTGCAGCGTCAGGTCATCACTATCTGTCAGCTGTCACCATGAGCTAATCCTTTCCAGCAATCAGCAGCAACGTGACCTCTAGATTCTCAACATTAGCTACTCCAGCTGCTTTTATGCCACCACGATCCATCATCCCACCACTTAAGGGAGTTCTGACGAGAAATCCCAGCACGTGTTAATTGTTTTATAAATAACTCTGAACTTAATGAAGTGAAACAATCAGAGGAGTGAGTGTGGGGCTTTAGCAGACAGTAAATAACATAATTTCTAGACTAGTCTGCATTTCCTGTAAAGTCCACCAGATGGGGACTGGTGCGGTCTTCATCAGGGGATTTCAATAATAAAACAAAAATCCAAGCCTGTTTTTTTCCCCTCTATAAGTCTCATTCAGCAAGCGTCAACCAGTCGATTTCATCGCAGCATCCTTTTTCCTTGTGCAGAAATCTCCTTATGCTTCCTGCAGCATCACTAATTTGATTAAATTGTAAAGAACCCCAGAGTGATTGCACCAATCCACACTGGATCTAGCTCCACACAGCTGTAAGAAAGATGGCAGAGGAGAGTGATGGCATTTGGTTTCACCTGTTTTTGCCTCTGTTGGGTGCAGTACCTCTGAGCAGCCACCTGGAGGAGCCTGAAGGTCAAACATGCTACTAGCTAGCTGCAGCTGAGCTTATGAAAGCCCTTCTCTCACACAAGGACAAGGGAACAAAGAGATGCTGGAGCTGCTCCGTGGTTAAAAGTCTGTGTGCGCTCGTATGTTTGAGTATGTGCGCGCACACGCATGCTTTAACATGCATGCAGGCCATTAAAGAACAATGGTGTTGACAATCACACAAAAGCCCTGCTGATAGAAAACAGTTTGTCTACGGTCTTGGAGAATAATGACCAAATCACAGTTCTAATCAGACCACAGCTGGGTTGTTAGGAGATTCATGTTTGTCTAGGAGGGGGAGAAAAAAGGCCATTTTTTTAATGGCTCTATATTTTACACTCCATGAAAAGCACAGAATGAAACTTGCAATCGAACAACACGAGCTCAACAAAGAGGTTCAGGTTTCTGCTGGAACAAAGCGGAGTGAGCTTTGCTTAGGCAGATCTGATATTTTCTTAGACGTCTAAAA
>SSNS01000213.1:537001-554093 GCA_006937985.1 Aphyosemion australe
GGGGTGCAGCTTCAGAAGAGACACAGATTACAATCTAACGCCCCTCCTGCTTCTGTCAGACACTCTAAACTCTACAGAATAGGAAACAATGGAAGTAGTCTTATTACTCTTGCTAATAAAATGCCATCTTCAAGCTTTTATTAGATTGTTTATAGATATTTTGTTCTCCACTTTAATATTTCTATAATGGATGGTAAAAGCTCCCTTTCACACAAAAATGTCATTAAAAGCTATATGTTTTAGTATTAAAACACTACAAGCTCATGTTTCCTTCTTGAGTTCTTACAAGCCGTGTTCCTGTGTTTACTCAAATTTGATAATTAAATAATTTTTAAGCATTAATCAGAATAACATAGGTTCTTCCTTTTAAGTATGCATCATCCTCACTGCCTTACAATTCAACAATAATCAGAAAGATCCTGGACAGTCATTTTTCCTTCTGCAGTTTTCAAATGATGTGATAAAACACCCCCCCATCTGCTTCAGGGACCAGACAGTGAACCCAGCAGAAATGCATCTGCAGCTATACAGCCACTGACAGCTGCTGCTGCCCCCCCCCCTCCCGTTAATGTCTTCAGGCTGAGAGCAGCGTTTACTCCATAATACCTCAGAGCTGTGAGCTACCTTCTGACTGCACCAGTGGCTGCGACGATGCTTTGATTTTAACGGCAATGTTTGATTTACTACAAATCTGAATCCACCAATGACTCATCAGGGAGACAATATTTGCTTTAGGTTAAGTACGCATTATAAACCTGTAAACTCGACGCAGAGCAGAGGGTAAAGGATCCTTTTGACACGAGTTTTAAATTTCTGTAAAGGACTAATTAAAACAAATAGAGTGTTATGTCAGCTTTAACTGGAGCCTTAATTGTTTTTTATTTATTTTACAAACCACAGGAATCACTTGCTTCGCTCAGTGTGAACTCAATGATTATTTGTTTGAGAAAATTAATCCATGGCCCGTTTTTATTCCATTTCAAAGTTGTTTGGATTATTTTTTTATTTAATTGCTTATTCTTTTAGCACATTTACAGGTACTACTTTTTTAAAATTTACATACAGATTTTAAAAAGGACCTTAAAGCAACACTAAAGTGTTTTAACACTTAAGCTATTGCTTTCAAACTGGTTTCAGTGATTCTTGAGTCATAAACTTGAGCAACTTCACATTAGACAGCACTCTGTAGCCCTCTGATGACCAGAAACCGCACATAACAGTTTTGTGGTTCGGGTAAGAACACTAGTGGGAGGTCTCTTACCTGCTTTATAGCCGTTTACTGTGCCGGTAGCTCATATAAAGGCTAGCAATTAGCTTTTTCAGTTCGCCAACCATCAATTACATGCATAAGAAGAAGGATTTTGTTGTTTTTGTTGGCATCATGGCTAGGGGTGGGAATTGAAAAACGGTTCTTTTTGAACCTCATTTTTATGCAAAAGAATGGTTAAATCTCCATAGGTGATGGTTGCAGAATTGCACAGTTCTATTGGACTTTAGTTGATTGTATTTGTTGCTGCTGGCTGACGTAGTTTTATTTTTGAGCTCTCAGTTCACATGTCCTTTTAAAAAGGAGAGCTGAAATGTTACTGGACATTCTTGTTGCCACAAAATAATTTATGTTTTATTTTGTTATATTATTTCTACAGAAGAATATTTATTTTATATTTACAAATTAATTCTTCTGGGGGCCCTGTAGCAGCCCTAGGCTGTGGACCTCTCAAGACCTCACTGTTGGGTTCGTACGGTCATGTTACTTCTAAACTTGTATCTTGTTCAAAGATAAGATATAAAACACAGTTATAAGCTTATTTGTTTCTTTTCTCTTTTTCCAAATGAGAATCGATAAAGAATCTAATCGAAAACAGAATTGAAAATGGAATCGAAATTGTAAAAATCTTATCAATTGCCACCCCTAATCATACCAGAGCCTGTAAGTAATGTGTTTGGAGGCGAAGCAAAGAGCTAAAATCAGAGTGAGCATCAGCATGGCCTACACTCGTTTGAGAGAGCTGAAGGAGGCTACAAAATCATGGACTGATGGTGACCTGGCTTTGTTGCTACTGGACTTGTAAGTAATGATATTATTTTGTCAAACAGGGTGAATCTTTTTACTTTGTGGCTTATTGAGCCTCACTTGGCTCGTGTTAGCTCGTTGTTAGCGTTAGCTACAGAAGGGCTGTGGCAGGGTTTTTGTGACAGTTGTAATTCCACTTTCAACCAGTAGGGCGGAGAATCCAGAAACTTTGGTAGTGGTGCTTTAACTCGCTTAATGTTGCATTTTGGTAGAATTTTCTCAATATGCATGATTTATTTTAAATACATTATTTTATTAAGGTGCCGACATCTTTCAGGTGAAAAGAATTGTGTTAAAATGATAAAACACATTTTCATTAAAGTATGTTCTCATACTGATTCATATAAAACACATATTTATGTGGTTTAACAGTCAGGAAAAAAAGAGAATTTCTTCATAAAAATCAACCGTAACATCCTTTGCTCAAAATCTGCCATTTTTGTCCTCCTTTATTTTAAAATAAAACAAGTATCAGCGTATTTGTGAGTGAGAGCTCACCTGGCGGATACCCAGGACTTCCCGTTTGATAAAGGTTGGGAGTGTAGGTGGGAGCTGTGGTGGGATAAGCTCCTGGATAGCCTGTAAGAGGTTAAAAGTGTTAACAAAAGTTTCATTGACAGAGGGAACATCAACACATGCATGCACATGAGGCGGTATTTGGTTCGACGCAGGATGTGCACAGATGGCACTCATTAGAAAAATGTCTGCAGCAATAACACAGTCGGCTGAATGTGTCTTACATCCACCGATTTGGCAGACCAGACACACCTGCCAATATGCTGTGGGAGGAGATAAATTCAGAAACATTAGCAATGCATAAAGACACAAGAGGGGGGGGGGGGGGGAGGGTAGATGCGCGCACACACACTCGTGTGCGTCATAAATCACATGTCAGGGGAAAACAAAGACGTTCTGACCTGAGGAAACACTCTTATATGATGTGGAGTTTTAACACAAAGGAGCAGAAAGAGCCGAGGAAAAGCAGGTGTGGAGGAAAAGAGGAGAAGCAGGGAAACGGCTGCTCTCTATGTTTGCCATTATTGATTCACAGCCTCACAGATGAACTGTGGCTTCTAGCCTTTGCTTTCTGCAGGTTCAGCTGCTGTATGCTCATCTACAGTCAGATGTAGCAGGTCTTTTACATATCAGTACATGAACACAGCAAAGGGAAGCCAAGATGATTCAACGTGTTTACGACCGTTTATAAGAAGATCTGGATGTTCCAGCGTTCAGTTTCATGCATTTTTAGTCTCAATTTGCACAAAACTGCAGCTGAATTAAACAACCTTCAGCAGACACATTCAACACAACCCCATTCTGACATGTGCAGCAATATAACTCTTAATCAGCATCAATTTGGTGAATTAATAATTCAACAGAGGATGAACAGTGTTGATAATTCATCATTTTGACTCCATTTTCTTTGCATTTTGGATTTAAAATAGCAATAAGAACAAATTTCTACTTGATTATATCTGAATTATTAACAAAGTTGATTATTTTAAATTATTTTTAACTTATTTGTACTTCGACTGTTTCTTTATGAAGCAAAGATCAACTATGAAACTCAGATCTAGTTAGTTTGGGTGCTGAGGTTTGAAAATGTGGATGGTTCAGATTTGTAGGGAGAATCCAGTACTGTAGACCCCCAGTTCAAACAGGAGTTGTTTTTACTCAAATGTGTTAAATAATATTAAACCTGCATTAAAACGTTTAAAACAGCAGTTTCTTGTATTTTAGGAGAAACTGAGGAGCTAAAGTCCTGAGGGGTTTTGTTCTTTATCCATTTAGTTACACAGAATCTATTAGAACTGGGCTTTTGAGGTTGATGAATACTTTACATAGTAAATACAAGTGGCAGCAACATACCACGATGCCTCCTGAGCATTAGGACATGGAAAACAGCCTGCGTCTTCTGTATGTGGTTCTATTGTACTCGATTTTCTGCCTGAATAGTCAGACTGAACGCTGACATCCGTGTGTTCAGAGAGGAGGATCCGAGTCAGTAACATCAAGACGCAGGTTAAAAAAGTTATATTACAATATGAATGATTAGACGGCGCTTATGTTGGCAGCACACCGATCACAAAGCAGCGTTAGAATTTTATTTAAGACGGGTTATCAGCTGCAGCATGCACCAGATGACCCAGTTAGATCCAACAGAGCGTGAGACCCAATAACAAGGTTGCCATGTCCGGTGTTACAGCCGGGTCGAGTACAGGCACGCAGATAAGAAGTGAACCAATGAGAGCGGCACGTTAGCCTCTGAAGCTAAATCAGAATGAAACGAGTTTGGCTAAAGGAGGACAGCACTTTAAACGTGATGGTTTATAAACATAGAAGCCAAACAAACTGCAAGATTTTAAATATGTTGCAGCAAACAACTGAGTAATGAAAACATGAGGAGACACAAGCAGTCCAACCCCGGCTTTCCTTCGGACCCAATAAGCAGTGAATATTATAATAGATACGTTTTCCCTGCAAAAGCTCAGTGGCGCGTCCCTTCCCATCAGGAGCATTACAGCCCTCTACCCTGCCCCCGTCTCTGTTCCTGCACCCTGCAAGAATGGCGTTCCACACAGCTGGTCTTGTGAGGTCACAACATCAATGGAGGATTGCAAGACCACGTGTGATTTCAGCAGGAGAAAGATGGTAGAATGTATCCAAGGGTCTGTGGTTTGTTTTCTGTTTTTTTGGCTACTGTGGTGTCACAGGTAATGACACTTTTAATTTTTTAGTTAAGCAACAAGAAATCTACCCGTCTTTTATTTTGAAAGTTGCCAGATGTTGTACACTGCACTTGTGTTTGACTTCCTGTCTGTTCCGATCTGAATCGCTGACTTGACGCGTTCTGGAAGTGGCGCGTATAAAATAGACCTGAAGCATAAATTTAGCGGAGCAATGCAACACTACGTTTCTGGGACGTGTCCAAAACGTGATGCTTTGCGACCGGTGGAAACTTTCTTGTCTTTTGGCTAACATTCTCTATCTAGCTAACGCATTTTAAATTTTACAGTCACTGTACTGGTACTACTGGTACTACTGGTACTGGCACACACATAAGCCCTTTTTAGAAGACACACCATGCCAGCAAATCAGCGTAATATTGCCGCCACGGTGTGTCTTATGAATGCGCCATGGCGGCATGGCGTTGCGAGAATTTTACGGCATTTGTGCCACCATGCTTGGCAGTAATATACAACACTGGACTTGTGAATTCAAATTACTCCTTTGCGCAACAGAGGGTGGTGTCATGATCACATGGGGAGTTAATGCCAAGTTCCGGCCGGTAACTATATTGAAAATGAAAGTGAACACAGGTATAAGTTTAGCTTTTTTAAACAGAATCAGCTGAGGTGGTAAACTGGAGCGATGCAGCGCTCCAGGAGCTTCTCTCCGTTAGAGCTGGAGCTCAGATCACCTGGCAGCTCACGGGGATGTGGAGGACAGACACCTTTAGGAGTGGCTTGTCAAAAAAACTTAATGAGCGTGGCTTTGATCGCAATAAAAAGCAAGTTTTGTCCAAGATAAATGGAAGTCCGCTGCAGCGCAAAGACCGGCCCATACCCCCTCTTTACCGCCATCGTGTAATCTTTTGTTACAGGACACGGTTGCACCACATTACTGCCACGGTCTGAGCTCTTATAAATGACATAAGGCTGCCTGATACTGCCTCGGCGTAGCGGCAAACTGGTGCCATTGTTTTATAATAGAGACTATAGAGTCATCATGGATGCTGTCCATGGCTACCATAAAATGCCTTGGTGGTAACCACACGGCATTACTAAGATTTAAGTACACTCAGACTTTTATTCATTGCAATAAACATGTTTACGGCGGCACATAGGTGATTAAAAGTGTGTATGACTACAAATCTTACCAGTAAAGGCCATGTTCTTGGGGTTTCCATATGGGGTACCAGGCTGAACGGGGCTGTAGACTGGATTCATGGCAGAAGATAACCTGGTTTTACTAAGAAAAAGGGGCAGAAGGGTGAAGGGAGAGAAAAAAGAAAAGAAATTGAGGAGAAAGGTATATAATCAATGTCAAGTGGAAAGAAAATGGTTACAATTATGAAGCAAACACATCACATCAATCCCTCAGATTGCCAAGAAGCCATTTATCTGAGGGAATTTTAAATAACCTCCAACGTATACACACTGAAAAACAAACTGTTAGAGGAACATCAAACACAAGTACTGACAGGAAAGCACAAGAAGGCCTGGATCTCTTGAAAGACCTCGTGTGGCATTAAATGCAGTCGTCAAATTCGTCTCAATTTTTTACTGTCAGCCACAGAAACACCACGAAGAGACTGAAGAAAGGAGTGGCCGATAATAACTTCACATGCTACAGTGAATGTGCGTAAAAACAGAGCCGTTCTATCACTTCACATCCGGCAAGTCATCGTTCTCCACAGAGAAGATGAAAAAAAAAATCAATAAAAATAAAACCCTCAAGTGCACCTCCATTAAAGTCAACTTACCTGGCCACTAGGAACTCGGGCATTTAAAGTGTTTGTGCGAACGTGTATGTGAGTGAGCGTGCATGTGTGCCCCGTACCTCTTGTGCGTGTCTGGTTGATACATGAAACTGAATTTGTCTGTGGGATGCCCGCTCGCCATTCTTGCTGTATGCAAATGAGGAAGGAGTGGAAGTGGATATGCAAATCTGAAATTAAAACAGCGAGAGGTCATGATTACAATGAACACAGGAAAACATAGAAAAGAAAAAAAAAGCAAAATAAAACAAAAATTAAAAACAAGCAAGCACCAGTGCAACAGTAAATGGTTAGTGATAGCAGCAGGGAAAAGTGCATTTCTTAGCAAGTGTCTGAGATAGCTGCTGTGTCTTTAGCCAACAATAACGTATTTAATAGCAGTGTTTATTGTAATGGAGTGTATGGATAATTACTAGGTGTGCATTACACTAGCAGTGTTTATGTATGCGTGTGTTTTTCTCAGCTGCTGTTTGGTAAAATGTGTGTATTTGAGTGATAATGAGACACAAGTATGAATGTGTTGTGCTGCATTTATCAAGTACAAGCGGCAATGCAAACAACAAACCCTGTGAGCAGGCAAGTGACGGCAAGCAAAACAACCAAACAAAATACAGCACGCCAAGGTTGTGCAGCGAGCCACAAATAGGCATGATCCAGGACAGACGGGAACCAGAACCACAGGCGTGTTGCAAAAATAGCAGACCATTGAAGAAAAATTAAAGATAGAGGAGAAAAAGTTATGTAGTTTGAGATAAAGTGTTTAGCAACGGGGCGTGGTGTGAATGTGGCTCTGTCGTGTGATAAACACAAACGTATTTTTTGTGAATCCATTTAACGCCACACAGCCGGTTAATTTACAACCAAAATTAATCTGCCCAATTCTGCTTCTTGCACGTCTGAGCTTCAAATGAAATCAGAACCAATCCACCCTGGGCTTGTGCTTCACAGTCAGGTAATAACAAACACCAACCCTTTACACAACTGTAGTTGTAATCATGATTCCTAAACACAAACGTGTTGATGCCAAACGGCACTGAAGGAAACTTTGAATTAGGGCAGGCAAGGCAGCATATCAAAGCTCTGACATCAGAAACACATGAACACGAGCACAGAAATCTGGGTACAGTTGCTGTTTACACAGATTCTCTAAAAAATACGCCCCAAAACACAAACCCGCGTGTGTAAAACACAAGCTTTGATGTTTTTGCTCCAGTTCAACACTTCAATATCTGTCTCACAGCAAAAACAAAAAGCATCTCGAGGGAATGAATTAACCTGCTGGAATACAACTCGAAGCAGATTCCTCATTAATCTGCCGCATCATCGGCTGTTTAATCCCTTCCTCCAGCTCTGCTCAGCCTTCCACCTTTTATTCCCTAACACAGCTTTTCTTTGTTTAATTTCTCATTAGCTTTGTCCACCTTTGTTAATTGGCATTTCTACTTTTTAACTATAAGCTGAGTAACAATGTGCTGAAATGCACACAACAATGCTAACATGTTAGTTTAATATACATTTCTTCTTCTTTTGTTGGTATTCTCACAAACTTAAAGACTTAAGCATCTAACTAAACTGTGAAGAAGAAAGCCACGATACATTATGGTTAGGCGACTGTGTAAAAAATTTCCAACCTATAATATTCACGGAGGTGATGTTTAGACTTTTTGTAGGCCTGACACGCACCCATCCACCAATCACAATTGTTTCTAGTTTACGGAAGCAGACCACTGGTGAGTCCTCATATGAGAAATTGTCGTTTTCCAAATTTCATTGGCTATTTAATATGTCAATCAGCAATATACAGCACTACAACTGGTTTGAGCTACACGTGTGAGACTAAGGGGCAGCACGTCTTACCAACTGGCCAATAGTTGAAGATGATGCCTCAGCCAAGATAAGTAACCCTTCACCTATTATATCACGTAAGTAGTCGATCAAAAGTTTAAAGCTAATTTGATGATGCTCCAAGAAGCTATGTTGCAAAAGAGATGCTTCTGAAGGCAATCTTGAAGGCTTTCACTGGTATACTATGTTGGGAGTGTGAATGTAGAACTTGCTGTGGACCAACTACTTTATTGGAGAACTTTTATTGAACCCTTGTGGAAGTAAAAAGTCAGTTTTTGTTCGAGATTGAACTATGCTGGCAATTATTAGGCTTATTATGAGCCCGGTTCACACTGCGTTTTTCGGCTGTCGCAAAGGACTGCTTCATGTCACACTGTGTGAGCTCTAGATAGGTGGCAAACAACACAGCCCAAGATTTCAGAGTCACACTGCAAAACATCTCCCTAAAAGCCGGCGCATACTCAAGATGGCAACGTTGAAAGGGAAAAGAGCACTAGTGATAACATTTCTTTCATTAGACTTTGAACCAAACTCCAAAAAGGAGTGCTCCACATGTTCTTGAGTGTAGCCTCCATTGTTGCTAATGTTGATATGGCCATTCTTGCATTGCACATCACTAGTTTTATTGTGTCAATCCCTGGGTGTGTTTTCATTGGTTTAGATTTTCTGACAAAACTTGAAGACTGTTGAAGGATGCCAGATTTGATTGTGAGAGTGCTCAGTAAGATATTAGTGGGCAGGTCACATTGGTTGACCACAGACCTGCAAATCATCCTCACGTTCACTATTTTTTGCAGTCCTCAGACATCCTTTTGACTTTCCTAGTTTGACTAACGTGTTTACAATTATGGTTGTATTCTTGATTGGTAGGGATGCACCGATACCACTTTTTTGGAAAACGAGTACGAGTACTTGCATTTCAGTACTCACCGATACCGATACTGAGTACTCAATAAAAACATGATTTTAATTTACAGATAACAGCTTTAGTTGTATACTTTAACAAAAAAACAAGGCACTCGTTTGGAATTAAGAACATTTATTTAAAATGAAAACTTCTCCCTGCTCTGAGCTGCAGCTGGGGCCTTGGGGGTGGGCACTCGGTGCATCCCTAGTCAAAAGCGTTCAATGACCAGGAGAAACACTGTTTTTACAGCATTCTGTCAGAGACAACAAAGCAGCCTAAATAATAGTGTTATGGAGAGATTTCCATTGGATTTTTAGGCAATGGGAGTTAGAAACAAATTTTAAAGCAACATCAATGCTGCTAATTGTTTTTTCATTCATTCTGCTTCACCAGCAACTCTTGCAATTTTACATACGCTGGTTGTTTGGCAATGTCTGCCGAGATCATTTCCCACTGAGCTACAACGAATCAGCATAAGTTATCTACGAGTCCCACTCGGTGACTCTGAGTACACACCCCAAGGCAGGTACTTGGAATAGCCTGGAAAAAGGTCCTTTCGAGCCGGCCCAGAGAAATGGAGACGAGTACACTGTAAAGGTCCTATAGTGGAAACATGCCTATATGGGAAAAATTTGGTCTTTGCATGACTGAGTGGTATGGCAGCTGCACAGTACAAGACAAAATTAACTTGGCTGGAGTGGTGATGACAGCAGAGGAGATTGTGGGAAATCCACTCCAGCATCCGGACTCTGAATTCACAGGAAGAAGGCCAGATACATCACTGCAGACCGCACACACCCAGGCAACCTCTGGAAAGCAGGTACAGGAACATTAAAAAACCAGACTGACAGATAGCTTCTTCCCCAAAGACATCCAACTAAATTCTGCACACCTGCGATAGTGAGTATTTAATTGTTTTAAAGAGTTGATTTTTGATTTGGGTTTTTCTTTAGTGAGTGTGTGAATATAGATAGAAATGCCTCTTCTGATGTGTGCAAAGTTACCAAATGAATTCTTTTATGTGTGAACACAAAATGACAATTAAGAATTCTTCTTCTTTGTTTTTTGCAAGCATTCCAAACTAAGCTGCAGCTATAACAAAGATCAGTTTACTCTCACGCAGCTCAGTTTGAAAAAAGAATGATTTGATTACAACATGTGAAAAAGTCTAGAGATGTACAACAAAGCAACTCCAGTAGAGAAGCTCGCTAGACGACAAAAGGGTTGAATGAATGACAAATAGAATGCAGACTCAAAAGAAACCTGCATCATTTCCTCTGAATAAGTCTAAGATATGTTGTAAAAAGGCCAACCAGTGCTTGGAGTTTGTTTGTGTTGACAGTGATGGTCTACTTCCCAAGATAAACATATTGAATATATATATATATATATATATATATATATATTTATTTATTTATTTTTCACTGTCACTTTTTGAAATAATAATAAACATTCAATACTATTACATTTTAATTTCATTTAATTTTAATTAATATTTAGAGCAGGGGTCTCCAGGCTTTTGGAGACCATAAGCTACTTTTACACCATGAAAGTACAGAAGAGCTGCTGCCATACGATTTATTCACAATCATACTTTCCATATGTGTGAATATGCTTATGTTAAAAAAATGCTATGCTTACTATATTATTATTGTATTATATTGTATAATATATTGTATTCACAATTTGCTTTCTCTATTTCAATACATCAATATTGTAAAAAAAAAAAAAAAGTCAAAGGAAAATAGTGACATTCCTGTTTGATACTCAAACTAAACATATTTAGTTTATTAAGTAATCGGATTCTTTCAGATAATGAAATACAAATCTACCTTGTGTGAATGATTTGATGTTTTTTTAGAATGGATCAGTAACTCTTTGAGCACACAGGAACAGCTAACCTGTTCCTCTTCAGTCCCTGAACCTGTGCCCTGCTGGAGCCTAAACAGCAGTTTTTCATAGTGTTAAGCTATTTTGTCATAAATGAACAAATACTTCCAAAAACTATAGAATGCTATTTAAAGAACATTTAATGTTCTTTAAATGGCATTTATTAAAAAACTTTAATTGTTATGTTGTGTTATTTTCCAAACAAAGCAACACAAAAATGATCATAAAATGAATAAAGCTGAAGATATTTTAAATAAAATACAAGCTAAATGTGATGAAAATACCTTAACTGAAGTAAAAATATAGAAACAGAAATCTTCCTGCTTTCCCGATTCATTGAATCATTTTTAAGGGATTTTTTGCTCATGAAAATTCAGTTTTGCTTCACTAGTGAAAAACTGCAGGTAAAATGATGCTTTGCTGCGTTTATTGTTGACAAAATTAAAATAAGGTTGGAGGTTTGTCCTTTTTCTCTGCCTCTGGATCAGCTGATCCACGACTCTCTCTCTCTAGCTCCGAAAGCAAGGGAGTGAGAGGGAGAGAGGAAGAACTTATACGATCGTGTTTTATTACTAAATGGGACAATCAGCTGAAACAGCTGAGGGAAATTTGTTGAAACAGTGGGTGTAAATGCTCTGATTGTTTTTTGATCAATGCGGAGGTCGTGCAGAAACCGGACCGTATCCGCTCTGCTGCTCTGTGTGAACAAGGCTTTAGCCTGTCTGCTGTCTATGATTGGTTAATACTTTTGCTAAGAATCTGCTGCATCATTTTGTTGCAAGACCCATGAAAGTTTCTTCAGAAACAAGTTTCTTCAGAAACTTTCTAGGTTATTTGACATGCATTTTATTGTCTTTAATTTTATTTATGCATTTGATTAACACTCATGCTGGAGCCCAAACTTAATAGGTTTTGGGTTTTCATCAAAGTGCTTTAGTCTTTGTCAGTATAACCAGCAGGGCCCAGCTGGGAATCGAACCCCATCTCAAGTGAGAGTACCATTACCAGAGCCTTTTGCTTTTTATAGGTGACATGAAACGGCAAAGCAAAACCTGCATAAGAAAGCATTTCATGTTTTGTCTTTACAAACATGAAATGCTTTCTTGATGCAGGAAAAAGAACCGTTATGAAATGAAAATTTTTATATAATCTATTTGTAAATTTTTTTAAATGTATTTTATGTTTTAGGTGACATGAAACAGCAAAGCAAAATAACCGTTCTGAATTTTGCTTTTATAATGTATGCAGCAGTAGCTCAATAGTTAGAGCGGGTTGTCCAGTAATTGGAAGGTTGCAGGTTTGATCCCGGCTCCCGCCAGAGAATGCTGCTGTGTGTCCTTGGGCAAGACACTTAGCCCGCCATGCCTGCTGGTGGTGGTCGGAGGGATTGGTGGCGCCAGTGCTCGGCAGCCTCGCCTCCGTCAGCGCGCCCCACCAGCGTGTGAATGGATGGATGACTGATTGTGTTGTGAAGCGCCTTGGGGGGTTGTAGAACCCTAAGAGGGTGCTATACAAATACAGGCCATTTACCATTTTTGAATTGTTTAGATTATATTTTATGTTTGCTCAGTTCAAAAGTAGAGGTTTGAGGTTGAGCTGTAAAACAAACTCTGAAGTGTTTAGTTAACGAAAAGTAGGGATGGTTCTGAAATAAGCTGCTTAAATGCTTTACAACATTGTCAACTGAAATGAGTTATATTTATCTGTTTTAAACTCAATAGTTGGTCAGTTTATTGATTTGTTTGATTAACTGTGGTTAAATGTTCATTCTAAATCCTGGGACACACAGGAGACAGACGCGCTGCGCCACGGAAGCGCTGCAGTTAAATGGTCACACAGGAAGCGCCGCGCCACTGAACCAAAGACTGTATAGCGCTGAACGCTTCTTGGAAAGTCACGTGATAGTCACAACATCTTGAGAACAGGAACAGCCGCTCCACGGCGCGCCGCTTGAAATAGAACTGGCGCCTATCTTCAGCGCCTCTGCGCAGACTGGTGCTTCTGGGACGCGACGCTGCGCTCCCCGTGTAGCCACTCTCATGGCTTCTAATGGCTTCTTTTTAAAATGACGGCGCGGGCGTGATGTGGTGCGGGCGTGACGCGGTGCGGGCGTGATGCGGTGCGGGCGTGTCTGTCTCCTGTGTGTCCCAGGCTTAATACCGAGCAGTGCAAAATTTAGGATTCAACAGTTTATTAAAGGTATATTCCACCTTTAATTGAAATTTAGTCTATTTTTGTATTGCCCAGAGTGAGATAAGTAAGAAAAAAGCATTTTGTAACCATTACAGTTATTCTCCGGGTCTGGCAGCAGTCCGTTTGCTTTAGCTTAGAATAAACAATGGAAGTAAATGGCAAGTACTAGAATTTTGGGTGCAAAAGTGATTAAACTTATTCAATAATTATACCAATTATTCCTGGTGAGCTCAAAAATCATGTTGACTAAAAATAAAAAGTACAAAGTAACTATACGCATTTTCAGGAGCCAATTTAGACGTGGGACTACATTACAACAAAGCACCGCTGCAACCCGCCGCTGCATGGCGCATAGCTCTAACACAGCGGTCGAAAAGGCCTCCGGCTTCGTTAAACAAACACACACGCACGACTGCTACAATTAGCACAGCATTTATTTACGTGGTTTCATGTACATGCGTTAAACAAAAAATGCCATGTTCATGAAACCACGTAAATAAATGCTGTGTTAATTGTAGTAGCCGTGCGTGTGTGCTTGTTTACGGAAGCCGGAGGCTTTTTCGACCGTTGTGTTATATCCATGCGCCATGCAGTGGCGGGTTGCAACGGCGGGTTACAGCGGCGCTTTGTCGTAATTTGTAGTCCCAAGTCAAAATCGGCTCCTGAAAATGCGTATTGTTACTTTGAACTTTTTATTTTTAGTCGACATAATTCTTGAGCTCACCAGGAATAATTGGTATAACGGTCCGGGATTTTACCGCGTACCGTTGCATCCCTAGTGTCAACATCTGTACAGATATTTTTGTGTTTAATACTGCCAATTAGCTGTGGTGGCCATCTTGTAGATGAACATCCTATGAGGACTTTCTGGAAATGTCATAAAAATCCATCTTGTGGATCACGAGATATTTTGGAAACAGACACACAAAAGGTCTATTGTCTGTTTCTCATTACATAAAATTACACTATATTTCACGCTGTTCTACAAAAATACACCACAACCTCAAGAGGCAGTGAAAGCACACAACATATAGATGAATGCCTGGAAACCTGGAGCACCTGGTGCAGACAAAAATGACCTGTAACATCAGATTTTAACTTAAAACAAAGTACTATTGTTGTTACTGTAGTAGTAAGACAAAAGTGTTAAAACCAGTAAACTAATGTAGATCTAAATCAATAAAAGCACAACTTAATTCATATAATAATGACCAATCTGTTCACTGGAATGAATCATAAAATAAGCCAATAACACAAATTATACACATACTGGGAAGAAAATCTCTAACTCGCACGCACACAGAGCGAATCAAACAACTCTGTGATGTAGGTCTTGGAAGTTAAACCAAAGATAAACAATCAATAACCCTGGGCAATATTAGCAGAAGACAGGCATTATTGCCTGTGGTGGAGGAGGAACTGAACAAATACAAGAGGTTAAGAAAGATCATTACATAGCAAATAAAGTGGCAGCAATATCCAACTGTCTCTCTGCACACATATATCCAATATTAATGAGCAGCGGCTTTAAAGATTTGCTGATCTGTGGCAGCTACTCCGCTGTTGCTTCAGATGTTTCAAGTTCACCAAATACATGGAGCTGACAGTTCAAACAGTTGTGTATTGTTAAAAAAACAGATGAATACCCACAGATAACATTATATTGTACTGTAATAAAAATGGTACAAATGTGCACCAATTTAAAACATGTTAAGGAACCAGAGCTCCCGACTACAAACACTAAGCTGCAAAGGTGCGACAGACCTTGGGGACGATACGGCAACATTTTACAACTAGGCAAAATGATAAGAGAGAATGTGTGTGTGTGTGTGTGTGTGTGCGTGCGTGCGTGTGTCTGGTGCAAGAGGGGGAACCCAGACAATTAATGTGAGTCTCATCACAACAACAGCAGGTGGGGACAATTAAAATCATATGAGCTGACGTCTACTCATGTCAAGTTCGCTAGCAGCTTCCTAGGAAAGAAAATAAATCACTTATAGATTTTTTCCTCAAATTAACAAAGAATTGTCCCAAAAGGATCAGTAGTCCGGTAAAGGGAGCAAAAGGTTTTGCTGTACAATTTAAACACAGTCCAATAAAAATATTAAACAGCTGATTGATTGGATGAATTTATCAACCATTGATGATAGGCTGAGCCATTCACCGATTGTTTTTTAAGAGTGATTTTTATATGCCTGAATTGGTCTTTGAATTGGGACATTACATACTTTCAGGTCAAAACTGCATCTTTTTTGGAACAGTCTATGTACATATTTATATACAATTCAAAGCTAGGATTTTTGTGATTCCAATGAGATATGCCAAACAAGGGTGCAACTATAAGTGTAGTCACAGTAAACGCTTTTGTTAAACAACTAGGAAAATAAAAACATTGTCTAACTCAGTGACTCTCAGGTAGCGGGTCAGGTAGTCCTAGAGAAAATAGTGGCTAATCGAGTATGTGAGCATCTAAACACTAATGATCTGGTTGAGGAATTTCTGTCAGATTTTAGAGCGTATGAAACCACATTAGTGAAAGTTACAAATGATATTCTCATGGCCCCATATAAAGATCTTGTGTCTGTTTTGGTCTTTTTGGATGTCAGTGCTGCTTTTGACACAGTTGATCACAATATTCTCTTAGAAAGGCTGGAACATGTTGTAGGGATCAAAGGAACAAAACTAGGCTGGTTTAAATCTCATCTGTCTGACAGATTTCAGTTTGTTCATGTAAATGAGAAATCTTCTTACTCTAGGGTTACTTGTGGAGTTCCACAGGGTTCAGTGCTTGGACCAATTTTTTTACTATGTGTTTTTTACTATGTATATGCTTCCAATTGGTAAAATCATTAGACAGCATGGGATAAACTACTACTGTTATGCTGACGACACTCAGTTATATTTATCCAAAACCCTGATGAACCTAATCAGTTAGGTAGACTACAGTTTTGAAGACACAAAAATCTGGATGACTCTAAACTTTATGCTGTTAAATCCAGACAAGACTGAAGTTGTCATATTTGTACCAAAACCTCAGAAAAGGAAATTGCTTAGTCAATCACCAGATCTGAACGGCATTAAATTAGCCTATGGGAACAAAGTAAAGAACCTCTGTGTTATCTTTGATCAGGACATGTATCTCCTGTTTTAGTTTCCCTACACTGGCTGCCTGTTAAATTCAGAATATATTTTAAGTTCCTCCTTCTCACTAATAAAGCTCTTAATAATCAGGCTCCATCAAACATCAGTGATCTGATTGTTTCATATGTTCCTAACAGAGCACTTCGCTCTCAGACTGCAGGTTTATTGGTGGTTCTTAGAATATCTAAAAATAGGATGGGGGCAGATCTTTTAGTCATCAGGCTCCTCTCCTGTGGAACCAGCTCCCAGCTTTAGTCAGTGAGGCAGACACCTTGTCTACTTTTAAGACTAGGCTCAAAACTTTTCTATTTGATAGGGATTATGGTTAAATTCTGATGTTAGCCCAGGTTTAGACGAGTGGGGAGCAGAGGCAGGTGGAGTGTACAGCGGGTACTACAGTCGTTAAAGACTCTTCTCCCTGGCCCTGCCTCCCACATGCCTCCATCTAAAAGGCTAGGTTATGCTGAGTTAGCGCTGTAGTTATGCTGCTATAGGCTTAGACTGCTGGAGGACATACTGACCACTTTCCACACTCTGCTAC